>JAJMYN010000046.1:0-315238 GCA_023087525.1 Lasiodiplodia sp. KE8368 | reverse complement strand
CCCTCCCCTCCAGCGCCCTCCCCACCGGCTCCAACCACCCCACCCACAACGTCTCCGGCCTTCTGCGCTCCCTGTCCCCCTCCCCGTCCCCCTCCCCCTCCACCTCCCCAAACCCCAACGGCGACCTCAACCGATAAAACCGCTGCCGCGAAACCGACTCCTCAAAAAACGGATCCATCCGGCAGCGCTTGCCGACGCAGTCAGCCAGCTCGAGGCGCAGCCGGCGCAGCGCCGGCAGGCTGGTGCTGCCTATGTGAGCCCATAATTCGCGCCAGGCGTCGGCGCGGACGGTGTTCGTCATGTCGCGGCAGATGGCTGGCGGGTAGCGCGTGTGCAGGTTCCAGGTGAGGGAGAGGTGGCGGATGAGGGATGTGTGGGCGGTGGGGAGGGTGGCGGGGGAGAGGAAGTCGTGGAGGGTCCAGAGGCAGGTGAAGGTGAAGGTGGGGTCGGCGTAGAGGGTGGTGGAGAGTTCGTGGTAGCTAGGTGCTTGCGTGAGAAGGGGCGAGGAGGAGGAGGAGGAGGAGGAGGAGGAGGAGGAGGAGGAGGAGGAGGAGGAGGAGGGGTTAGATGGGGTTGTTGTTGTTGTTGTTGTTGTTGCGGGTTTGATGGGGGGGACGAGGCGCGGATGGGGGCTGGTTGGTGTGGGGTGGGGTTTTTTTTTTTTTTTTTTTAAGGCAGCAGCCACTTACAGGATTCGGCACGTTTGCATCAGCGGTACGACGGAGGGCGATGTGCCTGCCGGTTGGAACTCGGTGAAGGCCTCTGGGTAGGGGTAAATAGGCAGAAGTTGGTCTGCTTTCATCTTGCACGGGCGGCAGTATTTATCGACGTCGGGATCCCAGTATGCGATGCTGCCGTCCTGGGGAAGCGTGCACACTTTGCCGTAGACCCTTGGCGGTAGTTTCTCGTCGATCGTTCTGTGCGTAAAGAAGTGTATTGGGGCGTTGATACTCAGGCCTACCAGGGCGTATATGGCGCGTCTGAGTTCAATCGGAAGCTTGAAGAACGGTGATTGGGATTGGCCGTGGGCGGGAATTCCGGATAAAGATTGACGGCGCGTTTGGTCTAAGGGGGCTGGACGTTGTGGATTTCCGATGCACCGTAGCGGAAATCTACGAGGTCTACTGTACTTTGTATCATCCATGGTGGGGTGTGTTTAAAGATAAGTGAACGGATATTTGGTGGGAAGCGGTGGAATGAGGTGGTCGGAATGGCGAAGCCGATCGTGTCATAGGCGAGAACTGCGCCACATCAGGCACACCACCACCAAGACCCTACTACTACGCAAGTACTTTAAGACACACAGCTACCTTCAAATCACCACTCGACCTCCTCCCCGCCCTCCGCCAAGACCAACACCCTCCTCCCCCCCTCCCCACCCCCCTTCATCACGGCATGTAGTGACCCAGGCTCCTCCATCCGGCACCAAATTCCGCCCCGCACCTCGACCTCCTTCCCCCCCAGCGCCCTTCCCACAGGCTCCAGTCCCTCTAACCACAGCTTCTTCGGATCCTCGTCATACCCCGCAGCGGCGTCAAATCCCCAGCCGCGCAGCCGCGGCGCCGTCGTCCACTCGGCGCTAGCCCGGCAGCGGCCGCGTACGACCTCATCGCACAGCTGCAGGCGGAGGCGGCGCAGGGCGGACAGGTCGGACCCGACGCGCGACCAGAGTGTGGCCCAGGTCTCGGGGTCGTGCGGCGTCGGGATGCCGTAGCAGGCGCGCGGCGAGTAGGATCCGTAGAGGTGCCAGGTCAGGTCGAGCGAACGGAGTTGGGCGGCGTGCGAGCTCGGGAGGGTGAGGAGGAAGTCGAGCAGCGTCCAGGCGTCGGTGAAGGAGAAGGTGTTTTCGGCGTAGAGGATGGGGGTGGCTTCGGCGTAGCTGCTTTGTGTGTAAGCGGGAAGGGGTTTTTTTTTTTTGAACGGAGACGGGGGCGGGCTGAGATTTGGTGCACTTGCAGTCTTCGGCATGTTTGTAGTAGGGGGACGACTGAGAGTGATGTCCCTTCCAGGGGGGATTCGGTGAACATCTCTGGGGAGCGATCCACGGCCATGTTTGATTTTACCATGCACGCGCGGCAATATTCATGGGCGTTTCTGTCGGTGTAAACGATGCTGCCGTTCTGCGGAAGCGTGCACCGTTTGCCGAAAACCCTTCCCCCCAATGAGATATTGTGGTCGTCGATGAAGTTCGTGAAGCAATGTATCTCCGTGTTGCTAACCAGGCCAGCCTCGGCGTAAATGGCCCGTCGGAGTTCGATTGGAAGGTTAAAAAACGGGGATTGGGATTGGTCTAAGTCGTAGGGTGTAGCAAGCGATTGAAGGCGCGCTTGATCTAAAGGGCGTGGACGTTGTTGTACACGCATGCATAGAAACGTGAGGTGCCTCTCGTGGAGTCTGCACTTTATACCATCCATTGTGGGAAATGTTGTACGACAGGTGAAAGGTACTAAACGGGAGACGGTGGAATCGGTGTTGCATTTAAGTAAAGGTCTAAGTTACTCGTGTCATGGGCAAAGGCTGTGCCGCATCAGCCACCACCACCAAGGCCTTAGTACTGCGCTAGTACTTCAAGATACACAACTAACCTCAAATCACTCACCACTCCACCTCCTCTCCCCCATCCGCCAAAACCAACACCCTCTTCTCCCCACCCCCACCACCCCCCTTAATCACCGCATGCCGCGTCGACCCCTCCCCCTCACCATCAAACCTACACCAAATCCCCCCCTCAACCACCACCTCCTCCTCCCGCCCCACCAACGCCTCCCCCACCGGCCTCAGCCACTCCAGCCACAGCTCCTCCGGCCTCGCATACGCCGGCGTCCCCCTGCCGCCCCACACCCCATGCCCATACCTCAGCTGGCTAACCCCCCCACTACCACAACCGTCGCCCACCCGGTCCGCCAACTCCAGCCGCAACCTCCGCAAGCCGCGCAGCAACCCCCTTACCACTCCCCGGCGCCCCCACACCTCGTCGCGCCAGGTACCCGCGTCATGCGGCGGGCCGACAAGGTGCGCGGGCGGCGCCGCGTACGGCGGTAGAAGTAATACCGGCCGTCCAGGCACGTCGTGGCGGCGGGCCAGCTCGCGCCGCATAGCGGGGCTGAGGGCGCTGCGGGGGATGACGGGCTGCGTGAGGAGCGTCCAGGTTAGCGTGAGGGAGCGGATGCGGGCGGCGTGGGCGGGGGGGATGGCGCTGGTCAGGAAGTCGGTCATGGTGAAGAGGTCGGTAAAGGAGAAGGTGGAGGAGGTGTAGAGGAGGGGAAGGGCTTCGGTGTAAAGGCGGCGGCAGGTGAGGAGGAGGGGGAGGATGGGGGATGGTGGTGGGGGTGGTGGGGAGCGCAGGTCGAAGGCGATGAAGGAGGATGGGAGGGGGGTGAGGGCTTGGCGGGACGCTGTTGCGCAGCCGATGCAGTGTTTGGGGGCGTCGTCGCTGTAGGGAGGAGCAGCGCTGCTGTCGTCCTGTGGATGTGTGCACACTTTGCCGTGGTAGATGTTTGTCGAGTTTTTTTTCGTCAGATGTTCGATAGGGCAGGTGGCGGCACCGGTTTGATTCTCGTATTCGTGCGTGAAGCAGTGGATTGTTGCGTTGGCTAAGCCTGCTTCGGAGTATATGGCGAGTCGCAGTTCGGCTGGGAGTTTGAAGAATGGCGATTGGGATTGGTCGTGCGTCTTCTTGGTTGAATCCGATAGAGATTGACGACGGGTGGGGAATGGACGGCGAGGGCGTGATTCTTGTCGCATCAATGCGGCTTTCTGCTGCGAGGAGAATTCCTTTCTGTGCCACGAAAAGTCCATGGTGGAGATGCGTCTGGAGAAAGAATAGACTTCTCATGGGAAGGTGGTCAAAAGAGAGGGTCCGTGTTATTTAAACGGGATAGCTAAGCCAATTGTATCATAGGCGAGGACTGCGCCGCATCAGCCACCGTCTTGGCTCTACTGCTGCGCTGGCACTGTTTGATGCCTAATTCAAGTTCCGTTGTACGCCGACGTTGCGTTATACACCATGCCGCATCAGTCGAAGTCGATAAATGCGGTGTGCGGCAGGCCGATGCTCGAATGCTGAGGAGGTGAACGGATGATGTATTGAGCTACCCGAAAGAAAGCACTAAATACCCCCCTTGGTCATCGCGCCTGCCAACAGCGGCGTTGATTGAGCGAAACCCAAGAGGACGTCAATTCGATTGGCTTCATATTGTCGAGCGGTGTACAGTCCATATAGCCGGAGTAGAAAGATGTGGGTACTACTACCTAATTAGTAGCGCATACCATCTGCGAAAGCTGGGCAAAGACAAAGGGGTCTACTCCCTCGGCGTTGGAAGTACAAAGACGTAGCGTAAACCGTACTCTGCCAGACTGGAACAAAATATCCAAGACACCTTTTTATTGACGGGCGGTGTCTGCAATTCCATCAGGCAAGCCATGGCAATTAACTCCGTCATGCTTGAGAAGCGAGGGCAAAATTGCAAAGACACCAGGGACCAATCGGAATCAAAGCAGAAGTCAGCACTGTATTGTGATGGCCTCCGTAGAGACGATTCCAAAATTAAAGGCTGACAGCGTGCCGATTGGCGACAGCAAAAAGGAAAGTGCGACCGGAGATATTTCCCGTAAAGCATGTGCAAAAAAGCAGATAAAACACATTCTGGAAGCATAAAAGAAGCGTCGTAGCCCTCGTGTTCGCTACAATGCGCTAAGCGGGCCCTGCCGACGCCTCCGCCGCCTCGGCACCAGCCATTTGGGGGGCCGGAACATGCCAGAGAGCACGGGCAAAAAAAAGAAGCAAAAAAGGCAATTGCCCTACTCTCCAGCCCAAGCTGGGAAAAAAGAAAGCTGAAACATTGCACCAGGAAAAAGGATCAGATCAGCTCATGGCCGGTACGCCCCAGCGCGGCGTTCGGGAGGTTTTCCGATCCTTGCCGGCTGAGCCCCATGCATTGGCCGCCAGATGCGGCGTGTCAATCAGGAACATTGCCCAGTAAAAGCAGCTGATAGCCGAGGCTCTGCGAGACCCTGTGAAGCGAGGGGAAGGTTGGGAACGATAAAAGGAAAGCTGCAGAATGGGGTTTTCCTCGCTAGAGAGTGCGCGCCTGTCAGCATCACCTCTTCGTGTCGCAGTGAAGTCAAGTCACAGCCATGGATCCAGGCGAGTTTGACCCTATCAGTGTGGTGAGTATCAGGTTGCAAATATGGGGAAAGCCATGAACTGACACTCTTGTTTGATAGGATGAGAACTACGATGGTGACTCGGCGCTGGGGGACGACGAGCTCAGCGACACGACATCGATCGCATCGTCCATCATGAAGCACCGCTACGAGCACGGCAGGCGATACCACAAATTCCGGGAGGGGGCTTATTGGGGACCAAACGATGACTTACAAAACGAGCAGCTGGACATTGGGTGAGTCGAGACTGTTCGATAAGTGGGCGAACCGTGGTTGACAAGTGGAAGCCACCACATGTACAAGCTAGTGCTAGAGGATAGATTGCTTCTGGCCCCGGTGGGAAATAATGTGCAGGTAAGTTGAGTGATTGGTAAGACTGAGTAAGGCTGATTTGAGAACTGTAGAAAGTGCTTGACGTGGGCTGCGGGACTGGTATCTGGGCGATGTGAGTGTTGAGTGCTCTACAGTCGGGACGTGCTCACACCAGCTAGCGAATTTGCAGAAGAACATCCCGAGTCACAAGTGTTTGGCGTTGACCTCTCTCCGATTCAGCCCAGCATCATACCACCAAACTGCGCATTCATGATCGATGACTGCACGCAGACCTGGTCGTTTCCGAAAGACCACTTCGATCTGGTACACATCAGAGCGCTCTTCGGCAGCGTTGCTGACTGGCCGGCCTTCTACAAAGAGGCATTTGAGTAAGTCTAAGGTTTGTGCAGTCAAGTGTATTCCCCACTAATAGAAATTCCAGACACACCAAACCCGGCGGCTGGATAAACCAGCTCGAAATGAGCATTATTCCCAAATCGGACGACGGCTCGCTGACGCCGGACCACCCGCTATCGGAATGGGCAAGACTGTTCGTCGATGCGGCCGAAAAGTTCGGCAAGTCGTTCGTCGTGATCAACGACATGAAGCAACGCATCATCGACGCGGGGTTCGAAGACGTGACTGAGGTTCGGTACAAGGTGCCACTTGGGATGTGGCCCAGCAACCCGGCTTTGAAGGAGATTGGCAGATGGGATCTCCTGTACTGCTACCAGGGCTGCGAGGGATGGGCACTGTTCTTGCTGACGAACGTCATGGGCGTAAGTAACTACTTGTATGTGTCGTGGATTGCGGTTGCTGATGACTGAGCAGTGGGAGGCCGAGGATGTGAAGAAGCTTGTTGCGAGATACAAGGAAGCGTTGAGGGATCCAAAAGTACATTCGTACTGGGAATTGTGAGTCTGCAATGAGAATGCGGGTTGATTTAATACTAATGTTTACATAGTTCCGTTGTATATGGACGAAAGCCAGCTGAATGAGATGTGGCTCCGTTGTGATAGTGACACAGGAGTTGGGGGTAAGTTGCAACATCAGGCAGGAGATATTACTCGGACCGTTTTTCTTTTTTCTTTTGGAGGGCTATGACGAAGTGTTCGCATAAAATCAGGCTGCAGAGCATCTCCACTAAGTCACTACCCGGAGACGTAGGTCTATCTGAAACCAATGGCTACACAAGTATTGACAGGCGGTTGCCCCATCGCAGCGAGCTCAACAACAGTGATCAATTTTACCTATCGGATATTCATTCAAAAGAGGCATAGTGGTCAGATACTATGTCAGTGGCGACGATTCAGATCTCGCGTCTACCAATTGGCGTATAGCAAGCTGCGGATCGTTCCGGGGTGTGGTGGTTTTGGCCCCCACGGTTTAGCTGGGTTCAGCTGCCAAGCAGCCTGCACCAACGCCACAGGCAGCACCGGGCCCACTTTGGGCGCGTCGCGGGCTTGTCCAAGACAAGCTCAGGATTCTAATAATAAAGATTCAGCCTGCTTTCGCGAGAGAAGTCTCTCCACGTTTTTGCGTCCCCGCCTCCTCGAAACGTGCGAACTGTGCCCTTTTTCGCATGTGGGGGAAACATGTGAGAAAGTAGTGACAATGAGCTACAACTACCCGTACCAGCCCAACTACCAGCCCTCGCACTACCCGCCCCCGCCGCCTCCGCGCACCTCGACGCTGGGGGCTTACAACTCTGGGGAACAGCCGCCACCAGCCCTCCCGCCGCGACACTCACAAACGCCCGGATCACCAAATGTGCAAGACGAGCTGGTCACCGGCTTCGGGCGGCTGAGCACCTACGACCCGCGCCCGACGTACGTGCCACACGCCGACTACCACCAGGCTGTGACCTCGGCCCCATCCCCAGCCTACACCTGGCCGACGGACCACGGCGCTTCTGTGAGCGGCAGCAGTGTAGCAGGAAGTCAGTGGGCGCCGACGCCTCCGCTGCCGCCCCGTCCGCCTCCATCGCAGTCGCCGTGGCAAGCGGCGCCAGCAGCAGCAGCAACACCTCCGCCATGGCAAACGCCGCAGTCGCCCGTACCGCAGTCCTATCCGTCGCCGCAGCAGCCCTGGCAGCATTACCCTCCCCCGCAGCAGCAGCAGCAGCCGTGGTCTAGTCCTCCTCCACAATCAGGACCTCCACCACCACCACAAAGCCAGCCCACCCCGCAGCAGCCACCCCAGACACCGTCCTCGCAATGGCACCAAAACGGCACCTACACCCGGCCCGCTCCGCCTCCGCCCGCCGAGCTGCAGCAACAGCAATCATATGTGCCTCCCACCGTCTCTTCGCCGTCGATGTCGATAAGTAGCAGCTTCGCGGGGGGACCGCCGACGCCGGCTTCGTCCACCATGAGCACGCAGTATCCTCCGCCGCAGTCACCGATGCCGTACCAGCCGCAGTCGCCGCTGCAGTATCAACCACAGTCACCGCAGCCGTACCAGCCACCTCATCAGCAGCAGCAGACGTACTACCCGCCGCCGACGGCTTCGCAGGAATCGGCGCCGGTGCAGCAGCAGTATAGCACGCCGGTGCAGCAGTTTGGTACTCCGGTTCAGCAGAAGTATGGCACGCCGGTGCAGCAGCAGTATAGCACGCCTGTGCAACAGCAGCAACAGCAGCCGCCACCAGTCGAGGTGCCTCAGCCGCCGGCCTTCGTGTTCGAGATGGAGGGGTCGACGCCGGGTGTTTTCAACGCGCAGCAGCAGCCGCAGAAGCCGAAAGAGGAGGTGCCGGTGCAGGCAAAGAGGCAAGAGGAAGAGCAACCGCCGCCGCAGGAGAAGCTGCAGCGAACCTTCACGGATACCTTGAGGCAGGCTGGCCCGTACTTCTATAACCCAAAGCCACAGTCACAGCAGAGCCGGCCGCCACCGCCGTCGGTGGAAGAGGTTGAGGATGAGGAGCCGCTTTTGGTGGGAAAGGCGACGGGAAGTGATGGGGCGGCGGCGGTAGAGACGGAGACAGCGCGGCCGAGTTGGGAGGGGAGGAAGGTAGAGGAGAGACCGCCGAGAAAGGCATCTCCTCCTGCTGTCAGACCGCAAACAGCTGCGAGCCCGCCTGTCCAGCCTGCTGCTAAGCCACAAAGAGCGCCATCTCCACGTGTCAAGCCCGTCATTAAACCACCAAGGAAGCCATCTCCGCCAATTGAGCCTGTTTTCAGACCACAAAAAGCTGCGTCACCACCCACTGAGCCCGTTGCCAGCCCCTGGAAACCTGCGGTCAATCGGCCAAAACCACTGGAAGGAGCCAAACCATATGGCTACTACTTGAAGATACCCAACCCTCCAACCAACATTCCCGCCGACCAGACGGCCGATTACTCTGTGCCGTACAAGTGCAATTATCCCGAAGTCATCGGATATGCAGACCTCTTCTGGTTCAGCCACATCGACGTGCCAGACTTCCGCATCTGCGGCCACTGCTTCGAGAAGCACATCCGACACAGCGAGTTCGCCCACTCCTTCACCGGCTCAATCGTGTCCAAGGAGCTGAAGCCGCGCTGCTCATTCGGCGCGCCACGGATGCTCGAACAGCTCTGGCCACAGGCCATCCGCACCCGCGATCTCGGCCAGGTAAAAGACTACATGGAAAGCCGGACGAAGCTTCCCCACTGCCACGGCATAAAGGGCGTAGCGGGCAAAGACGCTCCGCACGTCCGCTGGTACACGATGCGCAACAACGAAGTGCCGGGCCTCCTCGTCTGCGAAGCCTGCCTGGAAGAACAAGTCGTCGGCACCGCCTTCGCCGCCATGTTCGCGCCGTACGCGGAACCGCAAGGCCAGGACCAGACGTGGGCGTGCGACCTCGCCGTCTCGTACCTCCGCCGCGCCTACGACCGCGCCCTCACGCTGTCCAACTGGAGCTACTTCGTCACGCCGGCCGCAAACCGGCTCAGCCTGCCGCCCTGCGAGGGCGTCGTCAAGGGCGTCAAGGCCAGCTCGCGGGCATGGTACGCGCCGACGCGGCCGATCGACGGCATCGTCGTCTGCGAGGCCTGCTACCTCGACCACCTGGCCCTGACCCCCCTCGACACCTCCTTCACCGCGCGCCCCGTCTCCCCCGCCGACGCCGAAAACCTCTGGTCCTGCGACTTCGCCTCGCTGGCCGTCAAATCCGCCTACGACATCGCGCTCATGACAAAATCCTTCACGCCCCTCCAGCACACCCTCACCTCCCTCTCCACCACCGGCCCCTGCGCCGCCGGCCCCCTCGCCTCCCGCACCTGGTACAAGCTCTCCTCCAGCCCCTCGTCCGACTACGACATCTGCCCGACCTGCTACACCGGCCTCTTCGCCGCCTTTCCCTCCTCCTTCCTCTCGCCCCTCCTCACCCCCCAGACGACAGCCCAGCCCACCCAACGCGTCTGCGACTTCGCCCCCGCCCACGCCCCGCGCTTCATGCAGTACGCCCACGCCTACCTCGCCGCCGTCAACGCGCCCAACCAAGTCACGAACTACATCACCACCATCACCCGCCTCTCCGCCGTGCCCCCCTGCGCGCGCCGCGACCGCGTGAGGGGCGGGCGGTGGTACCTGCTCAACGGCGCCGGCGCGGCGGACCTAGTCGTGTGCCACGACTGCCACGCTTCCGCCATCGCGGGGACAGCGCTGGCGGGGTTGCTGGGGGCGTGGCCGCCGGGGAGCGACGGCGATGCGAGCAAGACGGATCCGGTGCCGCGCGTGTGCGACATGTACAGCGAGGCCATGCGGGCGCGGTGGGGCGCGCTGTGTCGGGACGTGGTCGCGTCTGCCGAGTCTGGCGATGCGAGGGGCGCGGAGGGCGCGGTGGAGGCGTTTGTGGAATTCGCGAGGTACAGGCATCGGGTGTATGAGCAGACGGTTCCGGTGTGTTTGGAGTTGTTGAAGCAGGCGAAGGCGCGCGGGGAAAGGCAGCGGATGGCGAATCAGATGAGTAGCTTGTATCATCAGATGGATATGACGAGTCGGTTGTCGGCGTCGACGATGTGGGGGTATGGGAGTTATGGGGTTATTGGCGGGTATGGGGGGAGTTTGTATGCGGGGCAGGCGGCGGCGGCGGGGGCGCAGGCGACGGGGATGATGATTGAGGGGATGGGGGATGTGGCGCGCGTGGAGGAGTTGGAGGGGAGGTGGAGGGAGGTGGAGTAGTTGTGGGACGTCTGTGGGAAAGGCTAAATGAACTTCTTCATAACTTAATCCGTCAGTTGGTGAATGCTCGGTTTCGTCTACGGAGATACTAGTGATTCCACCAGGTGATAAATGTAGAAAACTAGAATAAATGGCAATTGGTCCACATCGTCAAATCCCTGCAAGGCAGGCTTAACTCCACTTTCGATCTGTCCAGCCTTCGCTCGCCCATCTGCCACAACCAACTCTTCTACAGGCGCCGTGTTGTTTACCTTCAGCGCTCCTAGCTGAATTTATACCACCCTATGATTAAAGAGCAACACCACCTGCAGGATCCTGTGGTTAACCATCACCAGAAACTCTAGCGATAGCACCCGAGCCATACCAGCCTCGTCTTACTCATCAGACAGCGTGATCTCTTTGTGCGACCGATAATCAGCCTCGCCTCACGGTGGCTTTACCCCCTCTTGCTGATAGGCTCAACACATCAGCGGGGCATGTAGTCATGTGCAGAGTGTTGGAGCAATATAAAGCTGACGTTGCAGCCTTCCCCTCACGATGACGTTTATCCACCTACATCTCACTTGGTCCCCCGTCTGTTCAGAACAGGCACAGTATGACTACCCGTATCGTTAACCACAGCTGCTAATATTTAACATCAGAATCGACTGCTCAAGACTTTTCAATACACCTCAAACTATAGAACGAACGAATGCTGTGCGCGTTATGTCTATCGATATTCAGAGATGGCCTTTCAAACGTCTCTCAACAGACGCATAGCTCATCACATATTCGGAAGGCTTCCGAAGCCGGGTGCAAGATCTGTTCGGGTCTGATGGGTGCAAGCCCATGGCATTGGCTTCCACCCCAAACAACTTATAGCATCCATATGGGAGCTGTAGCTGCGGATTGCTTTGAGCTTTTTATCCGCAGACCTGCAGAGCGCGACCTATCCACCATAAACAACTTCTATCTTGTCAAGAACGAATCAGTCCAGATTCCTCAAGGATACCATGAGTTCCTTAGCCGTGCCCGTCTTGACTCAGTAAGTGAACCATGGCGAGTCAGGCCAGATGGATTCCAGAAACCGATACCAGACAGCACCGGGGACCCCGAAGTTGCGAAAGTTGCACTTGAATGGCTGCAATCGTGCCTTGGCCTCCACGGATCGTGTTCATCGAACCTGACAAATCAAAATCTTGCCACATACCCTAAACGGCTGATCAAAGTCGGTGGCTCCACACCACGACTTATTGTGGCAGAAGATGAGTCACCCGATGGTTGCTACGCTACTCTAAGCCACTGCTGGGGCAAAGACCCGACATTTTTCACTTTGACACAATCGCGCCTGCATATCCTCAAGCACGAACTACCTCTGAATGACCTTCCGCAAACCTTCCAGGATGCAATTACTTTGGCACGGCGTCTCAACATTCCATACCTTTGGATCGACAGCCTATGCATAATTCAGGACAGCAAGCAGGATTGGTTGGAACATGCACAGACGATGGCTTCGATATACGAAGGCTGTGTTTTGAACATCTCAGTCGACCATGCATCCAGCCCCTGCGCCGGAATCTTCAAGCCGAGAGATACATCTCAAGTCCAAGAATCTCACATACTCTGGGCTGCACCAGGGGAACGAGAAACGGTATGGACCATCTTCGATCCAGATGTCGATACATTTCACGGACGAAAACTACGACCACTACAACGTCGTGCCTGGGTCTTTCAGGAAAGGTTACTTGCTCCTCGGGTTTTGCACTTTGGAGAAACTGTCTTGTCCTGGGAATGCAAAACAAATCCTTGTTCCTGCGAGGCAAGCCCAAAGATTAGCCAACCATGGGGGCTTTCGCCCTATCAAAAAGTTTTTTCCATCGTCTCAGACCCCCCGCTCCATTTGACAAGAGAAAGTATTGCGGAGTATCATTCTAGGCTCCGGCAGCAGTTCCAAACTCTGATCTCATATTATTCTCAGATGGAGCTCACGAAACCAGACGAGGATAAACTGGTTGCATTTTCAGGGATAGCAAAGCGTATTGGGAGCACTGATTACTACAACCATCAGTACTTTGCAGGTCTATTTCTGAAGGATCTGCTAGTCAACTTGGTCTGGGCCAATATTAGTTCGAAAGTCACAAAAACGAGCCAGGAAATCTATCGCGCACCAACGTGGAGTTGGGCAAGCCTCGACAGCCATGTCAAAACATTTCCATGGCAACAGCAGATCTCCAACCTTGCCATGCTGGCAGAAATCCGGTCTATATCGGTCAGTTACGTTGATCCTAACAACCGGTACGGCCAGATCAAGGCCGCACACCTGGTACTGCTCGGTAGCCTGATCCCATGTCGGATCGGCTCATTCACGATGCAACATTGCCATTTCCGTGCGGATCTGCTGGACGAGGCTGAACCAGGCGATCTCATTGGGGATTTCAGACCGGATATGCGAGAGGGTGTCTCGTACGAAGGGCGCTCTTTTGCCTGCCCGATCGTTAGAGATCCAACGCCAGATACCGGACAGATTCGTGGTATCGTGTTGCAAACAACAGAGGATGGCATGTTTTATGAACGGCTGGGGTTTTTCGCCTCGGGTCCTGGATGGCCGGGCGCCCCAGGAGAAATGGGCCACATCATTGACTTGGCAGAGAGACAGGTGATCACGATTGTATAGCACATCAGCATTTGAACGTAATAAGACGGCCTAACATCACCTTATAGTGTGCTATGATACCTTTGTTGCCGTAAAGCCGTTAACGGCAATTCCACTTGAGGCTCAGGCCAACCGCTTCGCCGGCTGGCAAGGCGCAACTTCGCGATATTACTTCCTATTCCGATGTAGACCGGCGAGACTTTCCGCCGTCGGAAGGAATTTATGCCATAGTAGGAATTCAATCTATAGGGAGGACATGAGTCGTGAGCTCGGACTTCCGGCGGCCGCGGATTCCATGCCAAGCTATCGGGGGAATTCATCGCAGCGACACCGCGAAAGGTGTAATGCTACAACGAAGACCAAGTATGCCGTGATATTCAAGATACCATATAAGAATAATCTTGTCTTCCAAAAATCAGCCAGACATCCACTACAGCGTCTTTGTTCCGTACTATCAAATTCACGATTTTTTCGTCATCAAATCCAAGATGAGTTCCGTCGCTATTGCTGGAGGCACCGGGAACATTGGCCGGACCCTTGTTGAGGTTCTGTCTGAGAATCCCAAGAACACTGTCTTCATCCTCTCTCGGAAGGAAAGTGCAGGTGGCTAGAGGAATCGGTGACACGATGTAGCTAACGGATAGAACAGGGATCAACTGCCACCACCGACGCGAAAGCTACCATTGTCCACGTTGATTACGGCGATGTCGAATCACTCCGCCAGGCTTTCGAGAATCATCAGATTGACACTGTCATCTCGTGCCTTTCGATGACGGCCGAGTCTTCCGGGGAATCCGAGCTGAACCTGATCAGGGCTGCCACTGCCTCCTCAGTGACTCGTCGGTTCATCCCCAACGACTGGGGCGTTCCGATTCCGGAGAGGTGAGCACAGAGATCAACTGTCTGGAAATCCGTCACACTAACTCCACGTAGTGAGATTTCTGCGCTGCCCATCTTCAAGTATCAGAAGGCTGCAATCGAGCTTCTCAAGGAGTCAAAGCTTCAGTGGACCGTCGTCTACATCGGATACATCATGGACTACTTCGGCATGCCTCACATCAAGACTCGCATGGTCGGGCCTCCGGTCTTTGTCGACGTCGCCAACAATGTCGCGGCCGTGCCGGGGACCGGCAACGAGCCCATCGTCTTGACCTACTCTTTTGACCTAGCTCGCTTCGTTGACGGGCTGCTCCATCTTGCGGATTGGCCGCAGCACAGTATTCTCATCGGCGACAAGCTTACTTGGAACGAATTTGTCAAGCTTGCCGAGAACGCTCGTGGTGAGTCTCATGTATCTCCTGTCGAGATAGGGGGGGTGGTCATTAACTGCAGAGCAGGCTCCAAGTTCGATGTCAGCTATGATAGCCTTGAGACACTTGAGGCTGGAAAGGTCACTGGGCTTCCGGCCTACGAAGCCGTGTACTCGGTCTACGCCAAGGAAGAGTTTGACTACTTCCTAGCTATGGTTGGGAGATCTATGGCGTCTGGCTGCCATGACCTATCGTTTCAAGGCTCTCTCAACGAATTGCTCCCGCATATACGTACTCTGAGCGCGAAAGAGTTCCTTCAAAAGGCGTGGAAGAGAGAGTAGTCGCTTTTGCATGAACGGATATGTGAATGCAACAAAGATGAAGAGGGTGCTTTCTCTATTAGTGGACTCTCTGCCATTGTAGATTAATGTGGTTGCTTTGGAGGATGGAGCGAAGGTAAGGTAATTGGAGAGGAGGTGGAGAAGGCGACGTGGTGTGGGACCGATGAGGTTTGTGAATTGTTGTTAGTGTCTTTTCTCGAGGCGTCTAATGTGCGAGAAGCCGGAATCATATTTTCTTGAACTCCTAACACCTACGTACAAGGCCCAATGCACTAGACAATATGGTAATGAAAATAAAGTAAAAAGTCTAGTAGTACGAATCTATGTTCAGCTTAAAATGAAATATTCTATTGAGTCAACTAAACGCTCCTGATTGAACGGTTGTCGTCGAAGTCCTCGTTGTCCGAAATGGCACTTCGCTTCTCGATCTGCGGCAAACTTCGACTTCTACGAAGTTTGTTAGCAGAGAAAGAGATCGGGCGCAGTTCTGATACGTTCATCTGTCTGTGCAGTTCCTTCAGGAGCACTTTGACGGCATGGAGATGTCCTTGACGCACCGCGAGCTGCAGCGGAGTCCTGCCGCCCGGGTTTAAAGCAGAAATATCCGCCCCATGCTCGATAAGAGTTTCCATCACTTGAACATGACCAAAAAAGCTTGCCAGGAGAAGTGGCGTGTCCCCTTGCCGTGTGCGGTCGTCAATCCTCCCTGGCAGCTGACTTAATAGGAGTTTCAGTACTTCGTTGTATCCATAGAATGCGGCAGCAGCGAGAGGAGTCATGCCGTCGGAATAACGAATGTCGATATCGTTCGTCAACCCTCGATCCAGAAACAATTCGAGACAGTCGACGCGTCCAGCTCTTACTGCGACATGCAGAGGTGATATGCCCCATGAATCAAAAGTCGCGTAATAAGTTCCATGGGAAAGTAAAAGTGCCAAAGCATCCTTGAAGCCGTTCCAAGCAGCATGATGAAATACTGTGCGTCCAATGTTATCAACGGTCTTTGTGTCCCAGCCCCGGTCAATCAGGTATTGAACAAGTTCTATGCAGCCGCCGAGGATGCTGTAGTGGAGTATATTCATCCCTTCACTATCAGTCGCTGTTTCATCTGCCCCATGTCGCCGCAGAGTCTTATAGTTTTCCAGCTGTCCGTTCCTCGCGGCACCCATGATAGGCGTGAGGCCGAAGTTGTTTGGGGTCGAAATATTGGCATCGTGATTAATCAACAAGTCAATCGTCTCCGTCTGCTTGTTCGAGATTGCTGCCATAAGGAGTGGTGTATTTCCGTTGTCGTTCTTAGCATGCACGTTAGCACCGCGGTTGAGTAGATGACGTGCCATTTCAACCAAGCCCAAGTTTGCTGCGATGCTAAGAGGTGAATCGCCGTCCGAATCCCGGGCTTCTAACATGTTCTCGTCCTTGTCCAAGAAAACATTTACTGTCTCAATACGATTTTTTTTGACAGCGTCATGTATCGGACAGGTTCCATTGTCAGATTTCAAATCTTGATTTGCCCCATGATCAAGTAGTATCCCGCAAATGTCTTTTCCTCCCCAGACTGCTGCTAGATGCAATGGTGTGTCCCTGTTGGAGTCTCGAGCATCCACATCTACTTTGAGTCCGAGCTCGAGGATGACCTGAACAATATCAGGTAAAGCGTGATAGACAGCTAAATGCAATGGTGTATCCCCCTCGGAGTCTGGGGCATTAACATCAACTCCAACTCCCTGCTCGAGGATGGCCCGAACAACATCAAGGTAAGCGCGATCGACAGCCCAGTGCAAAGGCGTCATCCCGTTATCGGACGAGACATCCAATTTCGCGCCACCGAAAATCAATTGAAGAGAAGTCCCAGGCTCACTCAAAGCGATAGCTATACAAAGCGGAGTGAGTCCCTCAGCGTCGCGAGCTAGGTTTTCCGTGAGAAAATGATTTATCAGTGGATTTTTAACGAACACTTACCTTCCAGCAGATCAAATTCGGTTCTGTCCATAATCTTGTACAAAATCTCAGCAGCACCCCATCCCGCAGCCAAGTGCGCACAATTGCGTTTCAAGTCTGTTTGTGCTGAGATGTCGGCTCCTTTTTCAACGAGTAGATCAAAAATCTCAACGTTGTTTTGCAAGGCCGCGTATAGTAGAGCTGTCAGCTCGGTCATGCCTGAGGGCATCAGAATATTGTATCTGATGTTTACCTCAGCCCCTTGCCGTAGTAGTAGTATGGCTATATCCGTATAGGAATCCTCGAGCGCGTAAATGAGTGCATCCTTCCCCACGGAGTTACGCGTGTTTGGGTTGGCACCAGCTCCCAGAAGCAGGTCAACGATGTTTCCATGGCCACTATATGCTGCAGCTGAGAGGGCACATCCTTGACATCCTGACTGTAAATTGACGTTTGCACCCCGATCAATCAGCTCTTTAACCATGTCTGACATCGCGAAGGCACATGCGAGCTGCAACGCGCTACCGTCAAGGCCTGCTGGTATGTCGATTGGTGCTGGATCGTTGCTCATCACCACCCTCACCAGTTCTACATTCCTCGTCAGAACTGCATAAAAGGTCTGCGTTCCAGGCGGGTAGAAACCATTCTCGAACGTTCGTTGTTCAGGAAAGCTGGTCTTGACGAGCGCCCTTAACTGCTCAAACATATTAAACATGTCTGCCGAGGCATGTTCCTTTTCGTCCGTGTATTGACTGATCGTCTCGTTTATGATTTCAAGGTCAGAAACTTCTGGGTACCGTGGTAGCGTGTCAATGGTTTCCAATAGATGGTGCGGAAGGGTTTCCCGTAAGCTCATCCGATTCTTCCAAATACGGGCATCCATCCATAGTACTCCCAGGGAAATCTGTTTTTCCTCAAAGTTTGCTCGCCAATGCTTCCATCTGTTGTTGCTGGGAGAAAAGAAATCATTGACAAGGTTCCAGAGCTCTCTTGACACTATCCCAGGGAAATAGTGAATCCACTCCAACGTAGCGAAATCCAAGAAGGGGTGTAGTTGAAGATCCGTTGTAAAAGAGGATGGAGGTTTCCAGGCACAGTCGTAGCTTAAGAAGCGCAGAAGGATGGCACAGATGAATCCACGTTGGAGATCGTTGTCGGAGAATTTCGTGCTCAACGAATCGTCGGGAACGACCTGGGCAAGGTAGTCACGTACTGATGAATGGACGAAACGTAGACTCTGGTGCTGAAGGGAGTGGATTCGGCTGTCTACGTTCACCTCGACTAGACCAGCGCATGTGTTAACGATTTCTTCGTTGACGTAGTCCTGATCAATCACGTCTGGCAGTTCGTCTTGCAGATCAGCACTCATCCCACTTCTTTGAACAGCAAACCCAATGGCAATTTGTCCGACGGTAGGTGGGCTGTCTCCAATCATGATCCAGGTCAGGATCAAGTGAGCACGATCTCTATCCACCCTGCCAAGGGCTCTTATTCGTTCCATGTTTTTGTCATATGTCCGGTTCAAGCCTTCCGGCATGTGTAGGATGATCTCTCGGAGTTGATTTTGATTCTTAGTGCGACGCAGCGCGCTTTGGTGCAGTTTGACCCAAAGGAACATGCCACTCGCCCGCTCTGCCAGTTGATTGGCCAGATTTGCTCGTGAGTCGTCTGGGCGATTAGAAAGCTTTTTGTCGACGATGGCTTTGGAAAAAGCTTTCAGGTCATCGTCCACATCACCTTGTGTCATGGGTAGCTCGTAAACAATCAACCCGGGCTCGGATTTGTCTAGGTGGACAGCTAAGCGTATATCCAAGAATGGCCGGCTGACGACCATGACGCGCGTTCTTGTACCAGAGATTAATTCTCGTAGCTTCATCACAAATTGATGTCGGTTTGTTTCCGTGAAGTCTGCTGAATGCCCCCTCGAGTCCTCACACTCGTCTAAGCCATCTATCACAAATGTGAACTCTAGGGCTGACTCTGCAATAGATCGAAAGATCCGTTCTAAGTCTGAGTGAGTTGCCATGGGTGTGGATGTTAGTCGCGGATTGTTGCCAACTATTTCCAAAATGCCGTCATGTTGGTAAGCTGCTTGGGAGATCCAGGACCGGAAAATCGCGTTAGTGTCATCCTCACGCCCAGAGAAAAAGTATGAAGCCGTTGTAGCCGGGGTAGCTGTCTTGAGTGACTCAACGATTTTGGCGCAGATTGTGGTCTTGCCAAATCCTGCAGGAGCATGTAGCCACAGGAGCTTCGCAGAATCGTTGGGGAAGTCCGAGGAAGCCCATGACACAAAGTCAGGGCGGTCGAAAATCCAAGAACAGGTCCCGTCCTGGCATTCACGCAATCGCTCTTCATAGTAGGACTCTGTGCTCTTTGCACCAAGCCATTGGTTGACGCTCCTGCGATCCTCAGCTGATATCGAGTTAGCTAATGGTGATACTCTTTGCCAAATAAACGTACCTTTGTATCTTTCAAGAAGCTTGTCTAAGTGTGCTGCAAACTCGTCCGGCAAAGTGCGTGCTAAGAATTGGCTATTCTTAGGATCACCGCTCGGTCCGCTAACAGGAAATACAGCATGAAGCTTTTCAATCAAGCGGTAGAACTCTTGGATGCCTTTAATCGCTTTCTCTTTTTTCGAGAATGCCCACTGAAACTTTGTCTTGGTAGAAAAGCCGGTCGGCCTCCTCTTCAATGCTGGCTGGTCACCGCTGTGAGCGCCTTCTGGTCCAGATGGCCGGAAGTCTGAAACAACAGCTTCAATCATCTTTAAAGAATCCTCAATGCAGGATACCAGGTCTCGGATCACCTGTGCGGTCTTCTCATCCACCTTCTCTCCGGATGTGGTCTGGATGGACTCTTCAGTGATCTTCACATGCTGAAGCCATCGGTCAAACAGATGTTTGCTGGCAGAGAACTCGACCAGGATCGGCCGAGCCTCTGATCCAACGTGTTGAAACGACTCGATCCGGCCAATCAAGCGCTTGCACGAGTCGACAAGCGCGACAAGTCCAACGACACCGATGGCGAGGCCGGCGGCCTCCATGGTCGCGTTCCCTTGGTATCGGTCCGAAGAGGGTATGGGGTTCCTAGCGAAGGGGAAGGTGTTGGTGGTGGTTGTGAGCGAGGCTGGGGAGGTGGAGCCTGGAAGAGAGCTTCTCACACTCGCTGCGGGGCATTCAGCCCCCATGCATGGATAGTGGCTTAGCCGACGCTGACACATCCCACACTGTGTTTCGACAAGGATTTATTGGCTGCATGCACGCCACGTTTCTAAGCGGTTAGCTCTGTGTATGGTTTGCGACGAGGTGAGGCGGCTGCGGGTTGCTTGTTCATCCTGCTGAGCGGTTTTTCGCATTTGTAAATCCTGCCCAATGGCTGTCAAGAGTGCATCGCTGCCGACATGGTATATTGACTGACAGCGCCAGGATGAGTACTTATCAAGCCAATTCAAGTTCTTCTTTGCCATAGAGCTTGTGAGCGTGGCAGCGGGGCTTAGCGGGCAGGGCTGACTTCAGCGCAAAACGACACGTCTTTTGCACGAGGCTGATGTTGATGTTCAGAATCAGATTTTCCCATATAAAGCGTACTCTAATAGATAAGCCGACGCCATTGAGTACGGATACCTGGCTAGGATGCCAGTGGTCTGACTTTCCACGTGGGTAGATGAAGTATGATTACAAGGCCGCTCTCACGCACATAAGCTGAAGTGGCATTGCATAACCCAGGATGTAGTCAGAATTTGATGAATCAAAGTATGAAGCTCCTCCATCCCAGGGTTGTATGTCAACAGGGTTATTGGGTATTATTTACATAAGCTTTGCAATTTAACGCACTGCCTTTATCTCGAATTATAAGTACGCCTAAACCTCTAGCGGTTTTAACATCGTTGATCGTATACTACTGAGTATCAAAGAATACTGTGGAGATACATAATTAAAATCAATGGTACTGGATGCAGTGCGTGAGTGGCATGAAGACTGAGAGGGCGGCTAACTGGGAGGCGGCTATGTACTCTGCCGTCGATAACTAGGCTACCATTGAATCCGATAATGTACACTTGCTTTTAAAGAATAGATGAAATTGTACAAAAATCTGGGATTAGGTGGAGAATATAATTAAGTATGTACTGGTACTCAGGCTCGTACTCGGGACTGGAAGCGAGCGGTTACAACTGTCTAATGCGGCACGCGCATCAAAAGTCGGCTCGCCCACAGTGGTTCTTCAATCGCGCTTTTCGCAACCCGAGAGACCGATAGCTGACAAATTGCGCGGATGGTCAGTGTTCCATGTTGCCGGACCCGACAGGACAACTTGGTTCGTATCTATAAGCCCTTCTGAACACTCAAGCAATCGATCTGCAACTCGATCGCCGCTATCATTTATCACAATGTCTCGGTCAATTTTGGTCACCGGTGCCACTGGCAACCAAGGCGGAGCTCTTGTCGATGCGCTCCTTTCACGCCAGGCCGCGGACTTCACCATCCTCGCCGTCACCCGAGATCCCAACTCGGCTAGCGCCAAGAGCCTCCTCGCGAAATCACCAACAATCAAACTAGTGGAGGGCAATCTCGACGATGTCCCAGCGTTGTTCGCTACAGCCCAGCAGATCGCGTCTGCCGCGTCAAGCTCAATCTGGGGCGTGTACTCCGTCCAATCATCCATGGGCAAAGGCGCAACCTCCGATGGCGAAGTGCGGCAAGGAACCTCGCTCATCGACGAATCGATCAAGGCCGGCGTCAAGCACTTCGTCTACAGCAGCGTCGAGCGCGGCGGCGAAGCCAGGTCCTGGGACAACCCGACGCGGATCCCGCATTTCATGACCAAGCACTGCATCGAACACCATCTCCGAGACTCTACGACCAGCGGCGATGGAGCAGAGATGGGCTGGACAATCCTCCGCCCCTCCACTTTCATGGACAATCTCCAGCCGGGCCTTTTCAGCAAGGTCTTCATGACGGCGTTGCGGGACACGATGGGTGACAAGTCGATGCAGTGGGTGGCGACGAAGGATATTGGCGTCTTCGCTGCGATGGCGTTCGAGCAGCCTGACCGCTGGAGTGGGAGGGCCGTCAGTCTCTCGGGCGACCAGCTGACGTTCCAGCAGCTCGACGAGGTCTTTCAGAAAGTCACGGGAAGCCCGGTGCCGACGACGTTCTGGGTTTTGGGCAGTGCGTTCAAGTATGGTCTGACAGAGGTCAGGACGATGGTTGATTGGTTCAAAGAGGAAGGATGCAAGGCGGATATCAAGGAGCTGAGACAAGTTCATTCTGAGCTGATGGATGTGGAAGCCTGGCTAAAGACGCAGAGTCTCTATACAAGATAATTTGTTGCAACACCATGAAACTGATTATTATACCGTTATCACAGTTTCGGATCGTTCATACATTCTTGTCAACAACGACTCCTCTAGAATTAACTCTAGACTTTACCTAGTAAAGCCCGTTATTCTGCGCGCCCAACGAACAGCCTCTCTTAATTCTGAGGACTGTCTCCACATCCTCCAAAGCCAATTTCCTCCCTTCCCGTGCCGCTAGTAGCCTTGCTGTTTTGACGACATTCTTGATCTGCCTTCCGTTCATCTCTTCAGCCGCCAGCTTCTCCAGCTCCCGCTCAGTAATATTGCTCGCGTACTGAGACGATTCAACATGTGGCCGTACGAAGGTTCCCCACACATGCAGCCTGGACGTAAAATCCAACTTGGGGTATTCGATCGTCAGGTGAATGCGCGATTCAAATGCTGGATCAAAGGCCGAAATGCGGTTGGTTGTCAAGAGCAGCACGCCTCTATAATACTCCAGCAGCCGAAGAAACACACTGACGAGCATATTCCGCTGGATATCCGCCGCCGAGCGCTTTTCCAGGAAGACGTCACACTCATCGAGCAGCAGCACGGCGCCCCACTTCGTCGAGATCTCCAGGGCCCTCTGCAGATTCCGTTCGACTTCGTCAGCCTCGTGACCCAGCTCGCCGGCGCTCATCGAGTACAGCGGCCGCCTCATCTCCTCGGCCAAGGATTCCGCAGTGAGCGTCTTGCCGACGCCCGGCTCACCAGTCAGCAACAGGATAACGCCCTGGCCTTTCCCCTGCACCACGTCGTCGAACTGGTCGCTGAGCGAGAGCTGGCTGTCGACGAATGCCCAGATGACCTTTTTGTAGTCCAGCGGAAGGACTAGCTTCTTGAATGCCTCGTCGTTCCATTCGATGTCCCGCACGTTGTCGACGTAGAACTGCACCCACTGTTTTGTTGGCAGGCAGTAGCCCCTCACCATCGGGGTGCACAGCACGTATTGCTCCTCCGTGAGGGTGGTCGAGCCGACAAACTCGGCAGGTCTGGACATGGATCCCATGATCGGGGGGATGGGAGGGGGGAGAGGGACGGGAGGTAAGGGCCCTGGTGGGGGCATAGACATCATAGATCGGTAAATCGGCCCGCGGTGAGGCAGAGCGATGTCGTCGTCCTCGAAGACGGGTGCCGTGGGCCCGTCGATGGCCCCAGAGAGGGATTTCAGGGCCGGGATGTTGCCGGAGTTATACGTCGCATACATCTTTGTGTCGACGATGATGCGGCCGGCGTCGATGTTGCGCTTGTTTGAGCCGCCAAAGAAGCTCCGGTTCATGACGCAGAAACCGGAGTATGCCTTGTAGTGGAACCCGTTCAGCTGCTCGAATTTCCTCCCTCTTTCGGTCAACTCTGCGCGGATGGCCTTCATTCTTGGGTGTAGGTGGCTTGGGAGCACGGAAAGCTCGGGAATAGGCTTCACATTGTCGAACTCGTTGATGGCTAGTGAAGTGGAAACATAACCAAAACTCGAGCCATTGCAGTCGATGTACCTGCATGCAAGGATGAAATCCGTGCTCTTTGCACTGACTTGCTCGTAGCTTGAGCTGACCAGGTCATACAACCGGTGCTGTCCATCCACGCTGGTGTATGCCTCTATTCCTGGCTCGAACAAAGCCCAGAGGTAGTCAAATGTAATGACGTTGTTGATCAGAAGATCCTGTACCCTCTCGATGTGTGGTTTGATTTCCGGCCTGATCACTCCGTAGAGTAATTTCATGTGTCCCAAAGCAAACTCGTCTTTTTCGTCTTCAATACTCTGCTCGAAGCGGTCCCAACGGTAAAAGAACTCGTGGAATGGTGCGCGAAATGTGAGCTTTTTGAGGGTGGTGGCGATTCCTTTGTACGAGTCGAACACTACTCCGAGCCGGTCCTTGATAACAGGACTTTGGATGCTGATTGAGTGCAAGGACAAGGACGGTCTATCCTCACGCATCTCGTATCGCACCACCAGGGCAAATTGCTTCCAGCTCGACGTAGCCTCAGGATTGAGATCGACACTGTCCGGGACCCATTCATCCCATGGCTGACCTTTGTGCTCCCTGTAGAGGTTCTTCACACTTGTCTTCATGCCTGGCTCTACCTCCTCTTTAGTATGTCTGGTAGCGCTAGAGGAGACGCCCGGGTCATCTTGCCCCTGGGAAGCTGAGGGTCTTGACGCAGATGCTGATTGAGGTTTGACATGGCTAGGCGCATGGAGAAAAGGCAATTCATCGCCTTCAAGTGGAGGTAGAGCGGTGAGTCCCCCGACTCCCGCCATGATAGTGTCAAATAGAGGATTTTATGAAATTGAGTTGATGAAGGTGTACCCCGAGATGTGATTGCAGACAGATGGTAAATAGACTTAAACCGGTGCAGGCCAACTTATAACGTCTTGCGATAAAGTACGCTCCACTCATCCGGCAAGTGAACGGTGCTAGCGGCCAGGACCGGGCGTCCGTAGGCTTCCATGGCCACAAGCGATTAGGTGTGCATGTAACACCAACAAGGCTTCATCGACACGTCTGTCCACCTGCATTTCTGCCTATTCAGGCTGCTAAATCAGGCTGCGATTGAGGGATCACATGTGCCAGTTTTCCGTTCCCGGTCCATCGATATGACGTACGTGGGGGTTTCACGAGGCTAGGTTCATGGAATATAAGTCTATTCGATATAGGGTTCCGTTGACCTTGTCAAACCACAGAGTTCCCGTAGACACCACTGCATTAACGAACAAGCAATCGAGGGCAGTTACCCGTCTGCAAGGCGGGCGTTAAGTTCCACCAGCTAGCGATGAGGAAGCCAATTACAAACAGCCCAACGCTTACTTAGTCCTTCCCAGAGCACTACGAGGTATACGTAGCCGGGGCGGCCTCCTGTCCTGCCCAGAGCGATGTTGCACACCGCCAAAGCGAACACGCCATGTTGTTGCTTTTAGCGTGTCACAAGGGCTCAATATGCGTCACAACTAGTACTAGCCTCCTATATCTGACTTAATAAACCCGGGAATTGGCATGCTGATACTTTCTGGGGTGGTACAGAGCTAGATAATGTACAGCAGGCTGTCGCTGCCTACGCTGCAAGACTATCCATGGGGCGAAACTTAGCGAAACAGCTAATCGCACGCGACGTTCGTGCCTTGGTCACAAAAAACTTGATTTTACAAGTGACCTTTGTTGGTGCCTAGTTTTTTGCCCTAACCAATCGACTCGAAGTTGCAAAACGCTTCCCTTCTGGAGATGCTAATCGTAGTGTGCGGTATTGAAGTCACCGCATATTTAAATTTTAAAGGAATTGCATCTCACAATTGACCTCTTGCAACTGCTCCTTCCTCCCAGATTTGCCGCTATAATCTCCAGATTGACCATGATAGACGATACGAGAGATGCGTCCAGCCCAGGCTCGTTTCGGCTCTCCGGACAGATCGATGCAATCCTCCAACATTCAGTCCACCGTTCCAAATCGGATAGGTGGGCTAGAAATCTCAGATTTCTGACTTTTGATGATAGTCCGCTGGATCACCCACCCGAGTCGAGTGAGCCCAGGGAGCACAGGAAAGCACAGTGCAGCTGGTGCGAGCAGCGGATCCCACCTCCAGCAGGCCACATGTGCGTTACACATGAGTTCCCATGCAAGCGCGACGAATGGGAGAAACAACGCAAGAGATTTTCCGACCCTTGTGTTCACGTGGAAAACCTGACATGTGAAGACTGCCAGCATATTCCACTCTTCCCGACCAACAGCAAAGTCACAAGGTTTCGCATCAGACGTCTCCGACCCAAAGATGTTCAGCCGGATGACCTTTCCCCCTGCAGCCACTTTCTTGCAGTCTCACATTGCTGGGCGAGTCAACCCAATTCGGCCCCAGAAAATGATCTGCAAAAGGTGACGGACGAACCATACATGGTTGTCGAAGAGGATGGGACCATCCGGCCAATGAGAGCTCAGAAAGTCACCATTGACCGAGTGGTGGATTACGCAACCCAGAACGGTTACCGCATGATTTGGATTGATCAGGTTCGTCTCCCCAAGCGGTCCATGTCTCAAATACTGGCAGCGTAATGACTGACACCATTTTCAGGAGTGTATCGAACAGGAAAATCCAGAAGAGAAAGAGCTCGGCGTGCAAGCCATGGACATTGTCTATCTCAGAGCGTCGATGTCAGTTGGCCTTTTTCAGACTGTGCTCCAACAGAAACACCTGAATGCTCTCCTTCTCTACTTCGAGACGAGGCTTGGGCACAGTCTCTGCCGACGTGGGCCCCGACCTTTGAGAGGCCGTCGTAAGGTGGCTGTACCAGAACTCACAGAAGCCCTTCGTTTGGTGGTGACTGACCCCTGGAACACACGAGCATGGATTCTCCAAGAGGCATTTGCATCGAGCGGAAACATGGTATTGTTGTTTCCGAAAGCTGAAGGTGTCAATCTCAACGGTTGGACTTTAGTCTGTCACGAAATTTCTCTTACTGAGATCGCCATCAGACTTGACATCTTGCAATTATGCTTGAGAAAATCAGCCGAGATTTTGCAGCCATCTTCGCTCTCGAGGGCGGTTAGGGGAGAGAAACAATGGCGCAAGACCGTGGAACAAGTCAGATGGTTTCACCCCGGACGCCCAGAGCACTTCGGGAACTTTCTGGCTAGACACGACAAGCCCAGGCGGATGTGCAATGCCGCTGTGGCTCTGTCATTTCTGAAATCTCGCCATAACAGTCGGGTGGTGGACCGAGTGGCGATAATTGCGAACCTCTGTGGCTATGACTATCGCCTTAGCACCATTGAGTTGGAGGCCTCGCAAGAAAGCCTAGGGGCATGCATCCTAGCGCTATCCATCAAGAATGGAGACCACTCTTTGCTTATACCGGAACTCTACAAAGGCCTTCCGCCCATCAATTCCGGTAAGTGACACAATATTGATGATTACAGCTCAATTAGCTGAGTTCTATTAGCAGGTCACGACCAAGGGATCACCGAGTTCAGCTGGATGATGCCATGGATGAAGCAGCTGCATCATGTGGAAGCTGAAACCCTGAACCCTGCTGGACCGACAGCTGGGACGACTGTTGCAGCATCACACATCTCGGCCCAGGGCCTCTCACTACAGGGGTTGTTGTGGAAGGTTGACGAGTTTATCGGCCTACCAGCCATCAAAGAAAAATATGCAGAGCCCTGGTCCCGCGTAAGCCGCGCGAGGAATGATCACAATGTGGATTCCAACGAAATGGAACACAGAATGAAGCCTTTCCCCGATCCCACTGACTTCATCAGGAGACGTCAGCTTGCAGCAACAGAGATCTTGTTCGAAATTCTGATGTCACTTTGTGAGAAAGGCCGGAAGGATGTAGCCAACGTAATCCTAAACTCGACCTCGGATTGTACGTGGAGGAATCCCCGTGGCGATGCCTGCATTGAGTCGGTTGACGAGTTCCCGGACTACCTCAAGGTGGAGAATCGGAAGGGCATGTTCCGATTAGATGAAGGTCCTGGTGGAAAGTTCCGTCAAGAGTGGTTGATTGACAGGGTTCTCAATCAGGGCGGTCTCTGGCTCGCTCGTGCCATGGCACCACTTGGAGTTGCGGCACGCAAGTTTGGACCTCCCATGGTTGAGAGAGCCACCTCCGCCGGCCAGGACACCACCTCCCATATTGAATCTTCTAGCTTACGCAACATTGGCCCGTTTCTTACGTGCACATCTGCCAATGCAGCTGGCGCATTCGAGCCTAGTCTGCGTGAGATTGACAACGTCCACTCGACTGCGGCTCTACGTCCAAAATTGATTTCACTCAACCGAAGAGGCTTGCCGCAAATCACGAGTCATAGCCAGGCCATGTTTTGGACCTCTTTGCTCACACAAAAGGCCAAAAGCTCCATGGCTCAATACGATGAGAAGCGAGAAGGGATGGACGCGGACACGTCCATGCAATACAGACCGGCACTCATGACACAGAACTTGATAGGTGTTTCTTTACTTGGATTGCCCTACGCTCCCTATGCTGTTTTCGATATCGACGGTAGTACTTCTGATGAGGTTTTAGTGTTGACTCCGCATCAGCACATGCTCGAATCGATACCAAGACCAGATATTCGGAGCTTGAGCATTTCTTGGGTGGTTGAGCCAATTAATGAGGGAAATGTCGAAGACTCCATCGAAGCAGAAGTCACGAAGTCGACTGCTGACCTGCCAGAGTTTAGCGCTGCCACGCCAAATCTCAGGGCCAAGGGAATGGTGCGGGGGATGTGGAATTACTCATACATGGCTCATGGGAGGTTTGATATAGTATAGGCTATTGTAGGGTTGAAAACGTCTTTTCACATTTCTAAAACCTGATAGAAGAAGTGACGCATGCTGACTCTGAGAGAGCTCACTCGTCGATGCATTTCAATGAGGTCTGAAAGTATAGTATTGGTGGGAGCGGCGAACCCCGCGGGATTGCTAGTCGGTGCATCATACCACGCCTCTTCTCAATCGCTGACTTTCTCCTCGTCTTCTAAATGTCCAAAGTCTGCTACGGAAGTCTTGAACAGTTTCCATCAAATTTCAGGGGGCCGCCCTCCGCAGAAAGTCCTCCAGCGACTCCGGTCTGACCTCGGGGTACTTCGAATTGTCCAGATCTCCCAGATAGCACTGTCCACTTAGGCCATAGTACTGATAGAACATGGCCATGTATATGAATGGATTTTCGGGATGCTGCTGCTTCAGCTCGTGCATCTGCTTGTACAAAGTGTCCAATGAACCAAAGCTCGCCACTTGGGCCTGGATGCCCTGGACGGATCGGATCGCCTCGGCGATTTGGCCGCTGCTTTTACGATCGCCGAGAACTAAGTAGATTGTCAAACCACGACCGGGAATGAGATTGGACACTCTGCAAATGCTTACATTTCAGGACGCCGGCGGCTTTCGTATCCACGGCTACTGCTGCAACGTACTCCGCAGCAGTTTTGTAGGAAGTCATCTCCCAAATCAGGTCCTCGCTGCCCCAAACTTTCAACTTCTTGCTCTCGGGGTCCCAAACCTGGAAGTAGGGGCTGAAGAAGGTGTCCATGAATGCTCCAATAAGCACATGGATCCCCTTCACGATTTCTTTCCCGTCCAGATACTCCTTCACCTCGATCATGGGATCCTTGGGAAATAGCTGGCCCTTTTCAAGCTTGGTGAAATCCAGACAATAGTCGCTGGCGATGTATCGGGGAACTTTCTCAGCCTCACAGGCATCGACGAGGATCTTCTGACCCTCTATCATCAGCTTGTTATCGCCCAGATACGCGCAAATGACGACGTCGCAGCCATGCACAAAAGTGCGTGATTTCGTAGTATCAAATGCTTCTCCCTGGATGACTTCGACACGGGGATCCGAGGCGAGCGATGAATCCAGTTTCGTCGGGTCGCGAACGTAGCCCCGGATGCGTGCATTGGGCTTTTCGAGGAGGAACGACGCCACAAGCCGAGCGAACTTGCCAGTAAGGCCGGCGATACCGACGGTGATTGTCTCTTGAGATGTTGTAGCCATGTTGAGTGACGAGGAATGGTGATGTTTGATCTCACCAACTCCCACCACCACGACAACTTTTATAGACCCATGACAACCACTTCGATGGTAGGCAGTGTAGACGATTTCTAACACAAGATTGCATCGGACGGCGATAGACCGAACCATGGGATGAGTTAAGCCATGTCGGAATCGCTCTTCTCGGAAGCCGAGAGGCCCGAAAACGTCCGCGGATCCATGAGAAAACGCCAAGCCAACAGTCAATCGTGTGTCCAAAAACACAAACGCTTAATGTCTACTATCTACCGCAGTCAAAAGCGCAAGCCGTATAGATTGCTTGTAGACATACGGAACAATTCCGTCAGCCATCACCGCCATTTCTTGGTGCTGAAGGCCTTACGATTTTATTTCTTCAGCCAGATTCCTCTCCTCGCCAGCATCATACAACTAAATACCACCAGACCGTATTAATGATAGCCACATAGGTACAAACCGTATATCCAGCATTAAATAATTAAATTAAATGGTGGTATATGAAATTCATATACATGTTAAGAAACAATAATTAAAAAAAGTACTTACCGCAGGTTGTGTATACGAACAAGAATTTGCTTTGTTAAGGAGTATTTTAATTATTTATCTAAGAAATTACTATCGTCTTAAATTGTGTTTGGTGTTAAATGTTAGAAACTTCAGTATAAATAACTTAGCTTAAGGACTAATTTAAATAACGGAGATAATAAGCTTATTCTTCGTACTTATATAGTCTAATAAGCCTATGGTCGATGAATAGATATTACGATGACATTAGCGATTACAGAACCTTAGAGGCTTATAATTTATAAGATGTAGTATATAGCTTGTCTCCGTTTACCGCCACAAAATTCGGTTTCGCGTATTAGCCTTTATAGAGTTGTATAGTACTATATACGGTCGCCATATTAAGAAAGAATAAACGATAGTGCTTAATTCATCAATTCCCACCACGTAGATATTTTTATAGACCCAGGACAGCCATCTAGAACGTAAGCACTGCTAGAGATCTTCCACGCTAATCACATTAGGCGGACCCATAGGATGAGCTAAGCCTAGTCGGCTTCGCTCTTTCCGAAGACCGAGGAGCCTGATTCACCGACGTACTACTTGCGGATGCACGCTTAGTTGAAAAGATCGCATAGTAATTATATTCTTATTCATAGACCTGGCTATTGTTTCCTTGGTAACGTCTGGAAGATTGTCTGCTTGTGTTTTGTTTGATTTTCCACTCACTTCAGTATCGAACCATCTCCCCATGCCAGCGCAGCACTAGAGCCTTGGTGGTGGTGGCTGATGCGGCGCAGCCCTCGCGTACTAGTTTAGCATTTTCCTTTTAAATACAACACCAACCACCTCACAACACTCTTCCACTCGACGTTTGAAAACACTCCCTACTATGGATGGAATAAATCCAAGTGTGAGGAGCATGTTAAACTACAGGCGCCCGGATATCGGCATCCTTTTAAAGCTGCGTGAAGACCAGCGTCCTCGCCCTTTAGACCAAGCTCGACGCCGCCAATCTCTGTCCGAAACCCCCGCTCACGACCAATCCCAATCTCTGCTCTTCAAGCTCCCCATTGAGATACGTCAAGCCATCTATGCTGAGGCAGGCCTAGCCAGCTACACCACGATACACTGCTTCACGCACGCCATCAAGAAGCGTGGCGCACCTCGCTCAGCTGGACGGATCGTCGGCAAACTATGCACGCTTCCCCCAAACCTCGGAATCCCATACTCCGATCCAGCAGCCTATCCCCACTGCCCTGCATGCCGGATAAAAGCGCAGCAAACCCTCAAGTGCCGGCCCGAGAGCTTCATCGACTACGACCTCGAAGGCACCTCGCCCTCCATCACCCCGCTCCTCCAAACCTGCCGACGAATGTAAGCACCCGTCCCCTCCCCCCACTCCCCACCCCACCCTCACTCACACCCCAACCAGCTACACCGAAGCACTCCCCACCCTCTACACCACCAACACCTTCTCCTTCACCTGCACCTGGACCCTCACCGACTTCCTCGGCGTCCTCCCAACCTCTCACACCTCCCGCATCCGCCACCTCTCCCTAACCTGGAACCTCTACCCTTTCTACCCGCCGCACCTCCGGCCGGGCCGGCACGATAACCCGTACAGCGTCGCCAGCTGGCGCGCGCTGTGGGCGCGCGTCGGCGCGGATATGCCGGCCTTGCGCCGGCTGCGGCTCGAGCTGTGCGACAGTATCCGTGGGCGGTGTCGGGTTGATCCGCGCTTCGAGAGGTCGAGGATATGGAGGATGGAGCCGCTGGGGTCGTACGCGGAAGGCCCGCGGAGGGTGTGGTTGGAGTGGTTGGGGCCGGTGGGGGAGGCGTTGGAGGAGAGGGAGGGGGAGGAGGGGGGAGGAGGAGGGGTGGAGGTTGAGGGCGGGATTTGGTGTAAGTTTGGGGAGGAGGGGTCGGTGCATGCGGTTATTAAGGGTGGTGGTGGTGGAGAACAGGGTTGGGGGAGGACTTTGGTGTTGGCGGATGGGGTGGAGGTGGAGTGGTGATGAGGACGTAGTGATTAACCAGTGTCTGCTTTGATGCACTCGCTGAACATATATAATTAAGCAGGTCAATGGATTCTTTCTGTTTGATAGGAACACCAACCTTCCCACTGCTGAATGAGAGATGACGGACGATCCGAGCGCCCTCAAGGCGTTTCGTCACATCGAGAATGCAGCGGAAATAGCTATATTCGAGATGTCTGTGAGTTAATTGTCGACAGTCATTTTGCTCCAGCCTACTATCACCCAAGAGTAGTTAGAGCAGAGTTCCAGGGATGTATACACAGACATGCTGAAGCAAAATTTCGCCTGCAACATTGAAAGTGGTAGAATACAGCGGTCCTCTGTGCTCAGATTTATTTTTCCTTCTATTCTTTCGTTTCTGAAATCCGATACGATTGCTCTGCGTGATATTTCGACTCTTGGCAAGATGACTGCTACGAGATTACCAGCGTTTCCTGTTCCCTTTCCAGGGATCAAACTTCAACTTCAACTCAGTTGATCCTACTCAGCGGCTAGCAAGTTGTGTGTGAGAAAAAATAGTTCCCATTCGATATTACTTTCTCACAGGGTTAATGATCATCACTTCCATTCGAGATAAACTTGATCAGGATGCCTCAATGACGTACCATCAGAATCTCAACCGTGACCAGTGTTTAAGCCTGTGAGTCCATTCTCTTCCTGTGATCACTATCGGCCCATAGGCGCGGGATTTCGCCCGGGGGGTCGCGCCATGTTCACAAAGAATTTGAGCGATTTCCTGTAGTCTGCACGCCTTCGCGATATCGAGAGCTGACGATTCTTCATATGGAGACATGTTGACGTCAGCTCCATATCGTATCAGCAGCTCTACTACTTCAAGATTACCCTGCATAGAGGCAAAGACAAGATGGCTGCCTGAGAAACCATTTGGGTCTGCTCCACGATCAAGGAGTAGTTTTGCTGTCGAGATACTGTGAAGATAGCAAGCGCCTAAGAGCTCCTCTGAATACCCTGGAGATCCTTTTGTGCCATTGCCGAGAAGAACCTCGGCCATTGGGGCATTGTCCCACCAGCAAGCCACATAAAGGGATATCCGCCCAGCAGTCTGTCTCTCGACTCCTCGATCGAGAAGCAGTCTTATGATGTCAATCGAGCCTCCGCAGCAGGCTGCAATAAGATTGCTCCCAGATCCCGCAGTATTCCAAAAGTGAACGTAAGGTGGACAGCGTTCATATTGGCAGAAATCATCGTAGAGAAAGCTAAATTTGAGATCTTCCTCTATGGACGCATTCACGTCCGCTCCATACTCAAGAAGGAGCCTCGTAAGCTGCAAATTGGCCATCCGACATGCAATGTTGAGTGGTGCCCCACAGGCTGCGTTTACGTCGGCCCCATTGGCGAGAAGGAGTCGCGCAAGGTCCAAGTTGGTGTTGTAACATGCAGAAACGAGTAAACATCCTTCCGTTCCGTTGACATTGACATCGGCCCCACGGTCAAGAAGGAGTCGTACAAGCTCTAGATTGCCAGTTTCACATGCACACTTGAGCGGGGACTGTCTTATACCTCCATTCACGTCGGCGCCACGATAAAGAAGGAGTTTGACAACCTCTAAGCGTTTAGCCTCAAGTGATGACCAAGCCCTCGGGGGGCTACCCCTCCATATATGAGGCCGACACGCACACTCAAGTGGGGAGCTCTCGATCCCTCCATTCACATCAGCGCCACGATCGAGAAGGAGCTGCACGAGCTTCAAGCTGAAGACTTGACATGCACACTCAAGTGGTGTCCAGCGAATCCCTTTGTTTACATTGGCACCACGGTCGAGAAGGAATAGTACAAGCTTTAGGCTTGCCCCCCGATGTTCACGATAAAATGGTGGTCCAATAGCTTTACATGCGGATTCAAGTAGTGGCCCGTCGTTGATGTCGGCACTATGGTTGAGGAAAAATCGTGCGAGCTCTAAATTTCCGACCTTGCATGCGTGACTGAGTGCCCCAGAGTCTCGACTCTTTACATCGGCACCTTTGTGAACGAGGAATTCCACGACCTCCAGGCTCCCACTCCAAATTGCGCTGTAGAGTTCGCGTTGGGCCCCTTGCGTCATCCTAGCTCCTCGTTCAATGAGAAGTTCCGCAAGTTCCAAGTTTCCTGTCCAACACGCTGCCTGAAGTGGACTGTTGTGGTCTAGCTGATTAACGACAGCGCCCCGATCGAGTAATAGTCTCACGATCTCTATATCTCCATTTTTGCAGGCCCAAAGGAACGTGTTGCCGCGATCCTCGTTAGGATTGGCGCCATTACTCAATAGTAGCTTGATGACTTTTTTTTCGCGTGATCTACACGCAGCTTCAAGTGGAGAATAACCAGTATAATAAGCCAGATTGACATGGGCGCCCCTACTGAGGAATCGTTTCACCAACTCGAAGTTTCCACTGCGACAGACGCGGCTGAATGCTTCGCCACCACATTCATTCGGGTTTGCTCCTTTGTCTAACAGCAGCCCAATAATGCGCTCGTTCGCTCTATCGCAAGCGATAGAGAGAAGGGATTCGTTGATTAATCTTTGGCCAGCCTGGAACAAGTTGAGCACATGCGTGGAGTTTTCCAATAAAGTGCTGTAGCGATGTTTAAATTTGAATATCCGATTATGGATGGTCCAGGACTTCTCGATGAGCAGCTTAACTACATCGAAATGATTGGCAAGAATTGCAAAAAAGATCGGGCCATGGACGTTCCAAAGATTACACTGCCGCATTGTGCGAGGTTTATTGAGGAGCTTGAAGATCATATAGCCTGGCGTCTCATCATTCAGGAACTCGGATAACAGTTGGAAAGTTTCTTTATGAATACCTTCATGGTCGAAATAGCGCAACCAAATGGGTCTCCAAAAGATGGCATTTGACTGCTCGAGCTGAACAAGATGGCGCACCAATGGATACCTGGCAGAAATCTCGTAATGAGAACGTTTTTGATCGGTATTTATCTTGAAGTTTGACGCGATCGCGTTGAAATAGGATATGCAGACTTGGACCATTGCTACTTTCGCCGTGACTTCATCGAAACTTTTATTGAATGGGGCGATTATTTCGTTGGAAAGGAGGTAGTCTTTGACAGAAGCGTGCGCGAGGGCCAGAACCGTGTCGCTTTCATTGGTCTCGGGATTGCCCACGAACTTTATCAAACCAAAAAAGGTGCCTGAGATGTCGCGATGGCCTCGTAATCTGTTCTTGGGGTCGAACGAATAATCTTTTGTCAAGTCGACTGCCATGACATCGATCGCCTCAGGGATTTTGAGATTTCCCTCCGAATATAAGAGGAACTGAAGGAGCTGCAATGCAGCCTGTCGCTTGGTTGTTGGAATCTTCAAGATGATTCGGTCGTAAGTTTGATACAAATCGGCGGGTAGCTCTCGCAAAGTGTCCTCCAAGTCGCCAAAACTCTGACAGGCGGCCAGTGCGTCTAGTTGAAGAGCAGTCCATCGAAACCTATCAATGCGCCGATTAGATCGAGCTACCACGTGTTTTTCAGGAACACTTACATTCCCTCTGCCTGGCTCACCAGAGTCCTTTCAATTTTTGTCCGCCAAACTCCATCAGGACTGCTTCGCCAGTCCTTGAATTCATCGCCATTGTCTAGTCTCTGCTGAATATACCTCTTGATTTCTTTCTTTGTTGCTTCTCCATCAGCAGAAATAATCGCTTCATTTGGAATCCACTGAGACACATTTGCCTTGATGAATTCGAGGGGACGACTCGTGATAATTAGACGGACGGCTTCGTGCTTTTGGCAAAGCTGGCGCAGCCAGAACAGAATTTGTTTTAGCTCAGTGCACTCATCAGGCGCATCGATAACAATGTGAGTCGTGGTGATGAGCCTAAGATTACGTTCGAACACCTCGGCTAGGCGGCTTGTTTCAACTTGTTTCCTGCCATTGTCATGGTCACGAAACAGCCTTTCCAAGTCCTCCTGGGCTGATTTGTCCAGTCCAGATTGTTGAAAAACAAGGGAACTAACCAAGCCATCGTATGTCTGCTTTCTGGAGTCACTGAAATCGAAAAGGTAATAGAGGACTCGGCTGTTGATTGTGCGGAGTATTGAGGAGGTCAGAACTGTCTTCCCACAGCCAGGCATTCCGTGGATCCACAGATACGCGAGCGAGCCGTTCCTCCAGTTGCGGAAAGCCTCACTCTCAAGGAACCAAGAAGTTGGGCTGCTGAAGGGTTCGTCGAGGTAGCGTGTGGCTGCAACAAGGTTTGTCGCCGGGTCTGGTGGGTTCAACCACGAGATAACTTTATCCGACTGCTCAGTCTTTGCCGCTTGCAGGATATGAGCAACATTTTTGTTTATTTGGGAAACTTCATTATGAACTACGCTCAAGTCATTTTCAATCCCAGAAAATTGCATGGACTCCACTACTGACTGTTCCCTAAAACTTCTCCCATCGATCGTTCTTTCTCCACTTCGCTTGGTTGAAGGATCTGCAGAAGTTCCTTGGCATAGGCAGCCGCTGTAGCGGCGGCATAATTCTGCCAACGGTCGTTCTTATGCGAGTCAGCGTAGTCGCATATTCCCCTGATGACTAGGCAAGGGAAGTGGTTCATCAACCCCGCAGCCTCCATCTCAATACACAGGCAATTATCGGACAAGCGTTGCAGGATCGCATCGCGATTCTTGACAACCAAATTTCCTGATGCAATGAGGCCGTAATGGAATCGCGGGTTAGTGCGAGGCCTGGGATCTCGGTGAATTTCCAGGCTGTCGTCGCAGTGGCTGCACGATCTCTCGGAGTCGTCTTGATCACATGTATCGATATGAGAAGCTGAAGCGTCAAAGAGCCTGTCATATTGCTCTCCTTGGTAGACAAATGCCTGGCTATCGGTCTCTGGGTCGTAGTCTCCAAGCATCGGGTTGTCTTCTACCATCTTCTGCAAGATGACCGGCACACCCGATCCTTTTTTTCGATGGTTCATCTTCAGAGTGTTTAACCCTTTGAGCAACACTTCTGGCGGCGCGCCAAGAAAACCAACACGCTCGAATTTGTCTTCTGTCATTTTCCCCAGATCGTATTGAATCACGCCAGAGCTGATCCCTTTCGGCTGGCTGATGACCACGTCTCCCAGCCGGATATCATATTCCTTGAGAACTTTCCTGTCCTTAACCCTGGGAAGACCAGCACCAATTCCGACCATCAGACCGATTCTGATATGTGGAAAGGAGCTCGACATGTTCGATGCTGTTGTGGCAGCAGCTGTTGTTCCGTATGATCCTGCAGCGATCGATGTGATGACAACATTGTGCTGGCCGATCCGTCCCAAGGAATATAGGTTGGTGTCGCTGGGGTGCTTCGCAAAATCGTCTGGGAGTTCATGCTCGTCGTCGAACATACAAGTTGCAGCGAGTAGCTCGTGGTTGAGAGCAGTAATCCATCCGATGGTGTAATATCGCACACTCGGTAGCTTGTATGGCGACGCCATCGCTCGGAAATTCTTTCGTTCGATTCAAGGGCTCAGAATAGTCGAGCCGACGCGAGAGACAACGAAAGAGTAAAGTCTGGTTGCTGTAAATGCCAAAGAGCCAGGATACATTCGGAGAACCAATGAACCATATGCGTGCATTTCGGCCCCCAATTTGAACCAACGTGGACTCGGAGTTGTCACTGCCACGTAGCAGCGGGGCTATGACGATGTTCGCTTAATACAGTCCACTTCTCGCTACAGCGATAAGCGCCATACCATTGCACCAATCGCTGTTTCCAAATGATCGTTTAATGAATGACTAGAGACTAGTGAACAGTATGTCTCAGCTGGAGTATGCTCTAACTCATACCCTCGATCCCCACTCCGCACACATTTGCCACCTGTACTCCCAAAAGGTTGCTTTTCTTGTGGTTCGCAATGTTATCAATGCTCCACACTCTTACCAAATAACCACAGATGCATGCAAAGCAGTCAATGCTTTATCCGCCTTTGATCATTTTTCCATGTCGATCACTTCCGGTCTCACCGCCTGAAGGCATCTATGGACCACTCCAGCCACACTCTTCTCCCCCTCACCAATTAGCGTCCCAGCCTTCGTCGTGTTCCGTTAAACAAGAGTTCTCAACCTGCTGCTCCTCTCTGATAGCTGCTTGATTTTGGATACTAGAAGCGTCAATCTCAAATCCGGCAGCAGAGAAATCTTTCCCAAATTTTCATGCCGACGAGATGGCCAGGATGGGAATTTACGGAAGGGCTCTATGAGTAATTAGCTGACTCTGTGGGATGGTGTTCTAGGAAGACTCTCTGACGACTGGTGAAAGTTTCAATGCTACGCTAGGACCCTTCTACCCTCGTCGGTAGTGCTATAGTGTAGGTATCATCCAGAGAGTATTTGTCTTATTGACTCTTAGGGAGTAAGACTTTCACACGCTCGTGTTCCAATGTCCCTGGTGCATTGATGATTGTCGGCACGCTCAATGATTGGATCGCATCGGGAATTCGGGATAGCGTCTGATACCGATCGACCCACTCTTTGGGATGATCGAAGAACGAGTTCTCCTACCGAACTTACGAGAAGAGGGAGAATTCGATTTCTAGAAGCTTAAACTACCAACTACAGACTGTGTGGTTGAAACTGGCCCTTCAAATGTCGAGGCCGCGCTCAGAGCTTTGCAGGAACTGAGGATCGACTTCGGCATACTCCGGACGTAGATGCAAGAAAGTCTCCAAACGCACACCGAAACCCGAGTCAGAAGTGCTAATTTTCTTTTAACGCATTGCCCTACATCGTAATTCCTGGGTTAAAAGGGATGTATGGCTTTGCTAAAATACCGCAAAGCTAGACTTCTTGTTTTAGTATGGTGGTTTGGCCGTAATCTGCTAGCGGAGGTTGCGAATGACATAGTTGCGCGCTCAGATGTAGCGGAAATGCCGCTCCTTTCAGAATAAAAAGCTCAAGTCATTGTTGACTACGAAACTTCGTACTCAAATTGCAGTGCAAAAATCAAAACGTTCGTCGGCTCGACACAAGAGCACCGCAGAGGAAGACCCTCAATCCACACCCACCGGCCTCAACGGCTCCGGCGCCTCAACCCCCAGCACCGGAAAGACGCCCCTATCCTCCCCCCTCTCCCCCTTCTCCACCATAGCCCTATACGCCGGCCTCTCCGCGACCCGCCTTAGCCACGCTCTAATACCGTCATACCCCTCCAACGCGAACGGCACGAACAGCCGCATCGTCGTGACCGTAAACACCGGATACACGTCCGCAGCCGTAAAAGCGTCGCCGGCAAGCCAGTTGCTCACGCGCAGCCGTGCATCCAGGTGCGCCAGCCCGGTGGCCAGGCGCAGCTGCACGACCTGCGCGACGACGTGGTCGGGCGGCACGCCGGCCCAGCCGACGAAGGTGGCGAGCATGGCGTCGGAATGCAGGCTGCCGATGGCCCAGTGCAGCCAGTAGATGTAGTCGGTGTGGTTGGGGGCGGAGGGCGGGACAGCCAGCTGCGGTTTGTTCGGCCCGGCGGCGTGTTTGGTTAGGATGTACTCCATGATGGCGCTGGATTCGGAGAGCGTGATGGGCCCGTCTTGGATGATGGGGGAGGTGCCGACCGGGTGACTGTAGGATTGTGGAGTTTTGAGCGAAGGTGGGAGGCGAGTGAGATGTAGTAGAAGCGATGGGGACTCGATCGTGGGTAAATGTGGTTTGGGACGTACAGGGCTTTGTACTCGGGAGGTGCCATGATTGTCTCGGCATCCCGCCGGTACGTCTTAAGTTCGTATGGGACGTCAAGCTCCTCGAGGAGCCAGATTATACGCTCGGATGCTGAGCGCTGGAGGTGGTGGACGACGATGGTCATGGGTGAAGATACGTATTAGTTAAATGGTAGGCTTTGAGGTTTGCGTGACTTCTTCAGGGAGTTGGGCGGTTCTTTTAAAGTAAGGAAAGTCATCGTAGAGCTTATTTTTCCTTTTGTCCGTCAAGGTTATAGATAGTTTTAAGAACATACTTCTCGTTTCCTAGTCGAGCGGGGCTAAGGTAGCGAATGTGGGGAGCTAAGCGTTTTGGTCTATCGTCATACTTCGTACGCCAACACCTCCTATAGCCGAGGACACAAGTTCGGAGTCAAAAATACCGCAAAACCTAACTGGAAATTGGCTCTCGAAGCACGCTTATCCAGAGCACAATTGCATCGCATCAGAATAGCTCGCCAACGCTGATTTATGCGGCGGTTGATATCCTCACAAAAGAGGTTAAGGTCATAGCACATCCTCCAAGCGGAAAACGTACAGCTTCGAAATGCAAATGCGCTCGAGTCTTCTCATCGTCGCAACTCTCAGAGAGACAATCTATGAATTCAAACATTATTAGTCCAGGCCTGTTAGGGTGGTCTACTCGCTTGTGGAGTACGTTAGTAACTGATTAGTGATTAATCCCGAGGTAGAAATAGAGTAGAACGCTCATCCATGAAGAAAATCGCCCCGGAGTTAATTTCGGACCTAAGTGGATTTAAGCTCCCCATCGTTCTATTAACATTCTACCAACCCGTTAAACTCCGCCGGCACGGCTACTTATATACCCGATAGTGCTTTAAAGGGCTACAGTACGTTCGGGTCTGGCTCTTTTGCTGCCCGAAAAATGTTCCTCAGACATTGCTGACTCGTGATGGTCGCCTATATAAGTAGTAGTCAAAGATGTAACTAATATCTTCACCCAGCGCTCCCACTACGTTCTCCATTCTCAATCATATCATTCCGACATCCCACCAATACACACCTCATGTCGGTCACACCAAGCCAGACGCTCTGGAGCAATGGCTTCAACTTCACCGAACGGATCCACCGGGACACATATCCCTACGTAAACCCCATGAACGCCGATCTCACCGGACGAGCTGTCTTCATCACAGGTGCATCCAGAGGCATCGGACGCGCCACAGCACTGAGTTTCGCTCGCGCCGGCGCCTCATTCATCGGCATAGGCGCTCGATCGGCAACCGAGTTGCAATCTCTGGAAAACGACATCAAAAGCGAAGCCAAAAAGGCCGGCAGAGCAGCGCCTTTGGTTTACCGCGCCACCCTGGATGTCACGGATATCGCCAGTTCCGAGGCCGCCGCCAAGGGGGCGTCTGAAGCATTCGGCGGCAGGCTTGACATCCTCATCAACAACGCCGGATACATGGACAGACTCGCACCATTGGCGGACTCGGACCCAGACGACTGGTGGCGCACGTGGGAGATCAACATCCGCGGGCCCTATCTCGTGACGCGGGCGTTTCTGCCGCTGATGTTGGCAACGCCAGGCGGGTTGAAGACTGTCGTGTCCCTCTCCAGCTTGGGAGCGCATACTTTGGCTGCCGGGGGCACGGCGTACAATTCGTCCAAATTGGCACTGCTTCGCTTTTCGGAGATTCTCAATGTGGACTACGGCGCGCAAGGTCTGCTGGCATTTTGCGTAAATCCTGGGGGGATAGAGACGGATATGTCACGCGCATTGGATGAATCGCTGGCAAAGGAATACCTGACTGACAGTATCGAGCTTCCCGCTGATTCGATCGTTTTCTTGGTGCAAGAACGCAGGGAGTGGCTTGCAGGCAGATACATCAGCTGTACATGGGACATGGAAGATTTACTGGCGAAACAGACGTCCATCGTGGAGCAGGATTTGCTCAAGGTACGGATGGCTGTCTAGAAAAGGTAGCGTCTATCTGCTGTAAATAACATGTAAGTATCTCAAGAGGCAAATGATTTTGTCCCGGGAGTTACAATGGAGACTTGATGCTTAAGCTTCTAAAATCATTTGCAATAGTGTTCAAGTCAAGTTCAAAATCACATGAGATGCCGATGGCATTTAGTCCACTATCGCTTTTCTCTGCAGCCGAAGGTCGGCATTCCTGGCCTCATGAAGGGCACCCAGCTCAGCAGTGTCTCTAGGGTGCCTCGTAAAATTATCTAGAAGATCGTGCTCGTCGCTATTAAATATAGTAGTCGTAGCTACGACCTCTTGCTCGCAGGTAGTAATTTATCCGATCGTATAATATCGCACGCTTAGTAGCTTCTTCAAGGACGACATTAGTTTGGAGATTCGGCTATGACGAGGTATAAACTATGTAAGACGACGTAGAAGACAGATTAAGACTCTTTTCGTACGTGTCAAAGGGCGATGATAGATTCGGGAATATATCCAATCATATACATGCATTTCGGCCCCCAATTTTCAGCGACGTGAAGTACAAATTTTCACTGTCACGTAGCCACGGAGTTGTTACGGTATCCGGTTAATACAGTCAAATCTCCCCTGGATCCTCACTCCACATTCAAACGCTGCGTGTACGGCCAGAACGAAAATAAGCAGCAAAGATCGCTCTATTGTCGCGAGTTCCAACGCAAGGACAGCTGGTGCTGAGGTGATACCGATAGCATTCCACTATCAATGCCACAGTTCTAACGATACTAGATTAAGCTACATTACTAACTTAACCAAATGTTAACATAAGAAATAGTTCGTACCTAAATCTCAAAAGAGGGCTTGGTGTGCTAACTTGCCGGTTTTGGTGGAGCCGCAAGATCTTTTCCGGTCAGGCGTTTGATCGGCAAGAGCTCGATGACGTGGCCGACGCCAAATCCCACAATTCAATATCGTTAAAAGGATAAGGCACGCTTCCTACACTGATTTGCAGTGCGCGGTCGTACTTTTACTATTCCACAATATCTTGTCTTTTCCTGCACACCACCATCTTTTCCTGCACACCACCATATCTTTCATCTGCAAAGGATTTCAATCCCTGCCGCGAGTCCTCTACTACGAACCTATTCTCTTTTCTGTCTCCCTTCTACGGATAAATATTCAATCGCATTGGAACACGTACCATACGGATGCCTCTAGATGAGAGGAATGATGCATATCAGGCCATTGTTTCTGAAGACATCACCATGAGCCATTCGGATTCGACAGAAGAAGGTTTTCAGCATACCGTCATCAAGAACCTTCCGACTCCCATGGGTACCCCGATTTTGAGCCTAGGAAGCATGGACTCGCAAAGTCACTTTTCACGTGACGACTCCCAGGACGCGCAGCTATGCCAAAGGTGCAACGAGCTTGATTTCGAAGACAGGATCAACCCAACAGTCGAAGCATCTTTCGCCCTTGACATCGATAGACGAGCACTGGGTTTTGCTTGCCCACTTTGCAAGCTTCTCGGGACAGTCTACCGTGCAAACGATCCTTCTTATTTCAAGATCCATTGGCCGAGTGGCTCTGAGCAGACACTCAAGGTGAAACTCAAAGATGATGCGCCTGCATCAGGGCTAGAAACTTACGAATTCAGCGTAAATCATTCCTACTCAGATGGACGTGGAGAAGAGTCATCGTTGGACCCGGCCAAGATTAATTATGAGGTACTCAGGACAAAGTTCGAGTATTGCAAAGCGCACCATACGGATACTTTCTGGGGCCCCGAATGGTCAAAACATCCAGAAACTGCGAAAGATGCTTGCTGTCCCAAACGGGTTACCGTGGAAAATCTACGGGTCTTCAACTGCGATACGAAATTGGTTGAGGAGGCCACTGTTGAAACGAAATATGCGGCCCTGAGTTACGTCTGGGGAAATCCTGGTACAAGGGACCAATACCCGCAAACAATCTTTGACGCCTGCAAGGTTGCCCAGATATTTGGGCTGAAATATATATGGATCGATCAGTTGTGCATTGATCAAGAGGGTTCGCATAAAATGCAGCAGATACGGCACATGCACGATATTTACAGCAACGCAGAGCTCACAATCATTGCTGCTGCTGGCCATAACTCAGCGTACGGTATTCCAGCCGTCAATGAGAACTCTCGAAGGGAGCTGATCGAGTTCAAGATTGGAAGCCTCCGGTTTGTTGGAATCAACCCTAGCCCTGGAAAAATCATCAAGGAGACAACTTGGGCAAAGCGAGCCTGGACCTATCAGGAAGAAATGTTCTCAAATAGACTTCTGGTCTTTACCGACCATGGAGCCTGGTTTGCATGCCGCAGAATAGCCCCGGAATATGGTTGGGAGCACCTCGATCCCTATGACGATCAAACTTGGGACTGGGAAGTCATTGCTGATCGCAGTCATGAGCACTACTATTATCGTGGCACCGAATCCGGATTTCCGCGAAATATCAGCGACATGATCGAGGACTTCTCCGGGCGGGCCTTGACGTACGAGACTGATATCATCAACGCGTGTTCCGGATGTTTGGGGAGACTTGAACAAGCAGCCCCGCCTGTACACCATTTGTGGGGTTCCCCAATACCGTTGTATCTACCCGATCGTCCTCATCATGGATCCTTGGACGGATTTATAAGAGGATTATGGTGGTTTCCAAGAGGTGGTTTCAACTCACTAAAACGAAGAGTGGGATTCCCAAGCTGGTCGTGGACAGGGTGGATCGGTGTGGTAAAAATGAAGGCATACACCAGATATGGGTTCCACTGGGTGTCCAAAGCCCCTACTGAAGTTTCGGTTGCACTGGAGCTTACGACGGGTAAGCGGCTTGACTGGTTAGAGCTTGAGAAGCGTTTGTTTCTGAAAGATCAACCGGAGTTGATATCCCATTTCATTATTCTCGACGCTTGGACCGTCTCGATGAGACTGGAGCTTTGCCAAGGGGTGGGAGAACCTGGACCAGTAGTTCGTGCCGTGGCGAAAGCCACATCTGGAGAGGAGGTCATTTGCACTTTTGACCTGTTGGGGGAAGAAAACCCCGATTCGAGCAAGGAGCGAATAACTTTGTTATACAAGGATGTGTTTACAGGCACTTTTCTCCGCCCGCTCTCAGACAATTGGCAGGTACTGATGCTTACAATGAGGTCGGGAGACTGTCATGTCCGCGTTGGGTATGTTTCAATGGCAACAATCTACGTACGGGACGACTCAGGGAAAATATCAGGACCAATCCATGATCTAGATATGAAATCCTTGCAGTTAGAAAGAAAGAAAATCAGGCTGGGTTAATATTTCTTCTTCACTAGATTGGATGAAAATGGGAATCCGAAAATAATGTTGAAGTGGAATGGATGCTTGCACCTGAATAAATAGAAAGGGTTTACGAACATGTAAATCGTAAAAGAAGCTTCAATTTGGCTTGAATAGTAGCGGGTTGGTGAAGTTTTCATCTCTCTGATAGTCTCCCATCTGGCAGCCTTCGTCGTCGATCTTGTGGATCATGTGCATTAACATATGCCCCTTCCCCGTAACGTTCCTCTGTCGCGCGTTCCACGAACTGCCTTGTCGTATTCCTGCTGGTATGTGCTGGATATCCCCTGGTTGCTGGAGGGTGTCTTGCAGTGTGGTGTGATCTTGATCGTCGAGACTTCCTCCGTAGGTTTTCGGGTTGCTTGTTCATGAGTAGTTCTGATACCGCTTCCACACGTTCTTCCAGCTCTTTCGACAAGTCTCGAGCCTGGGGTAAGAGCCTCTGCTGTTGAACTTCCCAGGCTGCCATTCTGCACGCTGCTCGTGCCGCTTCCACTTCAATATTAAAAGCCTTGCTGTGAAGTCTTTCAATGGATGACGCCTTTACGTGGATTGAAGAGGTAATACATACACACGGCGCTCTAGCTGCCTACGGGTCCGTTTCAGTCGTGCAATTCTTTCCTCGAATCCGGTGGGCCGTTCCTGCGACAGCTGTCTCAACTTATTGCGCAGCTCTTCTATCTCTTCCCAAACAGACTCCAGTCCTGCCATACACACAAATGCCATGATTGACACCTTGACCTGGTTGAACTGAACGCACAGCTCCAGAACTTCTTTCTTCTTGATATACCATCGAAGCTTCCCACACCATCGCTGCCACCTCGTCTGCAGACTGTCTTTATCCATCATGCCAATCTGGCGGAGTACGTATTTCATCTCTCTCCTGAGGTGTTTTCCTTGCTTAATTATAGGATTCCGTCGACCCCTTTCATCATCGAGCCGTGCGCCTTGAGACTCGCGAAAAAGTGCTAGCTGATGGAATTGTATGAGGAGGTGGTTCAAAGTAGCGAGTTCCCTTTGCGTATAGTATGCGTCGCTGTCCGCGAGCCGTACGGTGTGGATGAAATCAGCTACTATTGTGCTGATTGAGCCGACGGCGGTAGCCAGAGTCACTGCAGCACTAACGGCGCCGAGGATTTCCATTTGTGAAAGAAAGGTCAAAGGGACGGATTGAACGGGTTGAGGGCTAGACTAGGTCTATATTTATACTTTGACGTTTCGAACAAGGCTGAACGTTACCCTGGCGGCAGCATTTATGCGCAGCACAATCAGCACGCAGCGTCATGGTAAAGTGATACTGTCGTGAACGTGCGTTTCCGACGGGGTTTACCAACCGACCACGCCTGTAATATCGCTAAGCGAATTAATTCCAGTACCTCTTTTGCCCTCGGGAGGACCCGCACTGATGGCGTGGTACGGTGGGTTAGGCCAACTCCTAACAGATGCACATCTAAAACATAGCAACAGCATTGGCTTCCTTGGCTCTGGAACATGCGCTCGGCTGTAAAGAGCAGCTGATTAATAGACCTTTGTGCGGGCAGGTAGCTGCTTGGTTGTTGAGACGAGCTGTGGCGTTGCTCGCGGGTCAGCGTGCATGGCCAAGACACCAATGTTTGGACTCAACCACCGACGGTTGTGAACACGCATGACAGCACAGAGACGCTTGCCACAGACAAATAATTGCATTTTGTCGAGAAGCGCTTACTAAATGGTTTCACAGGTTCCAACTTTGATCACGTCTTGAAGCCTTTCCTCAATGCTTCTGCAGAGTTTTCGATGTTCGCTTTTGTACTACTGAATATGTCCTGGGATCGCCACACGTCTAATTTTTTTTTTCAAACTCAATGAATAGAGAAAATTCTGCACATATACCTGGAAGCAAAGGTTGAACAGATTAGGGAGGAAGTAATTCTCATACTCCTTAAGCTAATGTATATTACATTCATGAGGTCGATTCAGTGATCAAAGCAACAAAGTCGGGGCAGTTGAATCTCATACTTAGATAATTTAGTCCTATAGATCAACGAAAGACTATACTTTCCCTCAAACAACCCCCACAACCCCCACCCACTCCACCACCACCGGCCCCAACAACCCATACACCTTCGCCGCATTAACCTCATAATACGCATCATTCTCCTCATTCGCCGTCACCCCCACACTCCACGTCGCATTCCCATCCGCCTTGATCCGATTAAACAGCGTCGACGTCACCTCAACCACCACCTCGTTCACCCCACCCCTAACCAACCCCGACACATCCGCCACCGCGCCAGCCACATCCAGCGGCCCGACACTCACCCCGTTGACCCACGCCCGCATCGAGTTCGCCACCGGTCCCAGCGACAGCACTGCCCCCAAGCCGCCATCGGAGGGGGAAGCGGGCATGAGAAACGTCGTCCGATACCTCCCCACGCCGCTCACCCCCGCCAGCTTCCCGCCGTCCAACTCCGTCCACGGCGCGAGCGTGGCGTTCGTGTAGTTGTGCCAGGTGACGGCCGTGTCCATGCTGAAGGGGTCATCCGTGCGGTGCCAGTCGGCGATGGCGATGTCCCAGGCGGCCAGCGTCGTGGCGGGGGGAGGGGACGCGGTTAGGTTGCGTACCTCGCCGCTCGCGAGGGTCAGCGTGGCGGGGCCGGTGAGGTAGGCGGCTATGCCGGAGCCCGAGTCCGAGGACGTGAGGCGCGCGAGGCCGCCGGAAGCGGCGGTGACGTGGGTTGCTGGCGCGGCGGGGAGGGGGTCGGTCGTGGTCGTGGTGTTTGCCGGGGCGAAGGCGATGATGGTGGTTTGGTTGGAGGCGAGGGTGAGGGGGATGGTCGTCGCCCCGCTCGTCGTCGTGTACTGCAAGACGGGCGCGACGGCCCCGGTCCAGGCGTCGAAGACGTACGGCGTGCCGGCCGTAGCGAAGGTGACGTCGACGGTCTGCGCCTCTGCAGCATCATTATAAACGAAGGCGTAATCGAGGCCGTCGTCGCCGCTGTCGCGGCGCCAGAACGAGTACCAGGACGTGGCGTTGGCGAAGGACACGCGGGGCTGGATGCCGGCGCTGGCGAGAGCGGCGGGAAGGTCGGCGGAGGTGGCGACGGTATGGACGTTGGCGAGGTTGCTGGAGAGGATGGCGGCGATGGTGGCGGCTACGGCGGCGGCGGCACCGGCTTCCTGGCCGATGCTGGTGAGGTTTGTGGTGGCGCCGACGAAGAAGATGGGGAGGCCGGCGCGGGCGAAGGCCTGGACCTGGGCTGCGCCGCCGGGGGTGATGGCGGAGGCGTTGGAGAAGATGAGGGCTTTGAAGGATTGTCGGGTTGGAGCGAGGATGCCGTCTTCCACGACGGCGTCGGGGGCCTGGAGGTTGTTGGAGGAGAGGTACTCGTACGTGTAGCCAAGGGTCTCCAGATTGCTGTCTTCGTACTTCGCGCTGACTGTCCATGGCGCCTCATAGAGGTAGAAAGCGAGGTCTACACTTGGCGTACCGGTTTGAGACACGTACTGGTTTCTGGAGATGTAGTGGATCGACTCGTTGATGTGGAGCCAGCTGGGCTGATGCTGGTTCCACATCTCGCTGAATCGATAGGTAAAGGTCGTGTACGACGGCCAGGTAGTGTTTGTGTAAGGGCCCGAGTACGCAAAGCCGTGCAGGACATGCATCGAGATGCCCGTGGCAAGTCCACGCCTCACAGACCAGAGAAGATCGTTCAAGGTTTGCTGGTAAGGCGCACCACTAAGAGCTCCGCACTCCGACGATATGACTGAAATACCAGACAGGTGGGCCGGGCCGGAGAATTGTCGGTACGTGTCGATGATGTTGCTGAATCCGAGAGACTCTCCTTCGGGGGCGTCGAGTATGGAGATATCGTCAAGCTTTGCCGCGTCAGTTGTGGAAATTAAGAGGGTTCGTAGCAGATCGTACCATATTCAGGGGAAGGTTGTACGCCGGCTGTGCCGAGTACCCGACACCCAGACCATGAGTCCAATTTACGTAGGCAGCGAGGTACTCCTGGTAGCCTTCGTTCAGTGTCGTCCTGTAATCCTCATTGCACTTGTCGCCGAAAGTGGCATTCTCAGCCACAAATCCCTCCCCATACGGTAGGACCGCGCCATTCCAATAGTTAGCGGCTGTGATGAGGTACGGCAGGCAGAGCGTGATATCGTAGCCCCTTGACTCGTTAAACCTGGAGGGCAGCTCTGGTGTCCACCAAAGAGAGGAGACCATTTCCATGCTATCCTCCCATCCTACGCACCAGTCAGTTTGGTCAAGAAGTTGCGTCTTCTACTTTGACAGATACTCACCGTACTTGCCCACCGAGGCCAGGAGCTCCCTCGTCTCCTCATCGTCAAGGAGATGTGCATCGAGAAAATCCGTCAACTTCTTAGAGCCTGTGAAAGAACCGGTAAGTAACCATTCAATGAACAAAGGCCATCATTTGAACGTAGCCTTTTAATCAAGTAGGGTCTGCGTCTGAGCCATGCTGCAGCAGAGAATCAACTTACCTGCAGCACTGAAGTGATCCACAGTCCACGACCCATTCCCGATATACTCCGTCGCATTCAGCCCACCAGAGCAGCTCTTCTGATTCGTATACCGCTCGTACCATGCCATGATCCTCCACTCATTGTCGCCCTCTGGTGCCGTCCAATTCAGCTGTCTGGTATCCGGGTCGACGTCCGCCGTCAGGTCAATCACCCGTCCGATCGTGTTCGCCGGGAAACTGTACGCAAAGCCACCCGCGCCGGCCGAGACTTCGGATACTGTATACGCCGCCCAAGTTAGCACTGCCCCGTGTATGTATATGTGCGTGTGACGCTGAAAAAAAAGGGGAAGGCAATTGTAACAAGCAGAGCCAAACTCACCACCCACCACCTCGACCCCCACCACCGCCTTGAGCACCTGCCCCCCAAACTCCTCCAAACTATGCATGAAGCTGCTGAAATAATTCACCGGCTGCACGCTCTCCCCCAACACCCCTTCCCACCTCCCTCCCGCCTCGACACTCCCATTCCAATACGCCAACTCAACCGCCAACCCCTCCTCCTCCGGCACACTCGGCACGCCCTGCCCCTGATTCGCGCCCTGCGCGAAATCCATGACCAGCCCTTCATCGGCAACGGCGTTGAGCGCCGCGACGAAGATGTCCTTGAAAGCGGGCGTGCCGAAGCCGTAGACGGTCCAGTCGGTCGGCGGCGCGACGCCCTGCTCGGCTTCGGGCAGGCCGTATTGGTAGTAGCCGAGCAATTCTAGGCCACCCGCCCCGACCGAGGCGATGGCGGCGATGTCGGATGCGAGGGTCGCGGCGGGGATGGAGGCGTCCGGGAGCCTGTTGTGGGATGTTCGTTAGTTGGTGGGGGGGAGGGAGGAGGAGGAGGAGGAGGCAAGCGGGTAGAGTGAAGTGGCAGGGAAGGAGGAGTAGAGTCAAGACACCATGACGCACCAGTATCGGAACTTGGGCCTGTACTGGACCTCTGGCTCCGCAAAGCTGGCCGCGGCGGGCGCTGCGAGGTATGGGAGCAGCAGCAGCCCGAGGGCCGGTGGGAGGAGACGAGAGCCGTGCATCCTCACGTCTGCATCAGGCAATGCTGAGGGATTGGAAAGTGTCGAGAAGCAGCGTTGAAGCACTGGTCAAAAAAGGCGCCAGCAACATCCAGCTCGCCACCGCATCTGCACCACAGCTCCCCTCAGCTCTTATACCACAAGCAGGCCCGAGCACACAACAGCGAGAAAGAACCAAAAAGAAAAAAAAGAAAGAAAACACCGCACTCCGTCCCTGATCGACCTCACATCTTCGGTGCATCGTCGCCCGAGTCGGAGCTCGGGGCGAAGACGGCCATCTTTACCTACTCAAGCTTTAGCTAGGGAGTTGCCGTGCGCCTGACTACCCGATTCTGCTAGATCGAAGAAAAAAGAGAGACTGTGCGCGGGGAACACAGCATCGGGGCTACACCCCAGATGTTCATTTGCCGAAAGAACGCCATTTGCGGGGAAAGTAAATGTCTCAGTGTGGGGAATCCCGGTGCGGTATGCCGTGTGCTTGTTACACCTCGTACCTCGAACTCGTAAACGTATAACTAATTCCTCTTACTGGCTGTACACCCGGTGTACGATGTCCCGAGAGACCCAGCAGCTCGTGACTCGACAGGGAGGGGTGGAGTACGGAATACGTTCAAGGCACATACCGTGATGGTGGTGGTGGTCCCGATGAGCGAACGCCATCTGCCGACGCACGCACACCTCTCTTCCGCCACACACCCCCAAACATCTGTGGACTGCTCGCTCGCTCGGTACTACCATCCCCCGTGGCTCCTAGTCATCAGCGTCCATAAACAGCAATGTCGCCAACGACGTCACCGTTCGGCATGTTCCCGATTTTCGCCAAGAGAAAGCACACTTCGGATATTCCGAGGTGGAGAGTGGTGGGGAACCATCGTTTTGCGTAATCGTATTCGAGGTAAAACGGGCCGGGCCGGTGATACGACGATGATGACGGCAGGCGGGAAGCATGCTTTTTTCCTTTTACCTTTTGCAGGAGGAACGAGCGGGGTTAAAGAACACAGGGCGAACTGCCGGACCGAGTTCTGCTGCAGACGAGTAGTGATATGGTATTTTTTTTTTGGACTTTACTTGAAAATTTTCTTAACGAAAGAAGCAACCCATGTTGGAGTATTAAGTCCCCTTTCTCCCTACTTCTGAGAGTGTTTGTTACCTGTCATTGGCGCGACGCCGTCCGCTCGGAGGGGTATGTATCGTTCAACCCGCTTTTCCGCCGCCGCCGTAGGCGCGAGTGGCCGGGCCGGGCCGAGCTGGGCTGAGCTGCCTTTTGTTTCGATCTTTCTTTTTACAAAGAGGAGGAAGCAACTTGCGCCTCCCAATCAATTACGATACGGCTGGTCTGGTGTAGAATGGGATAGTAAAGAGGAGAGTAATTCCTTCTCCGTGCCGCATCCATATCCAAAAGCGAGAAAAAAAAAAGAGGCGTGTGGTGAAGCCGATGAGGGCTATCCAGTTCATCAATCCATCCCATCCCATCCCACCCATCCAAGGAGACAAAAAGCGAAGCTCTGTCAACAAAGAACACAAAAACCCCTTTGTACACCATCCCCCACCCAAACCCTACACGCCGATTGGTCTATCGTAGGTCTATGAATTTGCCCACACACACCGTGAACACCGTTTCCCGTTGGAAAGAAAGAGACATCACACAAAAAACTCCCGACGATGCGCTGTACATAACAACTGGGAGCAAGGTAAAAATGAGAGAGGAAAAAAAAAAGAATAGAGTCGCGAAACTTTTCCGTTGCTGGAAAGAAGGAAAAAAAGGAGTCGCGAAACTTTTGTGTCGTTGTCGAAAAGAAGAAACGAAAAGCGATATTGATCGTTCAACCCAGCGAAGGCGAAGTTGAAGGGCGAAGCGTTCATCAAACGTACGGGACGTACCCAGACCTACCTCAGATCCACTCGACCTACCTCCCCGAACCCCCTCCTCAATCCCCCTTCTCCTTCTCCTTCCCCACCGCACTCGTCTGCAACCCCTTCAACCTCTGCGCCAACAACCCCGCACCAGCATGCGACGGCGGCGGCGAAAACGACCCCGCCGCACGCTTCTCCCACGTCGTCTGGTCGGAACCAAACGAAGACGCAGTCGCACCTTGGCTGCTCGACAACGACCCTGTCCGGACAGACGAAGATCCGCCACCACCATCGACGTCCATCTGATCCCTGCTGCCCGGGCGAGACTCGACGGGCTCGAGGCGGCCGCGTGACAACTTGAACGGGATGGGGGCGATGGGCTCCGTCAACGAGGATGCGTACGTTTGGATGTGGTGGTGGCGATGGTAGCCTCCGTTGCTCGGGCTGCTGGCGAAATCGAGGCTGTCGAAGCTGTCGTAGTGGTGCGTCTGGCCGTGGCTGAGCGAGAGGCCGGCGCTGCGCCGGCGGAGGGCCCTGTCGGAGGCTGAGACGGACGACGACGGCACCTTGTGCGAAGACGCCTGCGGGTTGTTATTGCTGCTTCCCTGGCCGGCGCTGCCGTTCTCGCGAGCGGGCTTGTACGCGCTGTACCTCGGATCGGGCAGCTGGATCTCGTTCCTTAGCTTTTCCTTGCCGTCGGGGACGCGGTTGGCGAAGACGACGCGGATGCTCTTGTACAAAAAGTAGCGGCCCTTCGCCGGGCAGCAGATGTGCAGGTGGATCAGGTAGCGCAGGGTCGGGCGGTCGTTGGGGTCCTCGGACGTCGAGAGCGAGGCCTCGGGGCGGTCGGTGCCGAAGTTGGTGCGCTTGTTGAGGGGCATGTCGATGATGGGCCCCGCCGAGTAGCTGCGCTGGCGGATGAAGGTTTTCTGGCCCGGCTCCATGTCGCTCAGGTCGTAGGGCACGAGGAACAGCTTGACGGCGGTTTTGTTCGGGTTCTTGATGACGATTTGCAGCTGGCCCTTGGGCGGGATGCGGTAGCTGCCGCCCGGTGGGGATTTGGGCGAGGTGGCGCGCCGCTTCATCTTCTCGCGCTTGCGGTGCGCCGTCCGCTGCTGCTGCGCGTCGCCGGCGGAGGCGGCGGTTTCGTGGTGGAAATGATGGTCGTGCTGCTCTTCGGCGCCGTCGCCTGGATTGTCGGAGCGAGCGTGTCTTCTCCGGCGGCGCTTCTCCTCCTGCTCCTCAGCTGGCTTCAAATTGTTCTCCAAATCCACCAAACCTACGTACGGGCTGGGCTGGTTGTCAGCGATCCTACCGTTCCCGCTGTTATAGCTGTAGAAGACGGCGGGGAACGGCAGCGTCACGTGCGGCGGGCAGCGCAGATTGGCCTTGCAATCGCCCTTCCCCAACACGCCGATCTGGGCGATAAAGTTGAGCGGGCGCGACGGCGTCGTCGACATGCGCCCGCGCAAAATGGATTCCTCGTAGGAGCCGACCATGGGCGCGTGCTGCAGCGGCGACGTCTCGCTCGACCCGCCGGTCATGGACGGGCCGCGCGGACGCAGCTGCGGCGACTGCGGCGTCGAGTTCGAGTGGTGGCCGAAAAACGACGACAGCGAGCGGCGCGGCTGGTGGGCCTGGTAGGGGAATGTGCCCTCGCGGCGCAACGACGGCTGCGATCGCCCCGGGAACTGGGAATAGGCGGATGGCGTGTGGTAGGTCTGCAAGGAATGCGGCGAGAAGGTGTGGCGCCTGGTGCCGTCTCGAGCGTCGCCGCTCTGGCGCGAGCTGGGCCGGTGGAAGTCGAGGTCCGTGTTGTTCGTCTGCTGCACCAGCGGGCTCGACGGCGGGAGCAGCACGAAGCTGGAGGGGAGCGACGACTGCGAGGGCTGGCGCGAGAGACATGTCTGGACGGGGCCTGGGGGCTGTTGGCGCGGCAGGGCAGCGTGAGGAAAGGCATGGTGCCAGGGCGCAACCGGAGAGGTGGAGAGGGTTGCGTTCCGGGCGAGTTGATGATTATACGTCACAGCATCGCGTTCCTGTCTAAAGTCGCCCGAGTGCAGCGCAGACCGCGGCCGCTCGATCGACAAGCCAGCCTCCGTGATGTTCTGCGTTTCCCCATCATCCTTCTGCTTGTTCTCCTCGTCGTCCTCGGCACGCGCACCAGGGCCGTCGTCTCGCGGGGCCGTCGACTGCGCGTCCCCGCTCAGCGTCCCGGGCTCGTCGCGCCGCGCGGGGCGTATGCTGACGGTGTGGTGATGCTGCACCGGTGGACTCTGACTGCGCTTCAGGCGCTCGATCAGGGCTGCACGATCCAGCGTGCTCTGCCTGTCGTGGTCGTCGCCACCGTCGTCCCAACCGAATAACTCGGCATCCCCAGGCCCCCGCAGGTAGTCGACGGACCACACCTGGTCCCTCCGGTCGCGCAACGAGTCCTGGGCATGGCGGAAGCGGTGGCGGTCGTAGCGGAGCGGGCTGTCGTCGTCGTTGTCGTCGTGAAAGATGGGCATGGGCATAGTCGGGAGGATGGCGGCTCGTACGGACGAGCGGCACTTGAGGACGTCAAACCAGCAAAAAAAGGATTTGGACGGCTAGGCCGGGGCGAAGAGCGGTTAGTGGCGTTTTGTGTCGTCGGGCTTGTATGCGCTGGCTGGCTGCGGTGCGGGTGGATGGAGCGACGTCGGAGTGGATGAGCGATGAGTAAGAGCTGCCAGAGCGGAGAGGCGGAAATTGAAACGCGCAGGGCCCTCGGAGCGGCCTCGAAATGCGGGCTTCGAGTTGCGAGCGAGGCGATAGCAGCAGGGCGGGCAACCGCTGGCATTGGCGGTGGGCGCACCTCTCGGTCCCTTCTTCGTCGTGAGGTATGACGGAAGACAAAGCTGCAAGTCACACGATCACGAGTCCCCGCCCCCAGCCACCAAAGCTTCTGCCGCCCATGCAGCGCGCACCAGTCTGCGCACGCGTCCTTATCTGATGAGCACCGTGATGGCGCACTCGGGGTCTGCAAACCAGCTGGGGCGCCGCGGGATCGCCTGTGCTGCGGCCCACTCTGCCCGTTAGCGCCGCCAGGGCACGACGAAATTTCATCATCTCGCCCAGCCCTATCGTCTTTTCCGCGTTAATCCCACACGCCAGCACACCATGGCCGCCAGCAAACGCCAACGCGACGACCACGACGCCCGCCCGTCCTCCAACAAGAAGTCGCGCAGCGACAATGCCCCGCGCAAAGGCTTCTCCGTCGGCCCCGCCAACCTGCCTGACGGAGCCTACAAACGCAAGGGTATGCCACCGCAACAGCCCGCCACGTCTCCCATCACCACAGCCCGCCGCATGCTGACACCACAGCAGTCAAGAAAATCAAGAAGGATCTGATCTACAAGGCCAAGGTCAGGAAGCGCTACGCAAAGATTCGCGAGAACGAGCTGCGCCAGGCCCAGAAGGCCGCCAACCAGACCGAGAACCACGACGCCAACCAGAACGAGCACCACGGCAACAATGACGAGAAAGCAGAAGAAAACGACAAGTCGCCCGCCCCGGAACCTACCCTCGACCTGCATCCCGAGCGCCAGGCCCTGCTGGACGAGCCCGAACCCGAGCCTGAAACGAAGCCCGCCCGGAAGGAACGCGGTCCGCGCGAGAAGAGGGAGAAGAGGAAGAAGCCCAAGACTTTCGGCAAGGAAGCTGCTATCGGTCAGAAACACAAGGAAGAGGCTGAGGCCCGCAGGAAAGCACATGAGGAGGCCGAGCGCGAGCGCCAGGAAAAAATAGCCCAGCGGGAGCGCATGAGGAAACAGATGGCGAAGGCCCGTGCGACTGGCAAGGATGGCAAGAGGAGGCTGGGGAGGGAAGCCCCTGTGCTGCTGGAACGCGTGAAGAAGCTCGTAGGGGATGCCTAGGGTGCGGGGGCGGCATCCAGGATGATTATTATGCATGAAACAGCGAGTTGGGCGACGGTCGGAAGGTTACGGCGTGTGTCCTGAGCACGTGGATTTCGTGCGAATCTTCGCTCTCAAGGAATTCAGGTCCAAGCATGGAAAACAGCTCGACTAATTTGGGAACAACAGAAGGCTTGGCTGAGGGCGGCATTGCGTACCCGACTTGAGCTATGACCTCCTCCGCGGACAAGGAACCGTCTCAGGTAAACCGCGCGGCATCTTCCTTATTTCAGGCCCAGAACCGCCCATAGAAATCATGGCGTGCATGGACGCTTTGCTGTGGTTGGTTCCATTGCTCGGGCCAAGTTCTTGTCTGTCTCAACAAATGACCTCTCCTTGGCCACTTCCTGCTGGAACTCTGGAAACATAGCACCGGGAAAGAGGCAGCATTTCTCCAAGAGCATCGGCTATTCCAGCTAAGACTATGGCAGTCCATTGCTTGCTTGACTCGGCGGCCGTTACTTTAAAAAGCTTCATACTTTGACTGCTAGTTGGCCTTGCTATACAACACCTTTAGTGCGAGCCGAGTCTGTGCACTGAGTCCCTTCTCCAGCTCTGCAACCAAAAAATTTATATACTTGCTCTACATGGCTCTCCTTCAATTGTGACATTTGCTGCTTCTTTTGTTCCTCGTTGTTCCCGGTGTTGTGCTTTGTATTGGCTCCGACTGTGTTACGTAGATCTCAAGAGCCAGTTTATCCCGATTTAGCATTGCTCATGTTGGGCTTGGAGCTTGCTGCATCTTGGCCCACAGCAGTCTTCACCAGCCCGTTGACCTTCCCGGGACTTGAAATTAACTCTAGAAGACCCATATTTCGATTTTTCATCTCTCTTGTATGTTCAGCCACCGAGTCGTTACATACATCACCATGACACCTTTTAACGCTAGGGCGCTAGCTACTTTAAGCTTTAGTCTCACCTACTTTAAACCTTGATACAACACTATTTCCATAGCTAATATGGCAATTATGTAATAATGTAGGCTTCATGGGGAGGGAAAAAAACGGGCGCATAGTAGACATGACGCGTGTATGTATTTCTCTAGCCGGTGGAGTAAAGTATATGAAACAGAAGCGACTATATAGAATTACGCAGAACTTCGAGAAACTGATCTTGACCGCCTAGTAGCTGCAGAAGCTGGTTTGCCGCGGTTGCCTGCAGATATGTGGGCACTGGACGGACAGGGCAGATTAAGAGCTGCATCTCGTATACTGGTGTTTCATTCAAGACTCCAAACTTGCCATAATATTTAACCGCGTGGGGGCTATTCCGCGCTGCCGGGCCATGGATCCATAAAATGCACGGTTGCCGCGTTGTTGGTTCCTATATTTGATCTCGTGGCCCCCAATCGCTTCGTTCAGCCTTGCACTCCTGCAGATCTCTTTCCCTCGCCGACCAATGCGGCGGGGCTGACAGCAAAAATATCGGACCATTCCTAGCTTCGCTTCTGCATGGCGGATGAAACACGGACATGGCTGTAACTTGAATCCTGAAATACTAAATGTGGTTTCTCCACCCGCCCGTCTGATTCTCGTCAACTCAGAACCCCTCATGGGGACATTTTTATCCTATATTCTTAGGTCTGGCCTGTAAAGTTCTCAACATGGAGGAACAGGAGCATTTCCTAAATTCTCGTCGGCTGGACGACTTCGTTCGGATAAGTCTCGACAGCAATCACCAAAACGTTGCATTGCCCGCTGGCGCTGACGCCCCACATCACGTTCCTCGATTCAACCTCGATAATACCGCCGCAAGGAGTTCAGTCAGCAGAGCGCATTCCACTAAGCCTCAAACGAGGGTTTCGAATTATGCTCTGAATGATGACGAAAACTCTTCGGAAAACGGTCAAAACCAACACTCCCCGCTTCTAGGTGTGGCTGCTGTGAGACGTGATAATGACCCTCACAGCCAGCACGACTCAGCACTCGCACTTCATTCAGGAAATGCGTCTGACAAGACTCCCCAGCAAAAGTTCGAAATGGTTAATGGTAGCGATACTTGGGTGAACCAACCGAGATGGACACCCTTCTATCTGCGAGCGCCGTTTTTGTTTAGCCAAGCTTTCGTGTTTGCCCTGATGATTGCAGCACTGGAGGCTCTTTACTATGTATCGAAACGGGACAAAGGGTTGACCACAACGTCACAAAACTTGCATTACTTATGGACTTACGGTCCCACATTTGGTACGTAGCCTACCTGGCATTATTACTTAGTTAAGGCGCTGTTTCACTGTATCTGACATACCTACAGTACTCACCATCCTGGCTGCTCTCTGGGCGCAAGTCGAGTATCGAACGAAGCAGCTCATGCCATGGGCGTTGATGAGCCTGGGAAAACCATCTACAAAAAGCCCTTTGCTGCTTAACTATCTGATGTCGACGAATCCGGAGTCTTTGTTACGATCAATCAAGAGCCGCCATTTTCCAGTTAGTATCGGAATATCGGGGTCCTTACTCTTGCGGCTTCTGATCGTCTTCTCCACTGGGCTTTTAAGCTTGGAGTACAGACCAATCACCCATGACAAAGAGATTATTGTCCTTGACAGCCTGGATCTGGGAAAACAAGTGGAACCTGTCATAGGTACTCCACAACAACCTGTTGATACTGCCTTGTATTTCTGGGGTACTAGAGCTCACGACTTACCACTTCCTCGCGGCGTAACTTCTGAATTTGCAGTCCAGACTTTTAAACTCTCTGAAGGAGGTGCGTAGTACTGAGTCATCCAAAGTTGGGTTGGAGCTAATATCTCACAGGTTCCTACGACACCGTAGCAGCTGATGTCCAAGTCTTTCAGTCCAGACTAGAAAACTGTGAGACGTTCGATTTCGAATACTTATTTTCAAACAGTCCTCCCGACAACGATACTGCCTTGGAGTCGGTACTTCCTGATCGCTATCAAGATATGTTCAAGCAGTGGTGTTTTTCGTCTCGAAAATCGGCGTTTGGAGCATTCAACCCCACAGCCGAATCTTTAGCAGCTCAAGGCACGTTCTTTTTTCTGAAAAGTCAGATGGACATCCTTTACGAATGCTCGAACGAGACATTTGTGGAAAGACCAGGGCTGGAACATCGTCTACTTATTGGCTTGGAAACCGGCTACCCAGAAAAGAACAGAAGGATCTCTGGTGCCTTATGCGAACCTACATATTCGCTCACACGTCGGATAGTCACAAACGTCACAGATGTTTCGCGAAGTGAAGATCTCCTTCGCGTCCCGACGACGGCGAACGAAGTACTGGACCTCGGAACACAGCCAAGCAACATCACTCAGGGCATTCTGGACAGCATTCAGTATCAGCTGAGCACATACAATACTGCCATAACCGGCATCTTTGATCGATATCAATGGTATAATTTGCTGAATTTAACGGAGCCTCGAAGGACCATGGCAGATTGGGCAAGCACGACTCTGGTCACAGAAATTTCACAAACGGTCTGGCCTGCTTTGGCGGCCTTTTCTGTGCGAATGGAGCGCGTAAACGCGTCAAATCAGACCTTGCAGGGAACCGCCACGTCGACCAAAAGTCGGCTTTGCATCCAAGAGTTATCGTTGCGGCTAATGGAAGCTCTTCTCGCGTTGCTTGCGCTATTGAGCATTTCACTGTACCTCCTTTTCCCCGGTGTCCTTTACCGCGACCCAGGCCCGGTCGGCTCTCATGCTTTGATTTTAGCGAAGAGCCAACCTCTCAGAAGCATTCTCGTGGATGGAGGACTCGCATCTAATAAAAATCTCGATTCCCGCCTTCGTGGATATACGGCTTCTTTTCCGACTCCGAGAACAGTAAACGATCCAACCGTTGCTGTCACACCCACAACAAGAGACACGTCGGATGATACTACGCCGTCCCAGCCCACCAAGGATAACACCGATCAGGCAAAGTGGTGGCAGCCCCTTACTGGAAGCACGTGGTTCCGCATCGCGCTCTTCGCAACAACAGTAGCTGTTATTGTCGTGCTCGAAGTTCTGTTTCAGATATCAAAAAAGCACCACGGAATCGCGAATGTTGTCCTCGACGGATATCAGAAATACACTTGGACTTACATCCCAACGCTGGTCATGGCACTGATCGGGTTGACTTTCGCCGCAGCGGACGCCACGGCTAGGTTGCTGCATCCGTTCCAACTACTTAGAAGAGGAGACGCAGCCTTCAAGGAAATGCTATACGATCCAGCATCCCAGCTGACACTGGCAGCAATAGTCCACGCTGTGAGGAAACGCCATATCGCGCTCCTAGCATCCATGCTCACCGCGCTGATGGCGCCATTCCTGACCATCGTCACCAGCGGCCTATACACCCCCACCCCCGTTCCATGGCGCCACGACATCGCACTGGACGTCACAGGCTGGTTCCACATCGGCGATGGCAAAGTGCGCGACGTCAGCCTCGGCGGCGACTACGACTTCCTCTCCCTGGTCGAGTACACGAACTTGACCTACCCGCAATGGACGCACGGCGCGTACGCCTTCTCGACCTTCGACCCCGCCGCCATCCACGGCACCAACGGCAACGACACCGCCCTCACCCTCGCCGCCACCCGCCTCCCCGCCACCCGCGCCAACATGAACTGCACTCTCACGCACTACTTCCCCCACCTCAACGACTCCGCCCGCACACAGGACATCCTCGTCGACCCGCCCGCGGGCTGCCACCCGCCGCCTCTCACCTCCTCCTCCTCCTCCTCCTCCGCGTCCTCCTCCGACACCGACCGCCAACTCCGCTTCTCCCTCGCCTCCCCACCCAGCACCATCGACGCCGACGGCAACTTCGTGAACGACCTGACCGAATACGGCATGCTCTACTCCTCCGGCATCGCCTCCGAAGACCTCATCCCCTCCGCCGTCTGCGGCGACGCCCGCTCCCACTTCTGGTACCTGTCCGGTCACCGCCGGGCGAACGGCACGCACGATGAGCTCGCGCTGCTGCACTGCGCGCCGTACATCGAGGCGCTGGTCGTGGCGGCGAACTTCTCGCTGCCGGGGGTCGAAGTCGTCGTCGGGGACGAGGGGGACGAGGCAGCGGTGGTGCCGGACGAGGAGTCGGCGGTGTTCATGTCCGCGGCGCCGAACGCGACGGCAAGGCCGTGGAACGATGTGGCGCAGTTTTTGTCGCTGCTGGTTAATGGGACGGGGGGGATGCCGCTGAGGGAGTTTGTGGGGAGGGAGAAGGTGGATGGGTTTAGGGGGAGGGTGGAGGAGTTGTATGGGATATATATTGCGCAGGTGCTGCATACGTATTATCGCCGGAGCACGGTCGATGGTGATGCTGGAGATGATGTCGCGGGGGATGACGGGGCTGCGGCGCGGTTCGCGGCTGAGCCGATTAATGGTACGGTGGTGGACGGCGCGCGGTTGCGGCTGGTGCAGAATGCTGTGTCGACGCGGATTTTGGAGTGGCTGTTGGCGGCGATGCTGGTGTGTGGGGCTGTGGCGTGCGTGTTGGAGGGGACGACGCGGATCTTGCCTAAAGATCCGGGAAGCATTGCGGCGAAGATGAGCTTGCTTGCTGATGGGGAGGTGTGGCGGGACAGGGAGGTGGTGGAGGAGTTGAGGGAGGAAGAGCGAGGGGAGAGGAGGAGAGAAGAGCTTTTCAGGGGGTGGGTGTTTAGGATGGGGTGGTGGGGTGAGGGGGAGGAGGGTGCGGGTGGAGGAGATGGGGAGGCTGGGAAGAGGAGGTTTGGGGTTGATGCTACTAGAGTGTCTGGCGATGATGGCGCTCGCTGTGGTTGAAGTTTACTTTAAAACTCCATTTTTCCATTGTGTATCTATATAGTTGTTTGTTGTAGCCTGATTAACTCCTAGGACTGGTTGGATAGCTTTAAGTGTTGCCATCTTGCACATCGCACCACAAATACAGCTTACTGGGACGCTACAATAGTATACTATTCGGTGAAAACATGTTAGTGGCTACAAACCATATAGAATTAGAACTGAAGCACTTTAATCCCATTCCTTTGTTGCTCGTATGTTCGTGATCTCTGCCTTAAAGCTTGCGATGTCCAGGACTGCGGAGCTGTCAATATTCTTGCCTGTGGTGATGTGTACGTCGTATTGGTCTCTTGGGATTGAACCTTCAGCCTCCGTGTCACTATCCATCTGCTGAGAACCAGCATAAAGATATGGCGGCTGCACTTGCCTGGGAAGGTCTGTCTTTCTGAAGTGGGCATTTCCATTGACTCGAGCTGTCTCTTGCCGTCAGTAGGTGCCGCCACTCCAGTGCCAAGTTAACCGTAAGAGGGGTATTGTTGCATTCTTCGTGAGTCCAGGTGCCCTTGGCAAACTAACATCCCCGCTCATCTGTTTGATCGGACCATTGATCAGCAGTGATTGAGGCTGTTCTCTCTTGATTCGTCAGCCTTGCGTCTCAACCAACAACCATGAGCGCCTTATCAATTATCAGTAAGCCATACCGTCCTCGAGCCTTGGAGCAATAGGAGAATGTCTGTTTCAATGATTACCCTTGGTCGCTGCCAAGACGAAAAGCCTGGTTGACGAGGCTGGGTTTTGTCATCATGAATAATAGAGACTGTAGTGCTTATTGGTCGACGAGAGCCTCAAACCCCGCTTTATTATACTCAACATCGACAAATGGCCCGATGCTCACGTCACTGAAAGCTACTGTGCTTATAGTGGCTGGACATTATGTATCGCATCCGTCTAGAAACAGCTATACGTGCAGGCCTAGTATGCAAGATAGACGTCCCGCTGATGTCTCATATACTGATTACGATCTTGTATAAAATTTGCATAAATTGAATGAAACCATTGTCCCCCAAAAAGATAGATTACTTGTCATATCAAATTGTCGAAAGAGATCCATCGTTAAAGAAACAAAGCGAAAATGAAGCAATCAAGGGATAACTGTGAATCCCGTCTCACCTCCATCGACATCCTCGTCCTCAAAGCCTTCGAACTCCGGAACAAGTTCCCCCTCTTCGTAATGCTCAATTTCTCTCTGTTCGGCCCGGAATAAGGCGCCCTCGGTCCAGTCATGCCCCTTTCCCACCTGCTTGCGCATTTTGGAATACGAAAACTCCCTGGCAATGTATGCGAAGTCCATGTCGCCTTGCACAGACACACTGAATCCTAGAGCTTTCGTGTTCGCGTGAGAACCGCTGGTCGCCATTCTAGTGCCCGCCTGTGGGAATGATGCATGAGCGGAGGCTGCCGCGTGGTTTCCCCGCATTTCGCCCTCTTGCATTTCAAGCTTGCTCACGGTTGCAACCCCAACTATCATGTAGAGCGACTTGGTGAAGAGGCATTTTCGTGTGAAGTTGGCGATCTCAGGCTTTTGAAGGACGGTGGACATGTACACCTTCTCAGAATCAGGAGTGGGGTTGAAGATCTTCGCTCGAACGTTGAGCATGTCGACTCCGGTCTCGATGGTTTCAAGTCTGGCGCCCTCACCCGAAAATCCGGCACTAAACCATGGAAGAAGTGCTCTGATAGAGGCATTGTCGGACTCTGCCATTTGCGACTGGACGGCAGCTCTCATAGGGTTGGATAGATTGAGAACGTCCTCTTGCGAGACCGAATCCACTTCACTGGGGCGAATCAAGAATGATTGTGGGTCGTCTGGTTTCTCAAGTACACTTCCCAGTACAAGAACTTGCCCCGGCGGAAAAGGCCACCGCACAACGTGCCATTTCTTTGCGCCGGCAAGAGTCATGCTGATGAAGATGTAACAAAGATTGGTCAGCATCATGGTATTGAACGTACAACGAGGAGCTTAGCCTCGTCGATAAATAGAAGATGGGCTCACTTTGAGTTCGAGGTAACTCTTCAGAGAGGTGTGGAAGAATGTTTTCCTGGATGTAGAGCTGCTTGGTTTCCGTGCGAGCGTTAAATAGCGCAAATTCCTTGCACAAATCCAGGCAGCAGCCGCTGCACGATCAATGCCATTTGCACAATTATTATTCAGTTGCTTCACTCGCTGAGACGTAATTGCTTACATGCAGATAGCTGCATGGCTCGGTTGGGAAATCTGCTGCTCCCAGATTCGAGTATTGGTAAAGACCGGGCTAGACCAGTCGACCGATAACATATATACCTCCCTTCCGAGCCACCAGCGCAATCAAACCTCAGAGCCCACGATCCTGTAGAAAGGAAGCTAGTCTCATATATCATTTCCACCGAAGCCCTCTCGACTCAGACCGAGCACCACTCGAGAACTTGTGCAATCTGATTCCATATCCAGTACCAACGAAGACCTCATATCGACAAGATGTCTCTTCACACCGCGGCCCGAACCGGAGATCTCCCGGCAGTCAAGCTTGTCCTATCCTCGGAGGATGGTCGAGCTGCTATCAACAATCCAAATGGAGACGGCAGAGCTCCCTTGCACTATGCCGCCCAATACGGGTATGAGGGAATCGTGGACCTCCTCATCAAAAAGGGTGCCAATGTCAACGTCCAAACCCAAAGACACAAATACACACCACTCATTCTGGCGGCGGAGTGTGGTCATCAAGCGGTAGTGAAGAACCTGGTCAGAAGTAAGGCGGATGTGAACCTTGCTGGAATTGGAAGAAACAACACGGCACTACACAAAGCTGTCGGTTCAAAGGAACCCAAGATTCTTCAATACCTCCTGGAGCACGGAGCTCACCCGAACTCGACAGATGTGGAAGGGCGCACACCATTGGGTCGTGCCGCATCGAAGGAGGATTACCCACGTACTATCCTCTTGATGGGATTCGGCGGAAAGCTTGCGGAGAAGGAAACTCAGACCCTCCCTGCAAAACTTTCGAAGGGGCTCGACCTGGGAGACCCCGCCACTCGGATTCATTGGGCTGTCGAGACCGGGAACAACCCTACTCCCATCGTCAGAAGTCTACTTGCTACCGATGATCAGCTTATCAAATCAACCAATGCTCGAGGGTGGCGTCTTTTACATCAAGCCGCCAGAGTCGGTAACCGGGATCTAGTCGAACTCTTGTTGAATAAGGACCCTGAAAGCATTGACTGCCTTACGAGAGGCGGATGGACGCCGCTCTTGTTAGCTGCCGAGAAAGGTCACAACGGTGTATTGCAGCTATTGGTTGAAAGACGAGCTGACACCACAAGAATTCCTACGGCAGGGAACAGGGGTCACACCGCTCTATGGTATGCGAAGAAGGCCAGAAAGTGTACTAGAAAGACCGTCGAGATGCTCGAGATCCTCAGCCTATCACAACAAGGAAATGGAGCCCCACCCCCAGGCCAAGATACGGAAGAAGATGGAGACACCCCAGACTCAAACTCTGCAACTCGTTCCGAAGGTGCAAGGTTTGATGGAACTCTCTCGGGGACTACGTGAGTCTACTTCCATCTCAATCTTTTCTGGCATCAGTACTAATTTCGATTCAAACAGAGGTCCATCATCGGTATATGATTTCTTCGGTGAGCTGGAGAAGACATGGCAAAACCACTTTCAGTTCCACGAACAAGACAAAATTGTTAAAGTTGCCGTTCTAGATACTGGAATCAATCTCAACCATCCAGATTTCAAACGGCCCAGAGTGATAAGGTTCGAGAATGGAAAGCTCGTACGAGCCGAAGGAGAGATGGCTCAATCAGAGCGCATCAACGCGAGGGGCCTGAAGAACTTTGCTGTCGGACGGCTGGGAGAGGACAATGTTGAAGATCTTGATGGCCATGGAACCAAAGTGGCAGGGCTCATCCTTCGCCTCGCTCCCAGGGCTGAACTGTACATCGCGCGAGTCTGCGATGGTAGGGAGTCATCTGAGGACTCAGAAGTGAAGGGACATCAGATGTATCCTCCTGCAAGAACTGTGGCAGCTGTAAGTCTTCTCTCAGATGCATATCCCTCATCGTTGGTACTGATTTTAATAGGCACTTGAGTGGGCTATTGATCAGAAGGTAGACATCATCAACATGTCGTTTGGGTTTGACCAGGTAGAAGCTGGCTTGCTTGGTCCGGCCTTGCGAAGGGCAGAACAAAACAACACCCTGGTTTTCGCTGCCATGTCCAACACGGGACCGATGCGGGCGGCCTGGCCGGCTAGACACGATCAGTACGCCATCGGGATCCACTCCTACAATGCGGAGACCAACCTACGTTCTAGCTTCACGGCTCGAATTGTCGTCGGAAACAAAAACCTCATGGTCCCTGGTGAGGGCGTCATGACCCACACATTACGGGGCCCAGATTTCGAAGCTGCCAATGGGACCTCTTATGCTACGCCGATTGCGGCAGCCATGGCCGCTCTGATTCTTGCTTATGTCAATCAAAAGGGATGCAAGCAGCAAAGAGAAGAGGCAAAAAAATTGGTTGACATTGATGATCTTTCAAGGATATGGGGGATGACCAAAGTTCTAGGCTCTCTCCACCCTCCATTGAACGGTTACACTCTGATACCCGCAACTCTGTTTTGGAGAAGTAGCCGCAAGGAAGGAAGCGACAAAGAGGACAAGAGGATCGCATGGGATATAATAAAGCGAGAACTCTCGTATTAGGACGTAGCATACGTAGGAGAAGGCTTTGCTGGGATCGAAGTTTTCAGAGAATGAAGTATTGCTATTCTCACGAACCAGAAGGAGGAGTATAGGATCGGAGCCCCTTCAATCTCGCTCGACCTCCATCGGGTGCTAATTCTGGTATTCCCTAAGACGATACTCTTCAAGGCAGCAGGCTGCCCCGGTTTTCACGCCTGATCTTTGTAGATGGCTGCCTAATGCGGAAAGAGCTTGCGAGGCATGCCCCCACTGGCAAGCGCCTGTGTAAAACAGCCGCGAACGATGTAGATGCGATTTTCATGGCCAAGGCGCTTTTGAGTTTCCTTGAGCGCTTCGTATACGAGATGGCGGGTTTCGAAAGCGATCGGGACTACTCGGGAATGCCGTGTTTGTCAAGTATCGTGAGTGCTGCGAAGCTCGGCGTCCAGTGTATTCGACCCAGCCAGCCAGTGGGACGACGCAGCGACATGTGGTTTGACAGGCCACCGCGCTTCAATGTTGATGCCTAAAGTGGTGGGGCGCCCGGGTTGAGGAGAGAAATGCATCAAGGCGCTTGCTGTGCCGCAGCGCACTGACCACTGAGCATGTAGGCGCGCGACAATGTTCGAATACGGACAAGGCAACGTTCATCACGGTGTAGTGGATTTTAAGGTTTATTAAATCAGCCAATGAGCTTCTACGATGATAATTATGGAATTTTTTTAGTGTCAAGAAGGTGATCAACATGGTTTTATGATTTAATAATTCATTAGGCTGTAAGATCATTCGCGCCTGCGGACACTTTAAGAGTAGGCGATTGGTTAGTATTTAGGCGCGGCACATCCAATAGCGCGTAGTCTCAGCGAAAAGTGGGGGAACTTTTCTTGATAGGGCTACGCAGCATTGTTCCCCGCCTGTTCACACGATGTTTCGACAAGCGCCCTGCCCCATGTTGCTCCACTGCCCAGCTCGTCCTTCGCGAGCTGAACTGTATACCGTCACATATATCAAGACCAGAGCACATCGCACTCAAGACAAATCCAAGAACCAGAGAGAAACAGTACTTTGATCAAGACACAATGCAGCACAACGAGCTTCTACCATCATGCGAGGGTCCGAAGATGTACCCGTACGAAAATCCCAATCCGGAAATTCAATTCGAAGAGCGACTGGAGGATGAGGAGGGAGGATACGTTTTCAGAGTGAATATCGATTCGCAGCCTTTCGCTCTCAAAGTGGTAAATATCTATTCCTTTCCATATCATCTTACTCCACTGATTGGATCATTAGTTCCAATTCTTCGATGCATTGGAAGCACGCATAGAAGCCCAGCCACCCATAGATGACGAAATTCCCGACGAGGTCTTCGAAGAGCACTTCGACCCGTTTTACACCGAGTGCCGTGCCTACGGTCGCATCGACGAATTTTACCAAGACGCCATCCCGGAAGAGTATGGGGGGCCGCTCCGAGAGTTTTTCCCCGAGGAACCACAGAGAGGAGAAAAGAGGGTTGCAGCCCAGTGTTACGGTTACTTGCATCTTTCTCCCGAGCACGAAGAGTATTTGAGCGAGAACTACCCCGACTTGACGTGGAACCGCGGGGAAAAGGATGAAGGAAAACCCATCCGAGCGCTAGTGAAGCAGCTCATCGACCCCCTCGATGAGGAAAATCAGCCAAACATGTTGCAGATGCGCGACGACCTGCAGACATTGCACGGTATTGGGGTCTTTCCTACGGACATATCTCCTCACAATTACCGGAACGGCGTCCTTCAGAGTTTCAGCAGCTCATATACTGTACCTCATTGCACCATCCAGGCTCTGCAAGAAGTGCAGGCCTCGGCAGACTTCGACATCCAGCAGGTCAATAGGACGATCGATGAGCAGGGAATCGAACCATCCATGGCAGCAGTGTATTAAAAAAGTGATGGTACTGCACGCTAGGGATAATCAGTGGAGGCCCACAGGAGTTCTAGGGGTTGAATGAATCAGGGAAAAATGGAAGGCTCGTGAGAGAATATCCAGCTACCTGGTAGATCAATGCAAACATATTACATAGTCTCTAAGAAGACTTAAATGATCAGTTCGATTTTCAAAGTAGTCATCATGGAGACAGAGTAAATCTGTAATGCGAGGTGATTGATTTCCAGTTGCTTGAGGCAATATTGCATGCCCACTCTAAGAGATTAAACCCATTTCCAGTGCCATGGCATTGTATGACGTGCACCGGGTAGTTCTTATCACATGAATACCTACTGGTAACTCAGCCAGTGCGGTGCTTGTCAAAATGACACTCATTTATAATTCTCCTTAAAAGCATTTGCGATATCCGTCTAATCAGCCAAGGAGCAGCTAAATGAACTGATTACACAGAAGTCTTCTGAAGAGGCAGTGCGATATGAAAATAGATGTATTGCGTAGGTGGTAATTCATAATGAGTGACTGTACTAAAGTAGATACTTATAGTGACAGAATAATAACGAAAAAGCAGCAATATATCGCGGCAGTGACAATTAAAAATAGGGAGGTTTCATAAATTGGAACCTGGAAACAGGGTCATTCTCCAACAAACTCCTGTCGGATCATCTTAAATCATCCATCTCTATTAAATCCACGTCCCATCCTCTTCTCTCTAGTGGAATACTGTGGAGATGTCGAATCTTTTGATACAACCTCGACAGCAGATCCTTCCTCTCAGCATCCCATGCCTGTTTCGTTTGGCCTCCCATGCACGTATATGTTTGCAAGTCGTTATTAAACAAATCGAGGGAAAAGGCTTGACAATGCTCGAAATTGCGCTCTTTACCCTTCACAGGAGACTGAAATATTTCGGAAAAATTGAAATGCGGGACAAATTCGTCGTTCCTTTTATCGATGTATTCCAATGGAAATCCCTAAAGAATTCATTGGGGGAAATTTCTCAAACCTTGTTGTAGTTTGCACTCACAGATATCAGCAATTTATGTGGGGACAGCTTGAGGAAGGCGCTTGTTAGAACATAGTCAACGCAAAGGCAATCAATTCAGCATACCTCAGGCTCAATCATTGATGCTTTAAGCATCTGTCCTCCCTGCTCCTTTGCCAGACATGGCTTCGTTTGATGCTCAATTAGAACCATTCGTCGTGTAAGAAGTTCAATCCATCGATCTTCAAAGGTATTATCTAGAATCCTGGAATAATTTGAACATTCCACGTCCAGACGTTGCGCCGGTTCTTTCTCTTCATCGGTAATCTCAGCGAACTCCAGGACCCAGTCTTTAGATCCTTTCAACCGCTCCTCAACGTTCGCGGGGTCGTTGCCGTCTGGTTTATGAAAGTCTTCATGTGGACTAGGCAGCCACGCAAGGCTCCACAAAGAAGGCTATGCCCCGCAATCGGCCTTGGGTCCAGAGGCTCAGGGGATCTCCATCCCAGAATATTCTGTCCAATCTCTCTCGTCTGACAAGCCTGTCAATTTCCATATTTGAAGTGGCGAGGCTATACAAAGACTATATATCCGCGCTGCAACAGCCCGAGTTGTGGCCGCTCGGCCCATACGAGCAAGGGTCTCAGCAAGTGCGAATGGCTTGACAAGCGATTAATCAAGCGGCTTGCAAGCATGCATTCTCGGCCCGCTTGATCGATTCGCTGAAACCAAGCGCTTACGCTTGCCTGCGGGATCATCAACTGGGACCCCTGCACACGAGCGGCTAAGTTCTGCCGATCAGCACCTGGCGGCAAGACTCATCCCCGGCCAGCGCTTAGGGTCCCTAAAATAAAATGTAAACTTCTCTTGCGAGAAAGAACTATCTTCAGCATCTCCTAAATTCTCATTCTTTGTCCTACTTCGACGCATCGCCTCGAAATGTCTCTAATTGGTCTGGAGCCGATCTTAATGATCGCGTTCTCGCTCACATGGTTGATTTACAAATTCTTCTATCTCTGGAACACAAAGGCTATATCGGCGAAGCCGAACCAATTTTGTCAGCACTGCAATGAACTTCTCCGAAGGCTAGAGGTGCATTTCGACGACTTCTCTCAGCCCCCGTATGTCCATAAATCCGATATTCACGCTCTCTCCGAATCGGCTCGGAACGGCTGCCACGTTTGCTCCATCTTTGTGAACAAAATACCGGAGCATGTTCGAGAACGATGGACAAAAACGCTACGACCGCTGCGTGTACGTCTGAGTCTGAGTCTACAAGAACACGATGGCAAATGCACGCCACTTGATTTGACGTTGATCGACGGGTCCGCCTGGGAAGCGCGCCCTATTTCGTTGCACCGCCACCAGAGGACTGCGACATCAAGCGACTTGACATGTACAAGCATCCTTGAGAAGAAGGATGAATATCAAGATGAGAATATTCTGGCAATGCAATCGTCGACAGGAGCAGACCCAGCATACACAACAATCAAAAAATGGTGGCAGAAGTGCCAATCAAGCCACGAAGACTGCAATGTGGCCCCGAGCAGTCAAATTGGAAGGCCGACCAGGCTACTAGATCTCAACGCATTTGGGAAATCACCGGACATTAAATTGGTTAACGGAGCGGATACTGGCACCGATCAGTACGCCACACTCAGTTACTGTTGGGGTGGAATCCACCCCGCCATGCTTCGAGCAACAAACATCAACGATTTCCGTATTCGGATCGATTGGAGAACGCTCCCTAAAACGATGAAAGATGCGGTGACGGTCTGCCGAAATGTCGGTGTGCGGTACATCTGGATCGACGCGCTCTGCATCATTCAAGGCCCTGATGGTGATTTCAACACAGAAGCACCGCGGATGGAGGCAATCTACGCTGGTTCGACATTTACCATAGCGGCTGCGTACTCAAAGCATAGCGATGGAGGTTGCTTCCAAGATGTCTCGCCGTTGGGACGCATCGACTGCCTTGTTTCTCAGGACAGCAATTACACAATCTTTATCAGGGCCCATAAGTCCTGCAGGGCCAATGACAACATTCCGGGTCATAGCCCGTTGGATTCACGTGGATGGGTGTATCAAGAGCGCATGCTGTCCCCTCGCACTTTGTTCTTCGGGAGGGATGAGATCCATTGGGAGTGCAGGAAAGGTGTCGTTTGCGCTCATCAACCCGACTTCGAGAAGCCACATTTTGTAGAATGGGTTTGGTATACCCCAATAAAGCAGGACTACATGAGGATTCGATCACTGGAGACGAATCCAGCGTCAGGCAGGGCGATACAGCAGTTCCGACCTTTATGGGCCAACGTAATCAAAGCCTATTCCCAAACCAATCTCAGCCATGCTGAAGACAAGCTCGCAGCAATCGCTGGAGTGGCGTCTATCGCTCAGAAAAACCTGAAAATAGAAGCGTCTTTTGGGCTCTGGCTACCATTCCTTCTGGACGAATTGCTCTGGGAGGTCCAGCTACCTAATCCACAGCAACAGGATTTAGAATCAGAGCCGTCCAAGAACGAGGAGTGGGTCACTCTTTCGTCCCCTAGCAGCCCTAGCTGGTCGTGGGCTAGCACAAAGGGCCGAATTTCCTTTCTTTACGACCCAGGGTTGGAAATGCAACGCTCAGTCGGTGATATTGAGGCGCTGTACTCGGCGATCATTCTTGCGTCTCCCCCGCCAACACCATTCATTGGGCTTCACACGCTTGTGGGACAGCATTCCACACCGGCTTCAGTACGCATTCGAGGTCCTCTTGCAAAATGCCACGCATTTCCATATCAGGTCAGGTCCAGTGTGTGTGGCTTCGACCTGGAGCCTGACAGACCAATACATAAAGTAGGGCGTACCTACTTTTATGTAAAATACAAGGGAGCACCACCCCGGACGCATCGTTTCGCAAAGCACAACAACAATGTCATCAAACGGAGTGGAGTCGACTGTGTTTTCCAGCCAGATCATCGCATTACCAAGTCAATAGACAACCTGACGTGCATCTTGATTAAACGGATCCGGTACAGGCCGTACCGTGGCCCGTTTCATGTCAGGGATATTGGCCTGGTTTTGCAGCCCACTGGTATGAAGAAAGATCAATACCGCAGACTAGGCCTGTATACGGAGCACCGAATTGACCGAGATCCGCTCCGTAGCTCCATGTTTCCAACGTTCGTGGAAGAAGAGGTGGAGATTGTGTAGAATGATAGAATACATCCACCCACAGACAACGACAAGAATGCTGAACACGAAATAAGATTTAGAGAGAAAGCACGGGCAAAGCCATGCCCTAACCTTCGTCCCGCTCATCCCACATCCCCCACTCCTCATCCTACACCCTCCCACCTCTCCCCCCACGTCGACCTCCACCATCGAGCGTATTCCTCGCGCTGCCTCTGTTCATTGTCCATGTGCCGTAGCTCCCTGAGCCACCGCTCCTCTTGCTCCTTCCAGTGCTGCTGAACCGCAACCCGCGGGTCCAGCGGCATACGTTTCTGAAAAAGCGACGGCTTGATGAGCAATGCGATCCGCACCATGGTCGTGATGGGTCCACCCTTGGCGCCAGCGTAGAGGGCGCAGATGGTCAGGCAAAGGACGGGGAGGATCGAGTCCAGAGGTGGAGGCATGGTTCAGAGCTGAGAGGCACCCCGGCTTTGGGGCTTTTGATATGTTGCGGCGGATGGTAGCGGTAGGTGTGTTTGGGGTGATGTGTTTGTTTATGTGTGACTAGCCAAAGATTTGTCGTTCTAACAGCTTCGACAAGAGGATATCAGGTGGGCGAGATGTATAAGGACTTTCAGGCTTCGGACGCGGAAGTCTTGATAGACAGCAAGTGACTTAGTGTGTGGTGTGGACTTGGATCTTAGTCAGACTGAAAAACACATTTTAAGTGGAACGGTGTTGTTGTTGTTGTTGTTGTTGTTACTGCTGTAAAATTTATTCCCTGCCGCATCTTGTGGGCAGCGCCCAGCCTTGGCTAAATTTCGTGTCATACCTATGTAGTAGTACAAAGGGCCAGAGAGTGCATACAGCGCAAACCGTATACTTTATACAAAAGAATTGAAACTTTAACAAACATCGTGGCTTGCAAATATCGCATGTCGAAATTATAAGTTTCTCTTAATGATGTAAGGGAAAATTGTAATACTGTTACAAATATATGTCCCATACATCTGCGTCCTGCTAGAGAGAGTCACGTTCCATCTTCCATCATGCATGAAGTGTTTATCGAGCCGCAAAATCCGAAGTGCTCTCCGTAGACGCTGAATAGCTATCACTAAATAGAACCATGTTCTCTATCACTTTCACTTCATTGCCATGAATATGACCTATCAAAGCATTAATGCGATGCGTATGTAAAATCAAATCTTAAAGGGGGAAAGGAAAAGTAAAAGAGAAGAATATTTGGGCGGGCTAAGGGCAGTGGATGGAGAGGTAGTCATTCGATGTGGGTAGCCCTAGTGTGGCGATAGAAGGCGGGTTAGATTACCGATGATCCGTAGTTGAGTTAAGCTGATTAGATGCTACTTTGTTCGTCAAGAGGCATTGACTAATTACGGGGCACTTGCTGTCCTCTCTACGGGTAAACCTACTCGTAAGTCCATCTGCTTTAAGCACATGGAGACGTACAGGTGGAAATTTAAGATATCAAATTATTGAAAGAACCAACTCGCATGTCGAGGTGTGATATTCCATGTTCAACTCCGAGATCAACAACCTCCTCCCCCACCGCCTCCGCCTCCTCCACAACCTCCCCCACCGCCTCCACCGCTTCCTCCTCCACCACCTCCGCCGCCTCCACCACCACCACATCCGCCTCCTCCGCCACCGCCTCCACAGCCGCCACCTCCACCGCTTCCGCCGCCACCACCACAGCCAACCCCTGCGCCAGTGCAAGCCCCAAAAGCGTTGCACATCCCCGCCGAACAAAACCCAGTATCGAAATTCGAACCGCCTACACCACCTCCTCCACCCATGCACGCAGCATCGCCCGTTCCACCACCACCACCACAAGCCGCACAAACAGCGTTCCCATCATCCTGACACGCAGTCCCGCAACTAGCCCCCAAATCCACCGGCACCGCTGCCCCCGCACCCGCACCACACAACGGCCCCCCACCCCCCGGAGCCCCTCCCCCTCCCCCTCCTCCAGCCCTCCTCCTCCTCGCCGCCTCCGCATGCGTCACACCAACGTCCAGCATCTCCATGCGGAAGTTACGCAACATCTCGTACGCCACGATCTGGTCTGCTCTCCGCAGGTGCGCCCACTCGGCGACGAGGAAGTGGTTGTAGGCGCCGGGGACGAAGAACTTGCTCCACGGCTGCGCGCGGTGGATGCCGCCCAGCCGCACGCGGTCGAAGGCCGCGTTGAAGTCGTGTGCGGTCCACGAGGTCGTGGTGCGGAAACCCTTGTTGCGGGCCATGGCGGCGGCCGAGGCGGTCAGGGCGTCGGTGGCGGCGAGGAGGGTGGTGAGGCGGGTGTGGTGGTGGCAGGATTCGTCGTCGGCGAGGGTGGGGGTGGTGGTGGTGGTGGGGGCGTATAAGAAGCGGTCGCGGCTGAGGTGGAGGGATATGATGGACCACGAGTCGTAGGGAAAGGCCCAGACGTGCTTGGAGATGTTGCAGTGCGAGCAGGCGACCGGGTGGCGGCCGAAAGCCTCGCTGCAGTCCCAGGGGAAGAGGTCTTGGAAGGGGTAGAGGTGCGTGCCGAAGGCGCCCCAGTCGGTCCAGTACTCGTGGAGACTGTCAACGATGTCCGAGTCCTGGTGGAGGCCGAAGCGGAACTTGAGGAGGTATTCTTCTGTCAGGCCGCTGGGGACGTCGAGTTTGGTTTGCACGCGCGCGACGGGGTACGCCTCCTTGCGGCAGACGAAGCTCATCAGGTAGAGGGGGGGCTTTTTGGCTCCGAGGTTTTGGTCGGTGAGGGGGCCGAGACGGCGACGGTTGATCAGCGCGTCGCAGAAGTTTTGGCAGTTGTTCTTTCGAGCGTTCCATCGGATCCGAGTGCTGGGATGGAAGAGCTTCATCGTCAGATCGCTCAGGTACGTGTCAAGCCTGTCCCTGAACAATGCCTTCAAGCGTCCGAGCAAATGATCAAGGATTCGTTCCACAAGCTGATGCTGTTCTGCTCTAGAGAGACTGGGGTCTCCAAGCGTTTTTAGCTGGCTGGCACGAACCAGTTCTTGGATGACTTGCAGCTCTTTCTTGCCATCAGATAATCCCGAAAATGGTGAACCAATGACTTGCTTCATCACTGCTTTGATGCGTTTTGGTTCCCTTGCTTGTTTGTCGTTTGTCTGAGTGTAGATAGTTCGCGGTAAGCTAGGGCTTATAGCGACCAGTCGTTGAGATTTGGGCTCATCTACGGCTAACAGCCGTGGAGGATCTCGGAGACTGATCAAAGCTCCACCCTTTGTGCTAAGCCATGTCAGCATCGATTTACTCCCTAGGAGTCAGGTAGCAGGGCTTACTTTGCTACGCCATTTTCAATGGTGAGAGGACCAATCCGCAATGCCATGTGAACGTTTCCGAATGGATACTTTTTGGTGTAATGCCGTAGGTAGAATGGGATCTCTTCCTCTCCTCTCTCAAGATCAGCAACACCATATGTGCTGCTTGGCATGCTGACTTCTGACTCCTCTTCAAGATCATCCAACCAGTCATCATCGTCACTGTTTTTTGTCTTATGCTTTTTGGGCCTCAAATCCAGAAATTTCATCATAGCGCTTGTACTGGAGAGACCGATACGGTCTCTGCGAATCGTGGCATATTTTGCTCTGGCGAGACTCTCATTCAGACGTAATAGGCCACAGGCCTGAGGTCCGGACTCAATATGCCGCTCCCTGGGATCTACTGGGAACAACGCTCTGAGCTCTCCGTTGTCGTCAGAGTGTGGTACTTCGGGACATGTGCATAGTGCCCGACTGGTTGCAGCATCTATTCCTTCAGTGAAAGGACAATGCTGATACTTCTTTGCGTACGACAAGTCGCCGTAATGCTTGGTTCTGTAGCAGTCTTCACATACAGAGATAGTGGCGTTGTCGTTGTTTTCTGTCCTCTTGAACATGCTACCATAGATTGTTTGATTGCACTCGTCACACTTGAGAGGCTCAAAGATAGGGTTCATGTTGGTTGTCAAACCGGTAAAAGCCACTAGATGACGTCAGTATGAAAGGAGTCAAGGACGTCTCATGATTCGAATTACTTTGAGGAACAGCCCTCCTATTCCAGAACTTGAATTTCTCCAGCGTCGGTCGATGTTCGATGACTTTTTCCATGTCGAGGAATCCTTTTCACGAGTCAGCCACTGAATCTTGAAGAGTGAAAGAGAATGAGCCCACCAGCTGTCCGTAGAAGCGATCTTGCGTAGCGTTCGATAGGGGTCAGAACGTCTTTCTTCTCATTCGCCAGCACTGAAGATTTGATGGCAATACTCAAATTGCTGGATCTTTGTTTCGCATTTTCGCTGGAGATTTTCTGATAGATTGCATCTTCGTAGGTCGACAAGAACTTTTCTTGAGATTCATAACTTTTGGTTTGTTTCCCTGATCGGTTTTTAGCACAGAAATGTAGCCGCCTTGAGGAAAATGGTGTATACCGTAGGAGTAAGCAAGTCTACGAGACTCCAGAGACATCTGGTCGACAAATGTCTCAAAGCCAAAGGGTGTGTCATCGCTGAGGGTCTCTTGTTCTTTCTCAAGCACTTCTTTGCAGTCGGGCTGCTGCAATTTCTTCAAAGTGAACAAGATCACTTTCAGCTCTTGCCTCACGCCATCCCAGTACAAGCCACCAAGCTGCTCTTTCAGGGCCGATCGTGTATTCCCCACCGCTTCCCAGTTAGAGCTTTTGATTTTGTTGACTTCGGAGATGTTTCTTGGCGACCGAAAACTGGACGGCATTGTGTGCAAGGCGGTGAGGTTGAAAGTTGCGCTTTGGGGAGAAACCAAAGAAGAATAAGACTGTACTGGATTACGGGGCCCCCAAGGATCGTCGATCCATGGTTGCATTGCTAGTTGAAACCCTGTATGGCAAGACTTTAACTGCGTCTAGCCTTGCACTGCTGCCTGTCTACGCTTATGCATGCATACTTACATGCCTGCGCTGCTGCCTATACTTCTGCCTAAATGTCTCTGAACTCCTCCTTGTGCAGCTAAATCAAGGTACACGTGCCTGCCTTGGTTTCCTGCAACGTAACATTTACGTAAGTGTGATGGCTGCTTTCTCTGTGCAGAAATAACTGAGCGGGAGAATCAGGCGTTTCAAACCACCGGCCATCGTCGAATATGGCTTTCTTCGTTGACTCCCAGCTTCACAATACCAGCCATCGAGCGGCGCGGGCCGTTCGACACGGTCGCACGATCGGTTCGCCTGCCGAAACACCGCAAATCCCGTCTCCAGAGATCTTCGAACCAGACGCGAACCCGGCGATTTCAGCCGAGGCGCTTGCCTTCCCAACTGTCCCGGAGTGCGCAATTCACCTCGAATTACTGCATTCCATCCACCGTCTTCGGGAGGCTGTCCAGTCTGCCACAACTATCTGCTTTGATGCACAAGCGACAGATGAGAAGTCCCAATCCCAGGATGTGAGGATCCAACGATGGAATATCTATCTCCGTCTTGCTGTGCTTAGGTTTTTGAAATGGGTGCACGTGGGAAATGTCCCCCCTCTCGGTAAGTGAACGTGTGAGAGATGCTAAAGTGAGAACATGATGATAACAGGCCGATAGATATCTTGATGGTTTGGCAAGCATGCCTTTTGAACCCGATGGATTTCTCCAAACTTTGCTCTAGCCGGCAATGCGAACAGCTGCGAAGCCTTGCATTTCCGTGGAAGGACATCGTAAGTCATGATCAAACAGCTAGTATGATTCAATATTCTAACTATATTAAAGCATGTCGCGATCCAAGCCTCCGAAATGGAACATCAAAGGAAGGAAGAGCGATTCTCATTTGAAGCGGAGTCAGGGCTTGCGTTTGATCTGTTAGGCCTCTTCAATGCCACAGATCGTGATTATATCTTCCATCAGATCTCCACCTGGCTTCCTTCCACCAACAAATCGGTACTGGAGCCTACCGAGCCCCAGCTCCCTGTAGGTAACGCTATTGCAGCCTTTCTACAGACCAATTTGGTAGCGGACGGATACAAGCAGACGGTGATCGACATTGCTGCCGCTGTTGACAGACAGTACAAGTTCGTGGAAAAAATGGAACAGACCTTGTGGATCCGCAGTCCAGCTATCCATGGAACTCTTCGACGGGCCATCTCAAGGTATGAGAAGTTCGTGAACCTCCTGAAGAAGTACCCCGACGTCATGCTCGTCCCGACAATCGACATTGATCTGGTTTGGCACACACACCAATGTGCCGGCGCGGCTTATCAAACAGACATGGAGAGGCTGACGGGTACGTTCATCGATCACAATGACAAAGTCGGGCCAACGGTTCTTAAAGGAGGAGAGGGGAAGACGGCGCAATTGTTCCGACTGAACTATGGTAGCGAATATTTGCGCTGCTTCTGCTGGGACTGCGAAACCATTCTCTCAGAACTGGAAACCGCCAAAGGTAGTCGGCAAAAGATGAATCAGGAAAAAAGAAAGGAAGTCGCAAGAAAAGTTGCCACGCTCGTGTCCTCTTACAGGGCGGCCGAGATAGCTCGCCAAAACGGTTCTTCCATCATGAGGAAAGAAACGTGAATTGATGAGAAGTGGTACATCAGTTAGCCGAATGAAATTCTCCTTCCCTCCGTATCTGGATCCTCCTCGCGCATAAGAGATTTCTCCGCAATCATCCCAACACTTCGCTCGTAGAACGTGCGGGCATGCACTCTGATTCTGGTGAAGAGGAGTTGGGAATAGTCCGCCCAAGATACCTTCCAAGGAGATACGCTGAGTCCATCATCGATGAGAACGCTCTCTCCACTTAGATTTGGCCGTTTTTGAGACACTTGAAGAACGATCATATCACCGTAGTGGCGGTACTCTGATTCTTGAAGGGCCCAGTAGCTTGAAGTGCCGCTGTTCTGTGAGCCTTGTGAAATCCCGCTTGTATTCTCCAGTGGAAGCTTTCTGTACACAGAGCGCAAGAGATCCACTAATGAGAGAATGTAAGCCTTATCTGCTCGAGCAATAACATCGTACTCATTGACAACATTGAGCCAAAGCTCTTCAGATTCAGGGTTCCATTCTCGTTCTAGACGTGCTGGTCTCAATGCAGGCGGTCCACCAAACGTGATGGATGAAAATTTGATGGGCAGGTCTGTAGTTTGTAAGCGCTTTGGTTTCTTATATATCAATCACCAAGAACTTACCACTGAGTCCATGCACGCGGTAGTGCATAAAGAGGATGGACGCTACTGCTGCACCTGCAGAGTGGCCGGCGAACAATACCTCCTTTATTCCACTTGCGTGGAAAGCTTGCTCTATGGTCCTGGTAATTTCACTCTCCAAAGCCATTGCACCGGCGAGGAATCCTGCATGGGCGTCCAGCTCTGGAGAAATGAAGCCCTCTGTCGAACGTGGTGAAATGTTCAAATTCACCATGTGGTCGACGACGCTTCCGGAACCCCTGATCGCCACCACCAAAAGGGGATATCTTGTCGCAGGTTGGACAGATGAGCCAGAAGGTTCGACAGTTGTCATGACTGTGCTTTTGATGGTCCCGTCCAAGGATGGTTTGATCGCATGGCACGGACGGAGGTCGTAGTCTTTCATTTGCACGGGACATGAAGGATCGTACGACCCGGCTGCACATTTCCAAGCAATTGAGAGAATGTCAGATTTTGTGCGATCGCTGGTTATTGTCAATACACAAAAAGTCGAACTTCGCAGAGTCCACTCACCAAGGCCAAATCTCTTTCGAGGAGCAACAATCTAAAGATGAGTTGGCGTAGTGACTGGCTGCCTCATCAAGCTGTTCTTGACACTGCTGCAGCTGGTCCTTCAGTGTACCTGCAGAGCTGTCAGCCTTAATTTAGAGATGGAACCCGCTTATTCTGACCTTGACACTCAAGCTCAATCAAAGCCTCGTCCAGCTTCTCCGATACTTCTTGTATGGCTTCCAAAGCTCCTTTGGAATTATCAACGAACGTGAAACCAGACCGTGGTACCGAATTAGCAGAAGATATAGCGGATGTGGCAGATTGCGGGGCACTGCGCCCCTGCTTCTTGCGTCGAAAAAACGGCATGACTTCAAAGCTCTGTATCTGTGAGTATCTGCGATCTCTATGGCGTTTAAACGTGCAAAGACAAGGCTGGGAAAATCAGACCACTTGATCAGTGTTAGCTGCTTATGAGCTGCATTCAAATGCACTGCCACGAATCCTTGATTGCAATGTTTCACAAGCCCCACAAGGGCTGCGAGGACTAGGCATCATTGCCACTCGAAACAGCGGCCAATCAGCGATCATGTTTCTGTTCGCCTCGCTGTCAGCCTCGCCCCCACACCAATATGCATGTGTAAGGCAATGATTGATGCCTAGCTGGGTTGACGGAAGCTGTCTTTATTATTTCGCTTTTCACTGCCGCTTTAGCCGTGAGCGTTTCCAGTTCTATTTTGAGCTCCTACTTCCGCGTGGTCAGCTGAGGATGCAGTTTTAAAGACTAAAGACCAGGTAATTTCCATCTGCACTCGGCACAAAATTAAAGAAATCCTTGAAGTGCTTTCAGGATCTTTGAGACTACGCAGGATGCCCATAACCGGTGTTCAGTTGATGTTCGGGGAGCTAGCTAGCCCAATAATAGCCGCTTGGGAGCCAATTCACGAGCTTCTCGATCCCAAAAACGACCAGGACGATCTGACTCGGAAATGGCACGAGTCCAAACTCGAGGAACTCAGATTTGTTGGCTTAACGGTAAGATGCTTAGGCCTAAAATCCCTTTCCGGTCTAACGATGTTTCCAGAGTGCCTTTCTCGCAAGTCTCTGCGCCAGCGCATTCAGCTGGCCAGTGGCTGAGAGGAATCAGATTATATGGCCGGTGCTCGCCCTGTGGTACGCGGCGTTGATCTTCATCTTGGCTTGCGTAGCAACTGCCACCCAGCAAAGCATCATGCTCTATCGCCTCAACTGTCATCCGGCCTATCTGAGCCGTCTGAGGAACATGCTAGGTGTAGGGCAACGGCCGCGTTTGATCCAGCTTTTTATATGGCAGATCCCGGTCATGATGCTGAGATTTGGAATACTGTGCTTCCTTAGTGGAATGCTGCTGATGCTTTGGCACGGTGTGTGGGCACAAGGGGGGTGGGCATCCGACAATTGGGAGGTATGAACTCGCTCTCGTTCCCGATAATGCACTGGCGCTGACCCGTTCAAGACTGCCTTGATAGTCACCATTATTGCCGCCTTTGCCTTAATTTGCCATGGATTTTCCGTATTTTATGGATACTCTAGCGCAGGAGTTGGGAAGCAGCTAGGTGTAGAATGATTCGAACCAACGTTCTGCACGCCGCACATACCCGGCGGCGCTGGCTTTCGTCCAGCCTCGATCAACATTCTACAATTCACATCAGCTCTTTCCGCTGCTAGAAGGTAAATTATACGATGCAAACATGTCTCATGGACCGGTCTGTCTCTATAGCTATAGTTACCATGTTGGGTTTCAGAATAGCCTCACCTTCACGGAACGTGTTACACATCAATCCGCGTCTTAGCGCTTGTTAACACACAATGATGTCTCACGAAGTTGTCTGAGCCGCCTCAAACTTTGTCGCTAGCTCCACTACTAATTGTGTTTCCAACTTTTATCTGCCTCAACATTATACCTCGAATTCACACCGTGGTGCAACTACGGTTCAGTTTCATACACGCAGTAGGAGCGCCTGGCTTGAATAGTGGGGATGCCCTAATCAAGATCCACGCCATCACTGCTCGATTCCCATCATAAAATACATTAAGTCGCTCCTTCCACCATGCGGCTCGAACGGCCAGTTTGCTTCGAAGGCTATCAATGATCGAATAACTTGTCGTGTTCTGTAATTTTTCGAAGCGAAGCAAAGATGTGTTTGACTAAGTTCTATATACAAGAAGAAGCTGCCAAAGAATGAATGAATAGAAGTGAAATACACTTTTCTAAAGAACACGTCTAAGCGATATTCCTATCAATAAGTCTCGTGCGTACGAATCCTTCGACCATAACAGTAGTATACAGAACAGTAAGCTCAAACAGTGCAATTTCTCCCATGTGGTTGTGACGAGGTCTTTGTACAGCCCGGAATCAATCCCAAGAACTAAACGGTGAACAGGAAATGTTCCAACCCATTCTGTACTCTTCTAGATCATTTCATCCTGCAGCCATGTTGCTATGGCTGCATTTCCAGCATGAACTGCCCAATCAAATGCTGTCCATCCGGACTTATCGACTATTTCAACAGCCGTCCGTCCACAATTTAGAAAATGCTTCACGATATCCTTGTACCCATAGTTAGCTGCCTTCATAAGTGGCGTATGGCCGTTGATGTCTTGGAGATTCGGATCAACGGACCGGTGCTTGAGCAAGATATCAACTATCTTGACCGCGTCCATGGCGACAGCTACCGAAAGCAGGTTGTTCCCATCACGGGCTGCCACGTTGAAGTCGTATTCTCCACTGCTGGCTACGATTTGCAACATTTCGCCAAATCTCTCCACCTGCCGCCACCCGAAACTTTTGCGAATCATGAGCTCGCACATCAACGTCGTATATCCATAATCATCTCTCCAGCTGAGCAAACGCCCGTCGATATCGATCTCGCCTAATCGATGAAAAAGGTTTCTTTCTAGGGCCGACGTATTGAAGCCGTCAAGGATACCAGGATGTGCACCATTGTTGAGCAGGAATACCAGCAATCCGTCATATGCAGCAAATCCCCAAAAGCGTAATGGTAACCCAAAATCTAGACTAGCAACAAAGCTTGTCAGTATGGTCGTTTTGTGTTGGTCGCTCCGGTGATTTGGATCAGCACCATGATGAACAAGCAATTTGATGATTTTCTCAGCCTCATCCTGCGACATAAGATAATTGTTATCGACAAGAATGCTCAGAGGCATTCTGTCCTCTGTATCCGTAATGTTGGGGTTTGCTCCCGATTCCAATAGAGCTCTTACCATATCCACATTACCGTCCGCAACGGATATATGAAGTGGCACGAGCTCTGAGCATTCATAAGCTTCTGATGGCAGGTTTACATCCGCGCCAGCATGCAGTAGACGCCGCACTATGTTGCTGCTTTTTCTTTGCATTGCCACGAAAAGACAAGTACTGTTGTATGTTCTTGGAAAACAGAGATTTCCAAAAGAGAGATTCGGGTCTGCGCCCGCATCCAAAAGCGTGTGAAGTAGGTCTTCCTGATCAGTCTCCACGGCAAAACCTAAAGGTGACCACCCATCGATATGGAAGTTCAACCCTGGTGACATTGACAAATGTGCATCCTTTGTGTGAAGGTCTTCCAAATAATCCTGGACAATCTGCTCATGCCTTCCTAGAAGAGCATACATCAGGAGGCGTCCGCTTTCCGACGAGCGATAAAGGTCCGGTTGAAGGATCCTCATTTTTTTTAATGCACTGGAAATACCAGCTAGGCATAGAATTGAGGAGAGGCTTAAATGGCCGCCCCTATTAATCCAAACTTGGTGAAACTGGATCCATACATCCCTGTAGCTCCGAGTGTCCCAATGCTCCATAGTCGACAGAAGCTGGTCATTTTTTTGTAACATTTGATACAGGTAGAAGTCTTCGTCCTGGAAGTGAGCAAGTATATCTGATCCCATATAAGGATAATCGACAATGTAAACAGACGGGAGATCTTCTGTTCCATTTCGGAATCCGAATATTGCAAGCAGATCTTGCTGATCAATGTTGTCCTGCTCTGCCTTCATGACGTGATGAATCCAGAAGAAGTGCGCATAGTCTCTCAAGGCGTAGTCACAGGTAGGTTTCGCATCCACAGATCTGCGATTATCGGAACGGTATGAAAAAACAGTACAGTGCATTTCGTTGAGACTGAGATATCGAATGCAAGATCTTGAGAGCTGGAACTGGCAGCTGTACTGTTCGGTTCCCGGAAGAAAGTCCAATTTTTTCTTCAGTGAGTGAAGCCCCTTTTCGATTACATAATCTCGAACGGATTCGTGAATGAACTCAAATGATTGATACTTCGCATCGTAGTCTGGATCTTTCTCTCGAAAGGAATTGACGATGTGTTGAGTGGCTTCTGTTGTGTCGGTATAAATTTTGACTTGAACAAGCCCTTTGGATATGCTTCGGACACTCTGCTTCATCCTCTCCAGGGCGTAGTAGTTGTGAGAACATTGAATGTCAGAATAAGATTTGTGTGTCATGTAAGCATCGATAGCGAGAGCATCCCGCAACTCTGCTACTGAAAGTGGCCTGACCGTGAAAATCAGCCATTGGAACAATTTAAGGGTTTGTCCGGGGTTAGAGTTTGACACAATGAGAAGGGAGTCGTATAACGCCTCCAGACCCGTTGGAATTTCTCAATCTCTTGCTTGATTCTGCTTGGGTGAGGACCATAATCAAGCAATTCGTCCACCTGTTCCAAAACTAGAACAACCCATTGAAATACGCCTTTTGCTCGGTTGAGGATCAGTTGGAGAACCTCATTCTTTGTTTCGGTGCTGACTTCGGCGTCCATTCTTCTCAACGCTCGATGATTTGAAATGAGTTTTTGGATATCATCTTCATTTTTCTCCTCAACCATGATACAGAAACTAGACTGTGCGGGTAGGCCCGGGTAAAGATACGAGTTGCAATCCGGGTAAAGGTGCGGATAGTGACGGCATGAGAAGCAGATTTTCAGCTTTAATCCGGGAGCCCCTAGATTCTTGACCGTTTTTCCAAAGTCCTCTACGACTCTAACGGCTTTCTCTTTCCCCAGTTCATCAAGAGCATCCACGAACAGGGTTACGGGAAACTGGAAACATATCTTGGTAACAGCCTCTTTGAAGTATTTGCGAAGGTTTTGTTCTGACCAAGTCCATGTTTCGCGAATTTGTTTCCCCTCGAGCCAATTTTTAGTAAGACTTTCCAAGTGGTCGGGACAATAGGGCAAGATCTGATGCAAGATCGTTCGGTATAACCCGCATGGTGAATGCTGAAGTTCGCTACCGCGGCCATGTACGTAGAATGCTGCGATGACCTCACGATTTCCAACAGCCTTCCTTTTCCAACGCACAAGAAAATTCATAAGCGTCGACTTCCCAACCCCTGGATGTCCGAGGATCCATAGGAGGCTACTAGTTGGGCTCGTGAGCCAAGAGCGAAAGCTGTCTTGATCGAACAGCCAGCCGCAAGTGCCCGGTGCTGCTTTAATACTGTCGTCTTGTTCGTGCCAGTCTTGTCCCACGAAGGAAAGAGATTTCAGGAAATCTTCAGTAAAGTAAGTTTAAGAAGTCAAGTTATGCTAAGGATAGTTACCCTTCTCATGCTCCGATAATTCCCGTACATTGCGCGACTTCTTTTTGCCAAGTCTATCAAGGAAGTCTACTACTCTCTCATAAATACCATCGAAGCGGGTGGCGAATTTGATCAGATCGCTATGCGTCCGATTTACTTGAATGGCTTCATGTCCTTCAACGTCGTATACTTTTCCACCGGTTGCTGACGCTGGCGTCACTAACACAGCCGGTTCCCCGTTCATTGTCCAAATGCCGTTTTCCTGGGAGTCGTCAATACTTTGGCTCTTGATAATTTTGAGACTTTCGAGTCTCTATTGGTTCCTACCTTGATTGCTGTCGGTGAAGCCATTGTTTCGTAAAAGTTCAAGCACTGGAAATCCTCTCGTGAACTCATTTTCCTGTCGTATAGCTCTCCAAGCATGTGCAGTGTCGGCGAGTTCGTGTGATCGAGTGAGTGCAATAAGGCTTGTCGAGCTCGTTCAGGGAACATTGGAATCAATGATTGGATATTCATTCCCTGACAGGGTACCCCAAAGAAGAGGGCACCCCGCAAAGATCTGAAATTCTCCTTGTCCATATCATCTACGCCATCTGACATTGTCCCTATGGCCTGTATCTTGATGAGAAAATACTAGGAAGCACAGAAATATATACTCACTGACTTGACAACAAGGCCCCCAAGACTGTGAGCAACGAATATCATTGAGACAGGACGAGGACTCTGCCGATGATTTACCATTAATGAAGACAAAAGTTTTATGACAAATGCTTACCTCTAAACCTCTTCGCAAGATCCTAAGATCCCCGCACAATCGTTTCCCCAAGTCATTGATGTTCTGAAAGGTGTCACCATGCGTGCTGTAGCCCCACAAAAACACCCTTGCGTTAGGTAAATCGACTGGAAGATCATCGCGTAGCCACATGTAGGAGCTGTCTTTGCACTTGAAAGAACCAAAAGCGTGCCCGTTTAGCCCAGTTAGCGCGATGACACTAGAGAAGTCAGTCACTGGATAACAAGCGAGAAACATGGTTTGATGACCAAAATGAGAACTTACTCGATCTCAAAATTAGCATCACAATGGTGAAGAGGAGTAAAGCCCTCGAAATGTTTGTCTAGAACGAGTGGCTGGGCCGCAGATACACCGCGAGAGCTTCGAAGCGTTTCGATATGGTAGTCACTGCGCTCGAGCAAAACCGGTGGTATATTTGAAAAGCTCACAGTTCCAACCTTTTCCTTTCTTCGGGAGTGATAGGGGGCCAGACGTGCGATTTTGATGTCGTCTCGTCGGTCAAACCCAAACTCGGTCTGGAGCACGTCCTGAACGTCGCTTTCCACGAATTCATTTGGTATCCCTCGCACTCGAAAAACAACATCCTTGTCTGCCACCATAGTGTGCTGCGGCTACCATCTGATGACGCGCTCAGGCATAACGTGGCGGGTTTCGAATTAGCATCTGTGGTGTGTTTTGTAGATTGAAAGATTCAGCCTTGGGGCTCAGCAGTTACGGAGGGACTGCAGGCAATCGCATGCGGAGAGCCGAGCAGTTCCTATTGCGTGGATCTATTGTGTCAGTAAAGATTCACTGTGAATGGGTGGTTCCAACATGCCGATGCACTGGGGAGCATTCAGAAATCAAGGCGTGCGGAGTTGAGAGAGTTGGTTGAGAACACGGCTGACAGCAAGCTGGAGCGGGGATGCGAAGGCGCATCCAGGCTGGGTCGCCTCATCCAGTCAGCACTGCCGTCAGCGTGCAGGTGCTGCCTAGCTCTACGCTGATAAATATTGGCTCGCTTGTTTCGCGCGTAAGAAAAAAAAATGGGAACTGATCTCAAAGATAGATTTTGCTATGCAGTTTATCGAGGGCCAGTTGTCCGCCTTGCTCCCACACAAATATGCATGTGTAACTAGTTAGCATTGATTACTGCCTAGCTGTGTTAGCGGACGTGGTCCTTTTCTATTCTATTGCCTCTTTCGCCATCTTCGTTACTGTGACTTGAATGCTGGTGCAGACATATTTTGCAGACCGGACCGGACTATCCGCACAACAGCAGTCATGTTAGCAGCCTCTTGCTGTGCTTAGTCATCCGCTATGCGCGGTAGTTGCCGTGCCTATCATAACCGTCAGGTAAATAGTCTAGGATCATGCCTTAGCTTCGTGATCTACCAGTCACGGTGTCGGTCTTCGCTATAGTAGCCCCACTCCTGTGGATCACGTGCCGTATCTAGAAATTCACTTCTTGGTTCTTGTGAAGACAACACTCTACTGTCTTACAAATTTTTCTGAGTCGCCCGACCTTTGCCACCAGCTCCGTTACCAGTCACTTTCTCAACTCTTTGTCATCCTATCCTTGTTACTCGAGTACCGGGCGGTGTGCTACTATGGACCAGTCACCTAAACCGGATGAGCCCGAGCCGAAAGAGATGGAACACTACGAATACTCTGATGATTATCGTCGGTGCAATCACTGTTCCGAGATTCGAGCCGTGAAAATTCAGCCCCCACCTGTGGACGATATCGACAGCGTATTTGCCTCGAAAGTTTTCCACGACCAATGCACCAACTGCCAGGTACATAATTCGTACCCCGAGACCGCCTGCGGCTTCTGCAAACACCTACGCCTCGGCCATTGGTTTCGGTGCATTCTTCCAAGCCTTGAACCCAAGGTTCCCTTGGATTGCACCATTCACGAGATTGAATTCGAAGCTAGCGCATCTATTTTTGAACAGCCGGGACAGAACTGCGGCCTATGTCGGCTGTTCCAAGGCGCCTCAGAGGGCCCCGTACGGAAGATCGCAATCCGGAGATGGTGCGAGTGTCGTGCATCTTGTTTTGGCACGCCTCATCGAACGGAGACGCACGAAAAACGCGAATTCGAGATTTCAGTCGCGGGTCGTCCGGGCGTGAAAAAACGGACCATTGCAGTCCAAGCAACCGAGAGAGCATCATACATGCCATACATACACCTTCGTGAGAAGGTTGATTGGGACACGGTGAGGAGCTGGGATATTCCGTCAAATACAGTCTCAGGGCTCCCGGTTGGATTCAGAATCATCGACTTGGATAAGAAATGTCTTATTGAGCCTTTAAATCCTTCGCATTATGCTACGTTGAGCTACGTTTGGGGAGGGTCAATTGCAGACCATGAAGAACTGCAGACAACGAAGAGTAGCCTTGAGCTCCTGAAGGAGCCAGGCATACTCTCTAGATTGGACCCTCCAACCACCATCAGGGATGCCATGACAGCCTGTCAAGAGCTTGGATTTCACTATCTATGGGTCGATCGACTCTGCATCGTGCAAGACGACGAAAACAATGAATACAATAAAGACGACCAAATCAATGGGATGGACAGCATCTACGCATCGTCCAGCATTACTATTGTTGCTGCTTCCGGAGCAAGTGCCCACGATGGAATCGCAGGCATCAACAAACATAGAGGCCACCATCATGCGGCCCTCATCTGGGAAGGACTGGACCTGAGGCCACCGTTTCCTGACTTGGACAGGATCTTGGCTGATACGACGTGGAACGGGCGAGGCTGGACTTTTCAGGAGCGTATCTGTGCCAACAACGCTATCTTCTTCACTGACTACGGCGTGTTCGCCGTACTCTATAAAGACGGCCTTTTGGGAAATTCCATCCACTCGGAACCTACAGAGAAATTCACGCGCAAATGGGAGAGAACAAAAGAATACTTCGCTGGCGTAGCAGAGTACACTCGACGCTCTTTAACTCTGCACACAGATATTCTGTACGCATTCAAAGGAGCGGCGAAACGACTAAACTGCGGTCCAGATATCAGATATGGGTTGCCAATGGAGCTTTTCGATGATGCAATTCTGTGGCAACCTGCGCAGTGGGACAGGGACGTCAGGCCTCCGGATAGGTCCGGCAAGCAGACTTTTCCCAGCTGGGCCTGGTGCTCGTTCCACGGCCCTGTCAAATACGAATACCCTGTTATGAAGAAGGTCTTTGGCGTCAGTGCTTCACTAGCTTCGTGGGCATTTCCAAGCCCTTCTGGTGCACTGGAGCCGGTTCCCTTTATGCCTTTCATGATAGATTACCCTGATATTGATCACGACAGGCTATTCCAAGCAGACAAAGAGCTTGTCAAATGGCACGTCACAACCATGGAATATGCTTGGAGGGAAGGTTTTTTCAAAAAGGAATATTTTACACTCGAGCGTAACCACCAGTATCGCGGACCATTCGATCTCGAGAACGATACTATGAAGTGTAGAGAACCCATGGGTCATTTCACATCACGCCTTGCTATCGAAAGAGGGATGCGACATTCCGGGAACCCAGATCCAGTATTTCTCTCTTCATTTTCGGTGGAAGACAGGATGATGGCGTACGCCAAACCTGGCAGAATCCTGGTCTTTACCCAACGCGCATCACTGGAGCTAGAATATCTAGGAACCGTTGGCTTCAAGCGAATATTTTCTCTGCGGTCGCCTAAGGGTAGCTGGATGGGACTCATCCGTCTGGCCCAATCCGCCGCCGACATACACTGCAGCTCGATTCAAACCGGCAGCCTGCTGCAGATGGATTTTCTGGCCCTCTCGATCACGTCTGACTACGACACCATCCGGTCCACCGCAAAAGAGCTTAACATGAAGATGCGGAAGCGGGACGATGGAACATGGGAGCCTCAGACTGGGGAAGGAGAGTATAAAGATAGCATGCCACGCAAAAACACACGCAATGACAATTCCCGGGCTCTTGATGAGGAAAAGACCAGCCTCAATGTACAAAGCCGAAAAAAGTTTCGATCTTCCTTCCGGACCTATACCGATACGCCAGCAAGAATCAACGTCATGTTGATCAGTCAGCAAGATGGAGTAGCACGTCGTTTGGGAGTTGGTCAAGTCTACATGAAGAGATGGAAAGAAGCAGAGCCTGAGTTTTGTACAGCAGTATTGGAGTAGAGAGTGTAGCTGGCTATGAAACATTGAGCTTCCAGTCTCACGTGCGATCGAGAGGTTACTGGAGGGAGGAGGCAAGGGTGATCGTTCTTTTGGGTTGTTTGACAGCTTGCAGCGCAGTAAAGTTGGGACATGGGCATTTCAACAAGGAATCAATGCAACGAGTGTGTATTTGAGGGAATAACAATTGTTAATTCTGCCTACTAGAAATCTGAGAAGCGATGTTTGAAGGGGGACACAAGCGGGAATGGAAATCTGAATTTCTGTTTAGTGCTTTGTAAACAACGTAGTCTCCAATTTCCACTTTGATTTACTTACGACGGTGTAGTGAGCGGGATCCCTCGAGACGTCGTTTAGATCAGAAGATCTAGTTTCTGTAGCACTTAAAGCTGGAGAGGCCAATGTCGTTACGAACTTGTTTTGCACCAGGGGACCAAATATCGGGAGTGCTGCCTTTTTTGCAGTTGTGGGATCTATTTGTACGAAGGGTCAGCTTCATGAGATCTGCAAGAAGGACTCGGAGCCGTACTGCCAGAGACGACAGTGATAGCCAGCTGGGACCTGGATTGATTTGACGTGGTCGTTGTAGGCAGATCCGACCAAGTTTACTAAATATATAATCAGTTGACAGCTCATCCATAGCGCTGGGATATTTTTAGCTGCACTTACAGCATTGGCGACCATCAACATTGTAAGTAAATACTTGCGAAGGGTCCTTCCAGTCTGGATTCATGTGCAAAGTCACGGAGATTATTTCCCCACTCGCCTCCGCCCCTTCTGGAATCGAGCTGGCCACCTGTGGAGCTCCAAAGGCAAGCACCGCCATCATGGAGAAGACCACAAGAGCGTTTGTTGGGAGCATGGTGAAGTTCGTGAGCTGGCAGACTGCAGGGTGTGTCGGCGGAGGAAGGCTGTGTTTGATCTAAGCAAGAAAGCTGGAGAGTACGCCCTTATCTATACTACACGAAATTCGTTCCCATTGCCTACGATTGTGTGAGGACTTCAGCTAAGTCTCGTTCTCATGGTCACAGGTCCGTGGAGGGAACCAGACAGATCCATCGTGTGATGACTATCCGGCACAAAAGGATGGGCAGCGCCGACGTTCGTACGATATCATGTCACTGTTTTGGTTGTGTTGAAGCCAAGATAGATCCTTCGAGGAAGGAAAGTTCGTATGATGACGATGTGGCATAAATAAATAGGTAGTACTTGGATGCCTTAGTGTTACTATTTTGATTTTAGAGGAAATATGAAGGGACCTTCCAGGGTGGTTACATGGTGCAACGGGGATGTGGTACAGCGAAGTTGGCAGAGGTAAATTCATCAAGACCATTTTCATTCTCTAGGGCTGGGAGTAGATCCTTTCAGGGAGGCCACAGCATTAAATTTGAAGAGCACAGAATCCAGCAGGAAGGTGATCCACACACTGCAAGATTTAGTTACCCGTACACAGGAATATTGAAGGATGGGATTGAGGGTCACCGGTGTGCATTATGGACACAAATTACAAGTGCAGTGAGTGACCACACAGATCTATTTGCAAAACGCACGGAAACGTGGGTTCTGGATGTTGGTGTGCCTTGCCTGAAGTGTGGCTTCACATGTCCACCTTGCATCCAGGTGCACACAACATGGGTGCTTGAACCGGAAGGACAGGCCCGATCTGGTAAAACCAAACTTACATTTGTGACCGCCTAGGCACAACTGTAAGCGCGCCAAAACTTGACCCCCAAACAAGTGCATCCGAGTCTTGACCACTACAGACAGGTATCAATATGTTCCAGCGCTCATTCATAACATGTTAAAACTTTGTGGTTGATTTTATTCACTGACGATTTCCTTACCCCGCGATCCTTCCCTGCCTATCTATGGCTGCGACTCTCAGCAATTTTGTTGAGTGAGTCCCGTATAGTGGTAGCGAATCCCGTAATGCATGTACCCTCAGCCGCATAAGTACTACCCTATGAGCATTCCTGAGATGCAACGGCCAGTGTAGTGATCCAATAAGAAAGTCGGTCGCTTATTATTACCGCTGCACAGCAGGGGTTGTTTAAGACATGCGGCTCAGCTTGAAGCAACTATTAGTGGTGATTCTTCCACCTCGACATGAAACAGAAAATTTTTTACTCAGATCGCATCATGACGCTTTTTGTCTTAGTCTTGCGACACTGAGTTCCTTGGTTAACGTCTCAGTGCAGCCGCGGAATTCTGTGCTCGACCCCAACATACCAATGCTTAAACAGAATACTGTAAGTAGATTGTAGCACATGGTCTCAGGCTTTCGTATAAGTCGTACACCCTTTTTCGACTTCATCCCACCCCACCAGCTTCGCTTTCAAACGCATTTTTTCCCTTCCCCTCTCATCTATCATCGCATTGACCTCCACCATGGCGTACCACGACGACGTCTGTGACTCAGACTCATACCAGAGCGCCGACGAACTCCTCAGCACACCAGACCCCGAGCACTACCAGGCTGCAACCCCTCTAACCCTACACTCCACCTTCCAGAGCTTCAAGCTCCGCCCCACACACACCAATCGCCGCCACCGCCACTGCTGGCCCACCCAGAAGCGCCGCCGCATCATCTTCGTCGCCCTTCTTATCATCGGCGTCGTCGCCACCAGCCTCTACCTGTAAGCCCACCTTCTCTCAACTCCCTCTCCCCTCCATCCCCCTCAACTGACCCCAATCCACAGCACATACCTCACCCTAACCACCATCCTCCTAACACACCTCGCACCCCCCGCCTCCCCCCAATCCGCCCGCCTGAACACCCTCCTCTCCACCTGGCGCGGTCCAGCCGACAGCTCCTCGCCGTCCGCCGCCTGGCTCTCCCTCTTCACCGACGCTTTCGCCCGCAGCGGCAGCGGCGTCACCCCCGTCCCCTGCCACAGCCACAACGACTACTGGCGCCCCGTCCCGCTCTTCTCCGCGCTGGCAGCCGGCTGCGTCGGGGTGGAGGCGGATGTCTGGCTGCCTGCACCACCGCTACCTGCACCGTCCTCGAAGGACGAGGGGCAGGACGAGGACGACGTGAGTAGGTGGAATGCGAGTCCGCTGGTCGGCCACACCCGCCCCGGCCCCACCTTCGACCCCGCCCGCACACTCCGCTCCCTCTACATCGACCCGCTGGTGGCCATCCTCTCCGCCGCGAACGCCGGGACGAACTCGACCGCCACGCCACCCGTCGGTGTCTACGCGCGCAGCCCCGCGACGACGCTGGTCCTGCTGCTCGACTTCAAAGAGCGCGACGCCGCGTTGTGGGAAGCCGTCGTGCGGCGGGAGTTGGCGCCTTTGCGGGAGCGGGGGTGGTTGACGTTCTGGAGCGAGGCCGATCAAGAGAGGGTGGTGCGGCCGGTGACGGCGGTGGTGACGGGGGCGGTGGGGGTGGAGGAGGTGGAGGCGGTGGAGGGGGTGAGGGGGAGGGATGTGTTTTTTGATGCGCCGCTTGAGCGGCTAGAGGAGGGTAGTGGGGACCGGTACAACGCTGGGAATTCGTATTATGCGAGTGCGAAGTTGAACGAGGCGGTTGGTGGGAGAGTGTGGGGGTTGCGGGGGTTGAGTGGGCGGCAGGCGGGGGTGGTGCGGAGGCAGGTCGCGCTCGCGGCTGAGAGGGGCTTGGTGTCGAGGTATTGGGGGACGCCGGGGTGGCCGGTGGCGCTGAGGAATCGGGTTTGGGAGACGCTGGTGGAGAGTGGGGTGGGTGTGTTGAATGTGGATGAGCTGACGACGGCGGTGAGGTGGGATTGGAGGTTCTGTACTGTACTCGGTATTACCATTTGCAATTAGTGACCGTTTTACCACTAGTATGAGCCTTCTGCATTATGGCCTCCGTGATAGGGCTGGGAGCGTGGAAGCTCAGGTCTGGCATTCTCCTCACGCAGATCGGTAATTTCGGGGGCTTGTCTATGCACCTAAGGAAATATCAGCCTATAACAAGTTGCTAAGGGGAGTACCGCCGGTAAGAAACAACTATGCAGAAACCCGCTGCTAAGGTACTCTACGCTTTGTAGTAGAATGGTGCAGGAATCGGTAAGTAAAGTCGTATACTGTCAGACCTCATTAATGCTTGTAGCTAGTGCCGACTGTATTTTTCATTTTCTATTAATCTTTCCCCAACACTAAGTAAAGCTCCTTGTATATCTCACTCACTATACGTCATTCATTGAAATTGCCAGCTGGTAATAAGATAATAGTAGCGAATGAGAGTAATGAATGTATGAAAAATGTAGGCCAAGGTAGAAAGAGCCGTGAGGTCTTTTCTAGAGAAATATGCTCTAAAGCGAGATGTAGGCTTCATGGATCAATCTTTCAAATGTATGAACATGCATTTTACACGGCATATACCGCTAGTAACGAAAATCTACCCCTTGATAAGAAGGAAATTTACAAGTAGAGGAATGCGTATGCAAGTAACATAGACAAAATATAGCCAGGTACATGATCAGGATACGTATGCAAGCTATTCAGGTAGAGTCTTTCCCATCACATAAATACTCCTTGCCCTTCAGCCAGTCCGGATCATATAATCTTGAAATCTTTGACTTGCCATGGGAGATCCGGTTCAGAGTTTGGCCCAGAGAAATAGTAATTGATGTGAAACGTTCCCACTCTGTAGAAAACCGTATCAGGGTGACAAGTAGCGGGCAATAGTATTAGCCCTACGCTACCAGTGACTAAGCAGCCAGAGGGATCTAAGGAATCCAACACATGCCTTAGCCCCGCTGTGCGGAGAAGAACAAGGTCGGACTCGGGTTCTCTCTTGTCATATTTACTTTTTCGCGGATCCCAATCGAGGTAGTATATTATGCCACTCGTTTCCGTGAAGCTGAACTCCCACGGAGAGCAGTAATGCGGCGATTTGTCCTCGAAGCTACCACGACTTGGTCTATGCGGAATGGGAGTGGATTTCGCTCGGATAGTGATAGAAGATCCGTATTTGACCATCGTTAGGGGGTCCGAGAAAGCTGCTTCAATATCGTAGTCGAGTACTGTAAGGTCCGGACTGCGATACCCAGTGTAGCTCGCGGAATCCACGGCCAGGTTCCTCGAGGCCCAACTCCAAGATGGTGCTACATACTCGCACCTTTTGCCGAATGATTCAATCATGTCTTCGAAAGAAGGTTTGTGATCACATACCCCCCACGTTATCTCCTGACAAAGATGATCATTAAGCCATAAGCCCGCAAGATACTGTGCCGGCTCTCCTGCGGACTCCTTTTTCTTCATGAGTTTCCTTGTCAGTCCAGCAACAGCACTCAATCTGTCTTGAGGATACGAGAGCTTTCGTTTTGAGAAAATAGATATGATTCTCATCCATCCAGACCCCTCCAGAGAGCGTGGAAACCAATCAGACGTACGAAGGGTCCAATCTGAGCTTAACCCACTGCTTGGCGACCTTCCGTTTTCGGAGAGAATCCAGTTATGACCTTTAACATGGATCATCTTCGTTCCAAAGACAATCAGGCGTTGTGACATCATCTGCTCTTGCCAAACCCATCCGCGCGTGTTCCACATTGAAGTCTTCAGTTCTGAGGAGATAGGCTCTTCCTGGTAATCCCTGGAAAGAGAGATGTTGTATGTTCCGCATATCTGAGCGTCAATCGAAGATCGAAATGCCACTTCGATAGACTGGTCGGGCTCTCGTTGCAGAAAGGAGTCAGAGGGTGAGCATGTCGCGGCCGCGCCAAAAGTGACAGCCGAGTGCGCATAAATATCGCTCATTTTTACGGACTCTCTCTCCCAGTCGACATGACCTTCATCTGTCTGACTGCTCTGATCCTTCTGAACAATGCAGAGTGCGTCGATCCACAGGTACCTAATGCTGAGTTTCTGACAGAGTGTTATGGCATCGCGATAAGCTTGGGGCATTTCCTCCATCGGAATTTCGTTTCGGTGACTGTCCAGTGTTGCGGGCGTCGTCTTCAGCATTCCAGGCCCGGACCCCCAGCAGTAGCTCAGACAAGCGTATTTTGGGGTTCTGTACTTCCAGTGGATCGATGGAGGATTTCGCGGACATCAACAAGCCTAGCTCTAATGGTCGCAGTAGCGACAGTTTCCTCGCAGACCTGTTGTTCCGGAGTCAAGTCGATTAGGCGAGTCGGAAGCTCATCCGGATTGGTAGTTTGCTGGCGAGGGTGTTTCTCTTCGCACCTCTTCAACCATTCTCTGACCGCAATAATATTGGCTTCACAGTCATGAGGACCGTCTTGGATCGAGCAGAGCGATATCCCGAGCCAATTCCTGGAGACGCCTTTGAAAGATATGTCAGAATGTGCTAGCTCCGGGGAACAGGGAGCAGATATACCATTGTTTGATGATATTCTGAACTCAAAGAAATCGTCTGTCATCGGGCGCAAGTGAGGGTGACCGACGCTCACACGAATGGACCAGAGACTCAACTCTGGATAATGTTGAAATGCTTTTGCGGGTCTTTCAGGTTGAAACAATGTCTCTTCCAGACCGCTAGCGTCCCATAGGTATTGAATCCGGAATGTGAGTGCCTCATTCGACTCTTTCCACCACTCATGTTTCCCATATAAGTGGAAAAGCTTCTCTTTCAACGCTTGGCAGAATTTACACTTCGAATGATTTGATCCTGATAGTTCCGGTAAATGTGAAGGGGTAACCGCACTTTCATGGATGATGTCTCCTGCCCACCAGCGAGGATACTTTTTCGTGCTAAGAATGTCATTGGGACCGATTTCCCCGTCCCTCTCGGCTTTCCGGAAGGAATGAAACGTTTGAAGATCGTCTAATATCAGGAATCGAGCGCAGGTTCCGCAAAGACCACTGTTTCCTTGGGCTGGCTGTGTAGAGTTACCAAAACTTTCGATCTCTGTCGCAGATCCAACTGAATTTTCCCACAGAAGAATATTCCCTCCCTCTAATGTGGGATCGCGCGCCGATGTAAAGTAAACGCGATCATCTCCCTTCTGGGATGGATATTCTGGCATGGCCATTGGTGCTGACAACTATGAACAACTGCATCTATGGTTCTGAAAGATGAAAGATGCGTCACTTTGGACGCTGGTGGTGGTATAAATGAATAAATAGGCTTTGTGACGTGGCCCACAGTCCCTTCGGCAAAAGAACTTTCCTTAGACTAGTGCGATACAGCAAGAAAAATAAAAGAATGAACACGCACTGAACGGGCGGTGGTAACTCCGGTATGCCAATGACTCGGCGTTTCTTTTCGCGCATCCAGGCTCCTATCTACCAGAACTACAATACTTAGTGGAGACATGAGGAAAATAATCATGTGATTTGAATTCTGCCTTGCGTAATCGGAAGAGGGGGATTTACAAAAACTACTAGAAGCCCTAAGTTTAGAAACTGTTCAAGTGCTGCCTTGCTCGGAAAGGGTCATATCAGTTCAGCTCTTCGCGGCCCCACTGGACGCCACGCTAAAGGAGGCTGTGCGCTGGCATACATACGCGCATGTGAAGCACTTTAACTTAGCCCTCAAGCAGGAAAATCTTCGATATGAGACTTAAGCTGTCTACTAATATCTAATCGCTGCTGAAGTACAAGGCATTATAGTCGTATCAGGTTGAACAAAGATCCCAGGCAACAGCAAGTGCAATAACTCTCTCCAAAAAAAAAAAAAAGGACGTAAAAGTCATAGGACAAACACCTACTGCCGTGAGATTACATTAAAAAGGATTTTACACAACTGTTTCTAATTACTTACAACTCCATCACTAAAGCCGCCCATTCCGTCTTTTTTGTTTTCTTGGTCCCCATCTACAAACGTACATTAATCTTTACTATACCCCACCACTCTCTCTCTCTCTCTCTCTCTCCCTCACCCAAACAACCCCCCACCCCCACCCCTCGCCGCCCCCCCGGCAATCCCATTAAACGCCACAACCAACGGACTCTGCGGGCTCTTCCCACTCCCATCCGCCTTCTCCCTCAACACCCCCCTCGCCGCCCCCTCAACCAACCACCTCTTCACCTCCTTCGGCCCCAACCTCTGCCCGGCCATCTCGCCCTTGCCCGTCGTCGTCACCCTGTACGCCATCAACCCCGCGACGTGCGGCGTCGCCATGCTCGTGCCCGACTTGACCGTGTACTCGTCGTTCGCGGCTATGCCGGCCGACGCGACCCACACGCCCGGCGCGAAGACGTCGACGCAGGGACCGTAGTCAGAGAAGGGCGCGATGCGGTCGTCGAAGGTGGATGCGCCGACGGTGACGACAGGGACGGTGGAGCGCGCGCCGCCGAGGGCGGAGGGGGAGTGCGAGCATGCGTCTTGGCGGTCGTTGCCGGCGGCGAGCTGGGTTGGGTGTCAGCGTTGCTTGTCCGAGGACGAGGACGAGGAAGGGGAGGAGGGGGGGAGAAGAAGCTTACAGCAGCATGCACGCCCCCCTCGACGAGCTTCTGTATCGCCGCCTCGACCGGCTTCGAGCGGTCCGCGAACGCCAGCGACAGCGATATCACCGACGCGACGAAGTCCTTCTGCGCCGAGCGGTCGTGGTGCCGGCGCGCGACGTAGTTCAGCCCAGCGAGCAACGACGTCGACGGGCCCGGCCCATCGTCCGGCAGCACCTTGACGCCGATCAGGTTCGCGTTCTTGGCCACGCCGACGGTGGCGCCGCCGATGGTGCCGGCGCAGTGGGTGCCTAGTCTGCATGTTAGAATGAGGTGTGTCGAAGAAGAAGAAATGTGTAGAGAGGGTGTAGATGTATGTCGTACCGTGCCCGTGCCCGTCGGTCATGTTGTCTTTCCAGTAGCTGTAGCCCATGGTGGCGCGGTTGCCGAATTCCTGGTGCGTCGTGACGATGCCTGTGTCGAGGACGTAGGCATCGACGCCCTTGCCCAGGGTCGAGGTGCCGTCCCAGGTGTATTTGAACCTGGCAGTGGTATGTCAGCTACTCGGATCTGTGGTTGTGTGGAGAGACGAGAGAACTCACTTCCGGTCCAAGGGATAAGTGTTGCTACGGATGGTGTCCTTCTGCGAGATGCGCTGCAGGCCCCACGGAGCATCGTTGCGGGATGCAGCAGGGTGGACATCGGTGACTTCGCCGATGGCCAGCATGTGCGACACGGTGCGTAGAAGCGTAACCTCTGCTGGCGTCATGTGGGTCGAGAAGCCCTTGAAAAACCGATTTTCAAAGGAAGCAAAGACTCTCTCCAGGACAACGTTCAGGTGTAAACGGCTAAGCGTCCCATGTATGTCTACATGCGGAGCCATGACGATGTCATATTGTTTTCTCTGACCCTGCTCGCTAGACTGTTCAGAGATGGGTGCTGCGAGGGCGCCGAGAACGGCGGTAAAGAGGACGAAAAGAGAAGGCTTCATCTTGAATGACCTCCCTCACGCAAGGAAACGAAGTGATGTTGGCCGTCGCAACCCTGGCGCTGGCTGCTGAACCTCGAACGTAAACCAAGAGACCTTTATACTACTATGTCTGCGCGGTCCATCTCCTGAGCCCCTGATGCTCGAAGATCGGGCCTTTATAGAGGGACCATCTCTCTCGTAGCGTGTACGAGAATTTGGAGCATCTAGATCAGTCTTTACGGCACATGTGTCGACGCCCGTTGATGTAATGTGTCAGAAGCGTCAGCTGGAACTGCCCTGGATGAAGTGATATCACCTTGCAACACTATATTCGGGGGAGCGAGATACAACGAGACGGCGCCGATCGAATTATAGAGGTTGGTAGAAGGTGTACCACCTGGTCCTTGCCCAGGGAGGAAGTTCGTCAGTGCACTCCTCGATTTGTGGACCCAACCCGATCATTTTCCTATTTGGGATGAGCACGTCGCGCTCCGTGGATTTTGGAGACAGGCCAGGATGTAGCGCCACCTCCGCATTCCCGCCCCCTTGGAAAGAATGCAGAATGTGAGCTATATGGCCGAGGTACGTCCTACGCATTTGCGGGCTCGGAAATTTAATGACGTGTTCTATATTTGTCTAGCCTATTGTGTGACAGAACCGTGAACATCTATTTTCCAGAGATTTGCTGTGAATGCACACTTACTGCAGACGGAACTTATTTGAAGAAAGCATGTGAATAATTGGCAGGTCCTCCTTGGTAGACATTACGTCGGCTTGGTTCGTTGATTGTCTCCGGGTGTTCCAGTGGTGCCATCTGGGTTGCCGATGTATTGTAATCGTCAGCGTTACGCACACTTTCTGGACACACAATGATTCGATGTCATATGATGGGAGAGTGTGAAATCAAAGAAATGTAACTTGACGGATTAATAATTCACGGAAATATTTTCAAAATCTGACACCATACCCTGATCTCATGCACTTCCAAAACAAAGTGTACACACCAGCTTCATACCAGAAGATAGCACGGGATATCATTTTCTTTTCTGCTATCACAAACCAGACATCAATCCCACATCTTTCGCCTGATCATCCCTTCATTACTGATTGGGACCGCCGAGGACCGAGAGCCCTAAACGAACCCAAGCGGTACGCCAGCGTCTCTTAAAACACACTGAACCAGTCAACAGCATTTTCCGCTCATCACCGAACACCTTCCTTCGCATACTTAAAACATATCCAGTCTAGGCACCCACAAACACGTGACGTTTCCCCCCAATCGAACACGCTCTGCTCAAGTAATTCTCTCTCTCTTCTCACACAGCCCCATCCCTTACCACCACATCCCTCACCCACCCCACGAAACCCTCCCCAATCCTGCCCAAGGGCGCCTCGACCGCGATCCCCTCCCACACAAAACTATTCCCCAAAATCCCCATCTTCGTAATGAACTCCATCCGCTCGGCCTCACCACCCACCTCCAAAAACGTCCGATTGCCCTCGCCAACCAACTTCACCGCGCTCCACTGCCCCGCCGGCAGACTATAGTTCAGCACGAAAGCGTACCCGCTCGCGACGAGCATGACGTTCGGATCGGAGCCGTTCCCGGCGAGCAGGGCCGAGTCGGCGCCGGTGAAGAGCGCGCCGCCAGGAGTATACTCGGCGTCCGGGAAGACGGCGAAAGACAGGGTGAACGAGCGGCCCTTGGACTGCAGCGGCGTTTGGACGAAGCATGTGCCGTCGAGCCGCAGCGCTGCCGTCGACCCGTTGCCGCTGCCGTCCGCCGGCGCACCGCTTTGGACCCGGCACGCCTCCCCGCCGCCGACGACGGCGCCATCATACCCGTTCCCGCTGGCATCCGGCACACTCGCCGCACCCTCGGCGTCGACGTCCGCGAAACTGTAGCTCAGAATCGTCGCGCCGCCCGACGCGATCGCGCGGTCGAGGTTCTGCGCCGGGACGGCGTCGTGCAGCGCCGCAAAAACTGCCTCATACTCGTCCTCCGCGATGTCGCCGCCCCACTGCTTATCCGCCAGCGCGGGCAGGTTGTCGCGCCACGCGTAATACGCCTCGCTGTAGACCGTCGCGTTGGGCCCGCAGTCGTTCCATAGCGCGGCGACGTGTCCTAGGACGCGGGGCTCGTCGCGCGGAGGGTTGTTCGTCTTGTTGTTCGTGTCGAAGACGTAGGGCGCGTACGCGCCGCCGGTGGCTGGGTTGCCGTGGAAGATGCGGGTGCGGTTGAGCGACTGCGGGTAGGAGCCGGACCACTTGTTGACGATGTAGAAGGCGTCGTCCGAGTTGAGCACGTCGAAGCCGTTGGCGATGTAGTCGTACAGCGGGTTGTCTTCGAAGAACTCCCAGTGCTGGATCGAGACGCCGCTGTCGGCGGTGGGGGGAATGTTGTTGGTGTAGGAGGCGGACGGTGGGAAGGTGCCCCAGATGCGGATGGTCTGGCCGCTGGAGGACTCGGATTGTATGAAGGAGGCCAGCGCGATGACGAAGTCGTTGTAGTCGGCGGCGAGGTCGGAATCGTATTCGTCGGCGCCGATGTGCACGGTTTTGCTGTGGAACCAGGGGAGGAATTCGCGCCAGATTGACTGCACGGTGGGCAGGGTGTCTGGGTGCGAGAGGTTGAGCATGCTGTAGTCGGACGATAGGGCGAGGTCGGGCTTCCATTGCGTGAGGACGAGCGCGTGGCCCGGGGTTTCGATCTCCGGGATGACGGTCACGCCGCGGGAGGCGCAGGATTGCTGGATGTGCTCGAAGACGTCGCGTGTGTAAGACTCGTTTTGGCGGCGGTTGAGCCCGGCGAGGTCTGAGGCGTCTGAGTCCAGGCGGAAGGCGGCGTAGAGGTCCATCATGAAGTCGTAGTTGTCGAGATAGACGCTGCCCATGTTGTCGCTCAGGTGCAGGTGGAATGTGTTCTGCTTGAAGAAGCTGAGGTACGAACACAGCTCGATCAGGAAATCAGGCGGGTAGTAGTGCCGTCCGGCGTCGAGCATGACACCCCGCGTGCCCCAGCCTGGAGCGTCGACGGCGGTGCCCGCGGGGATGCTGCCGTTGTTGAGGACGGCGGCCTGCAGCAGCGTGCGCGTTCCCCACCACGCTCCGAGCGGGCTGGCGCCGGCGATGGTGATGCCTTTGTCGCTCGAGATCGAGAGGCTGTAGCCCTCGGACGTATGGCGGCCGGCGGCATCGAGGAAGTCGGTGGCGTTGTCCAGGGTCAGGAAGATCGAGTCTGGTCCAGCGGCTGTGCCAGTCGACAGCGTCAGGTTCGCGTCGAAGGTGTTGCCAAAGTCCGTGGCGAAGGTCTGGGCGAACTCCAGTAAGGTGGGTGGGATGAGCGTTTCTCCATCTTCATCTACGGCGTCGGCGTATCTCTCGTCGACGACGATGGAGCGGAGATTGCCGACCGTTAAGGATCCGTTTGCGGGCTCGAAGGGAACCGTTGGAACGGTTAAGAGCCGCGCAGAGCCTCAAGATGGGTGAGTCAGCATTGTGCCTGTCCGTCATGTCGTGTCACAGGGATTGACCTACCACTCGCAGCCAATAGGGCGAGAGATGCCGCAGTCGTGAACCACATTGGAAAACCGGGTCGGGGATGCGGGAAGTAGCTGCAAGCACCAGAGGCAGCTTAACGACGGGATGCTGGCCTTTTAGCACTGCTCAATCGATGAGCGTTACACTCCAACTTCTCAATGGCGACGCGACTCCACCTGGAATGTTACTCTCGCCGGCAAGGAGAGGCTGGGGAAACATAAATCCCCGATAGAGCGGAGGTGACGTTGCCGTACGACGACATCTCGTTCAGGGGAACAGCCCCGGCCTGGCTATCGCCTGAATGCCTAAATTAAAAAGACAACTTGCCCAGCTTTGCTTAGCCAGGGACGGGCTGCAAGCGATGTAACGCTCGCGCTGGGGACGAATGATGTTGGAAGACGGAAAAAAGATACGAGTGCCTATCTTTGCGGGGTTCCTTGCGAAGCCGGCAATGATTGACGTGCCGGGAAGTGGGAGGTGCAGGGATGTGTGGTCGGCGGCACTGACGTCGTACGAGCATGGTACCTAGTTGTAGTGCTGCGACTACAGATATGAAAATCAATTCATCGCTGTCTGCATGCGAAAAGGTGAACGGAAACTTTGAGCTGAATTGGTACTCTCTCAGTCGAAGATGATCTACTTCTGGAAGGCGCGGCAAAGCCGCATACTCAGGGCAATCACCGCCAGCCAAACCAGCTGCCCACCAGCAACAATCACCACACAAAGCCACATCAGGCCCAACCTCAATATCCATAGCAAACAGTTCACGCCTTTCCACCGTACTCCGAACATCCCAAACGCCATGTCCACGCGCACATAAAACCTCCAAAACCGCGCTCCTCTCCACCTCCTGCCCGCCCACTCACCCCAGACACAGACAGCGTCCAGCGCGAGCAGGGAACGCGGAAAAAAACAATGCATCGGTACGAGAGCTTCGGCGACCAGTCGGACGATGACGAGTTAGACGAGCAAAAAATGGATACGACCTACTTACCTCCGTCTCCATCCCCAGGTCCAGGAGCACGCAAACGCAAACGCGCACGCCCAGCCCTAGACGGTCAGGACGACGACATGGAACTCATCGACCTAGACGACAACGCAACAACGTCGGGGACGTCCGTGTACGCATCCCTCGACGACGACGCAGAAACCTCCGACGCAGTCTTCGAACGAGCCAAGGAGGAGGAAGAAGAAGCAGAGAACCTCCACGCCCACCGCCGCCGCCGCATCCACTTCATCAGCAGCAGCAGCGACAGCAGCAACATCTCTCCGCCGCCGCCGCAAACCCGCGCACCACGACCAGCATCGCCAGCACCACCGCCGCCGCTCTCCTCCCCACCACCCATGCCGCCCCCTCCCCGCCCCGCCACCCAACCCATCCACATCACCCTGAGCCGCCTCCCCATCATGACAGCCGGCCAGCCACCGCTATCCATCCGCATCAACACTGTCCGTCGCCGCCTCGTGCCGTCGTCGTCCCAGCCCATCAGCTCCGCAGCCATCCTCGCCGCCCGCCGCGCCGCCGCCAACGCACTGGCGACGACCCGCGCCCGCCTCGTCGCCATCTTCGCCAGCTTCGGCATGCGCGACCGCGACGCCATGGTGGACTGGAAGGCCATCGGCGCCGAGCTGGGCAGCAACGACACCAACGCCCCCAACGGTGTAGACGACAACGCCATAGACAACGACGACATCAAGGAGGACGAGGACGAGGACAGCAACGACAACGGCGGCAGAGGCAGCACTCCCCCTCCCCCTCCCCCTCCCCCTCCCTCTCCACCGATCGACCCAGCGACACAACGCGAGGTAGAAGGCTGGCTATCGCGGACGATGGGGTGGTACACGAGGTGCGGCTCGATAGAAGTTAACGAAGAGGAGTACTACGTTGACGAGGTCGGAGAGGCGGCGGCGGCGGGAGGACAACGACCGCAGAGACAGAGACAGGGGCGAAGGAACTGCATGATCAAGGGCAGCTGTGAGCTGCGCGCTGTGTTTGCAAGCGAGATGCAGATGCAAGCAGTGGTTCGAGCGATCGAGGAGGCGGGGGCGATGGGCGACGGCGTCAGGTCGATGGCGACGGTGCTGCGGTTTTGGAACGAGGAGTGGAGGGCCGAGAATCCCGATTTGGCGATCGAAGGCGACGATATGGGCGTGGAGGATTTGCTGCGGTTGCGTGCGATACGGCCCCTCGGGAGGGAATGGGAGGAGTGAAGGAGAGGAGATAAGGGAGATAAGAAGGGTGTTGGCAAGTCATGTGTGCCAAGACTGAGAAGAAAGGGCGGTATAGAAACGGTCACATGAAAATGGCGAAAAGGCGGGCGGCAAGTAGAGGGTCACGCGTTGGAAAGATGTGTGAGTAGTGTTTAACAGAGAGTTGGATTTGTAGTAGAGAGAAAAAGTGGTATTACAACAACCCAGTGACACGCGATTTACGGCGTCACGAAGCTCGAACCAGCGAAACCCGGCAAAATGTCGAAGAAAAGTCCGCAGAACGCCGCCGCGTTGGATATCATATGGAGTCGTCTATTTCTTCGTAGGGAACTTCTCGAACAAATATCTGGTGATGCATGTGTCAGCAGGCAAAGGCGGTCAGCGGAAAAAAGCACGCCACACTTACTTGGAAACGTAGTAATCGGCAACGCCGAAGAGACCCACAACACCGGCCCAAGCGCCCGCCAGCTTCCAGTTGAGCTGGCCGGCGTTGTACTTCTTGTAGGCTCCGAGGCCCAGGACGGCGCCGAGGGCGCCGATGGTGACGACGTTGCCAAGAACGACCGGGTTGGCGGCGTTGTCGCGGATGCTCTGACCGGCGCGACGCCCCTTAGCCTTGGCCCTGTCCTTCTTGAGCTTCTCGGCCGCCTGGCGCTGCAGCTGGTCGATCTCGCGCTCGATGCGGTCGGCCTGGGTCTCGGTCTTTATGGTCTGCGACTCGAAGTCGGAGGGGACGGACGAGATGTGCGGGGAGTCGACATCGATCAGCGAGTGGGTGGATTCGTCGGTGTGGGCAACCTCGGGAACGGGCGGGGCGCGACTGGGTTCAGGAGTTAGAGGACGTGGTTGGACCAGTTCTGCAAGCAGCTCGTCGGTGATGGAAATGCGCCGCAACGACGACGGGAACAGGTCCCACGCGACCTGGGGCGACAGAGTGGCGGCCATAAGGAGAGGGAGGAGGCTTCCAGGGCAGGAGAGGCATGTTGCGGCTTGGTTTTGAAACTGAAGGGTTGGATGATCCGCACGGCTGTGCTCTTGGGCTCCCTTCAGCCCTACGCAATCGCCCTGCACCCGACGAAGCGACGTTGCGCGCAATGCCTCTCTGCTGCCTGGCGCCCTTCTCTGACGTCCCATGGTTCGCGCATCTCGGCGCTGCGTGCGCGCACATGTGCGCACCCAACAAAGGGCAGGAAAGGGCCAAACTTACGCCTGCGACCGGGTTAGCTTGCGCGCATTCGCACGAACCAGCAATGGCTTTGACTCACTTCTTCAGGTGATTGCTCGGGGCCACTAGCAGCAACGGAGGCGTACGACATGGTTATCGGTGGTGGAGGGCGAGTAATGGGTGATGGTGTGGTAAAGGGAAGCAGGTGTAGAGTCGCAAATGCGCGAGAGCAGGGTGCAAAAGAGCTGGCGATGGCGAAGAGACTTGGGGACTTGACGCGTGATGAAGAGAGTCACACGATGGAGGAGGGTTTAAGAGGAAGTTGCAGGTTCTCACATGGTTTGCGGCTTCAAGTGGCTAGCTTGCAATGATGACGTATTGCTTGGCGCAAAACCCGCTGCCGCCCGGCAGGAATCGCACCAGAGACGTCACGCCGTTGAGATCCGGCCCAAGCACGCCTTCTCCACCGCGTCTGTGCGCGAAGGATTCCCCAGACTTCTATCGTGGTCCGCTTGGAAGCTGATGAGCAGAGAATGGGAACCCGATCCAATTGTACACCCGCTTTTGCCCGCTCTACATGCGCCAGATGCTGCCTTCCATCATGCATCGCCCTCTATTATACATGATCCGCCGCATCCCAGGTCTCGACCCCTCATCTTCCCGATGCTGCCTTTAATATGGTGTTTTTCACATCTCCTCGCGCCAATGCCCTCTGCCATCTCTAAATTTCCACCGCATCTTGCAATTGATTCCGCCAAACTAGCTCTCGGTCGCGGGCTTCGGCGCCTCCTCGACAGCCTTGACAGTCGTCTCCGCAAGATCCTGAGCCACCGCAGCATCCACGCCCTGAGCGGCAGGTGCGCCCTCCTCGTCGTCACCCTCCAGCTCCTCGCCGTAGATTTCCGGGTATTGCCTGAAGCAGTCCTGCATGCCCCTGTAGCCCAGCTGTCAGCCAATCATGCCCGAAAAATTACCAATGTCCATTGTGTCGTGTGCCACGTACTTGAACTTGTCGATACAATCCATGCCCTTGGGCTCCTCCTTGGAGAAGACGAAGCAGCTGAAAGCGGCCTTGAACTGCTCGCCGCACGGCCCGTGGGCCATGCCGCCCAGGCACGGGCAGTCCCAGTTGATCTCGCCCGTCTCCGGGTTGAAGGCGCCCTGCTGGTCGGCCTCGGCCTCCAGCTGCTCCGGCGACGACGCTGCGCCCTCAGCAGCTGCCTGTTTTGCTGCCTTCTTCCGCGCGGCCTCGGCCTCGGCGCGCTTCCTGCGCTCGGCGGCGACCTGCTCGAGGGTGGGGAGGTTCTCGTCCTCGATTGCGGTGGCGGCGGCGGCGGCGGTGGCCTGCGGCGTCACGACTGGGCCTGGTCAATGGACTGCTTGTTGTTGTAGATTGAGGAATTGCGTACAGGTGTCGGGCTCGTCGGCGAAGGCCTTGCCGGTGTTGTAGTAGTAGATGGCGGCGCCGGCCAGACCCCAGCGGGCCAGCGAGCTCTTCCAGCTGCGCGACTTCTGGGTGGGCGGGGCGGTGCTGACGAGTCTGCGCTGTGCTGCTCTGGCGGAGGTGGACGAGGCGGCGCGCACGACGGCGCGCGAGGCCGGACGGAACATGGTGGGCGGCGCGAAAGGAAAAGAGAGGCGGAGCGAAGGAGAAAGGAAAACGGATGGGCGATGGACGGGCGTGCAATTGACGTCGACGGTGGTAGCTTTGGACTTTTCCCGTGAGCCGCGGCCGTTTTGTCAGCGGGCCAAAGCCGCAATCTTCCGATCGGCCGTTCCTGCAGCGGACAACAGCCCTCCCGACCAACCACCACCATCATCATCATATATGCTGCATCTTCGATCCATCTCGCGACAACCCGATTGAAGCTGCGGCTATGTACTCTGATCAAATATTCTCCAGCACAGATGCAACCGCACCAGAGCACCCGAGTGCGTCTGCAACTAACCATGTAAATGTCGAATCCATCCGCTCTTCTTCGGTCTTCTTTTGTACTACTGTCGAATGAATCATGTGAAGAACTATAGTACCTTTCGAGGACAGCAACGCGTCTCGCGTAACTACGTCGACCCTGGGTTGGTGACGCTCTACCATGGTTGATCAAGACTCAACGTTTTCTCACTACTTTACACTTCTTGCACCACTTCGTCCGCATTATCCTCAATCATACAACACCATGGGTCTTCTTCCGCGACGCCGAGACGGCCCCCAGCGCAAAAGACATGTTCCTGTCAGCCAAAGGTCCCCTCGAAAGACGCCTGAAGATGAGAACTCTAGACTCTGCGTCATCTGTGCCACTGAGAAGCCTGAGACTGACTTCCTGTCCCCCGAAGAAGCTCTGTGCTATTGCGTCTGCATGCGGGATATAGCCACCTGCCTCCAATGCATAGCGCGATACCTGACCATGCGGATCGAAGAGCGGCCGGACATGCCGCTCGCGTGCATGCACTGCAGTTCCATATGGACGTTCGAGCAGGCGCGCAAGATACTGCCGCGCGACGTGGCGGCCCTCTACGACTCTAACCTGGCACAACGGTGCATGAAGGCGATACCGGGCTTCCTGCTGTGCCCCTACCCGGACTGCACCGCCGGCGCCATTCACGATACGTCATGCCCGAAGTTCCCCTACGTGAAGTGCCAGGCCTGCTCGCGCTCGAGCTGCCAGGCCTGCTGCATCCCGTGGCAACAGGATCACTCGTGCGCCAAGTTCAGCTCTTCGAGAGAGGCCAGCCGCAGGACTGTCCGTTCCCTCATCAACAACGGTGCTCGCCGCTGCCCGTGGTGCCACTACGTTGTCGTGAAGGCTGGCGGCTGTAATCATATGCAGTGTAAGTCTGTCCGATACCGAAGTTGAATGTTGCTAACCACCCTATCTTCAGGCAGTGCCTGTTCGATCAGTTTCTCCTGGAAGCAGGGGGCCAAGCTCGTCGCTGAAGGATCCGATCCAGATTTTCCCAAGGGGCCTACTCGTTCCAAGCTGTTACAAAGCACTCTCCGCGACCTCCTTACTCGATTGCGCCGACGCGTACAGCGTGTCTTATCCAAGCCGGTAAGGGTGGCTCTACAGCGACGTCTCGAATAGTGGCCCCCTGCGAATCCGCCAAACAATGGTAGAACTGGGCCCGGGAAGCACACGCCATGTCCTCTCACGACCACATCGCTATCCACTGGACTCCATCTGTTCTCGGCCGATTCAAAAAATTTGTACCGCAAATTTGTTTCAAAGACTCTGGGTTATACGATTGTCAGCTACTGATGCTTCGAGTTATCTGGTGTAAATTTTCGTATGGCGTGTTCTTCACTTGTCTGCGTCGACACCGGCAGCCTGCGGAGACTTCGACCTCAGTCCAATTATTACAGGAACAATACTTGCAACTTTTCAAATGCTTGTCTTCGGCTTCATCCGTACGAAACAGTTCCGCAATATAACGACTCATGTTCCCACTTCCACGTCGTATTCACATGCCCCACAGCAGAGCAAGTTGTCTGGGTCGAGACTCTGCCTACGTGCAACAACACACGACATGCCCAGCGCCACAACGGTCGTCTTTTGTGTCGTGCAGCGTGTGTGGCGCTACGTGCGGCCGAATAAGGCCGATTGACTTTGCCCTCGTAAATGGTCCCGTGAGAAGACACAAGGCTGATATCGATAGTCACCCAAAGCCAGCCTGAGACCCGAGAACCAAGCCGGACCGCACTGGAGGGTGGCTGACGACCGCGGGGGTGGGAGTAGGGCTGAAGCGTTGAGCCGGCGCCGGTCATCGATCCAAAATAGAATTTCCAAAAAGCAGTCCGACGAGTGGCAGGCCGGAGCCAGCAACGCACAACCCAGTGGACAGAACGTGCGAAAGCCACTACTACAAGGTGATCGTCGATGGCTGTGGCGGCTCCTTTGGTTTTTTGGTCCTCAGATCTCACATCGACGTCAACGAGGCTGCTTAGCGCGCGGGTAACGACTCGCGACATGGGGCTAAGGACTATCGTCCCTCGTATCCCATGTCTATGCATCCATCACCCCCCTTTTCGCATTTCCCTATCCGGCTATCGAAGCGAGCTTGCGTGGTACCAGGCCCGGGATACGACCTGGTACCTGATCGTGTCGAGTGATTGTGCATCCGTGGTCTCGCTACTGTCCTTAGCCACCGCCCATCTTCACGTAGAGCGTGCGGCTCTGCATCGTTACATCTATGACGGCGAAGATCCTCTTAGTTCACGTACCAAAGCCGAGCTAATGCGGAAAGAACAGAAGACCGATTGCCGAGATGAGAGCGGCACATGGTCTACCAAGCAATATTCACACAAGAGGAGAAGCAACAGCAAATACTCACTTGACAGAGACACAAGGATCCCCATCCACCCGTACGTAAATCCAAACGCCAAGCCAAGGATGGCATGATGTGCCCGTCGCCGAGCAGCGTCGCCGCGCCCAACTCTAGTGCGGCTGAGTATCCAAGGCCCGTGTGCTGATTTTAGAACCCGACGGACCTCATGCCGAGCCAAGTCTAAGAAACCATGTGTGGATCCCGAGATAGCTACCGAATTTGCTGACTCGTAAACGGTTTGACAGTAGTAGTCGACTTCTCGATATTAAAGAGCTGGGAAGGCCGCCTTCTTGCAGTCTGCATTGGATTTTGAATCCACAATAATTGTCCACTCTTTTCCTCAAACGGTACATGTTTTAATACCATAATAATTCTGAACAGCTTAACAACCCTCGTTTGGACTTCCTTTGCTTTCATTTTCTCTTTATCCAACATGCAGTCTCGCCTCCTCCGTGTAGTAAGTCAAAGTTTTGATCCCTCTTCTGAGTCTCGTGCTGATTAAACAATAGGCTGCCTTGTCTGCCATCGCCCGCCATGCCGCAGCAGCTGGTTTCAGAACAGTGGGATCATCTGGGTGCACCGCCCAGATGCTTTTTATCCCTCCTTACACCGACACAGCCGTCTTCCTTGACAAGTGAGCCTCCACAGCCGTCCCAATCATCCTTCCTTTCTCCCCCAAAGTCATCAAGTGCACGACATCCTCTAACTCAAAATCCGTAGCTACCACCCCAACTTCGGCGGCGCAGGCATCAACCTCACCACGGGAGCCCACTCGCCCGATCCCTACGTCTACGACGGCACCGACATGGCCGTCTTCGCCACCGAGTACGACCTGAACACCAACACGCTCCGCAAGCTGCACCCGAAAAGCAACACCTTCTGCTCCGCCGGCGCCTTCTTCCCGGACGGCACCATGGTCAACTTCGCGGGCGCCGAGCCCGACGCGAAGGCCGGCGTGGGCGACGGCTTCGACGCCATCAGGACCTACGCCCCCGGTCCCTGCGCCGCCGACGGTAAAGGTTGCGCCATGGACTTCGTCGAGGGCAAGGGCGGAGCGCACCTGCAGTCCCGCCGCTGGTACCCGACGGCCGAGACGCTGCCGAACGGCGACGTGCTGGTCGTCGGCGGGTCGGACAAGGGACTGCTGGTGCTGAACGAGGCGAACATCAACGTGCCGACGTACGAGCTGATCAAGGCGGACGGCTCGGCCGCGCCGCCGCCCGTCACGCTGCCGATCCTCGAGTTCACGGATGCCGAGAACAACATGCCGAACAAGTCGTACAACCTCTACCCCATCCGTAAGCCCTTCTTCCCTCTTCCTCTCAAGAACATCCCCAACGACTAACACCACGCCCAGTCCACCAACTCCCCAACCCCCGCGCCGCCAGCGAAGTCTTCACCCTCGCCGGCACCCGCGCCGCCATCTGGGACTACCACTCGAACAAACTGATCAAAACCCTGCCCGACGCCCCCCTCGAACCCCGCACCTTCCCCTCCTCCGCCACCTCCGTGCTCCTCCCGCTCGAAGCGCCCCTCTTCGACCCCACCGTCCTCCTCTGCGGCGGGTCAAGCGGCGACATCCCCGACCCCCAGGCCCTGGACGACTGCTACACGCTCGCGCCGCACGCGGAAAACCCCGTCTGGACGCCCACCGACAGCCTGCCCAACGGCCCGCAGACCATGAGCGACGGCATCCTCCTGCCCGACGGCACGGTGCTGTTCATCAACGGCGCGCACCGCGGCTCCGCGGGCGGCTTCATGGCGGATGATCCGGTTCTGGCGCCGGTTATCTACGACCCGAAGGCCGAAGCGGGGAAGCGGTTTACGAGCATGCCGGCCACGCAGATTCCGCGGATGTATCATAGTGTGGCCAGCCTGCTGCCGTCGGGCGAGGTGATTGTGGCCGGCAGCAACCCCGCCGTGTTCTATACCAACGACGGCGGCGTGCCGTGGGGGTGGCCCAAGTTCGGGAACAACGGACACCAAGGGTTCCTGAACCAGCAGCAAAGGAAGGCGAGCAAGTTTCCGACGGAGTATAGGGTGGAGGTTTTCAGCCCGCCGTATATGGATGCGGAGGTGCGGCCGGCAATCGTGGCGGCGCCGGAGGAGATTGTGTATGGGAAGGGTTTTAATGTGAAGAGTAATGTGGGTGGGGAGAAGCTGGAGGTCGTGTTGGTTAGTCCGGGGTTCCATACGCATGCGGTGGCGATGGGGCAGCGGATGATTAAGTTGGCGGTTGTGAAGGAGGAGGGGATGGTGGTGGGGGAGCGGACGGCGACGGCGCCGCCTGGCCCCAGCACGGCGCAGCCGGGTGTGTACTTGTTGTTTGTGGTTGTGAATGGGATCCCGTCGGAGGGGAAGTGGGTGAAGTTGTCGTACTGAGGAAAATGACTCCTCAGAACCATTTCCATGGCGTAGATAGAGGTCTTGTACTTGAAGGATTCGTGATAATTAGTAATATTTGCTATAACCAACACGATGAATTTCATTATGCTACACGATTGTAGTTTGAGCGTTATTGTAAACATCACTAGAAATATACCAAAGTGATGAGACTTTCTCAAACGAGCGCAAACGATGAATAGCCAAAGCTTCTACTAGACGCCGAGATGTTGAATTTGTACCCTATGAGTCACCATTCTCGAATACAGACGCCATATCAAATGCATCTTCAATCTCATCCTTGATCTGTTCTGCCACAGCGCTGTCCAATATCTGGTAATCGAAGGCTGTTCTCCCCTTGCTGTCCTTGTATGTCGGGTCCACGCGAGCTTCAGAAAGCAAAAACCGAACCATTTTCAAGTCTGCACGCTTGACCGCAACCATCAGTGGAGAGATGCGATCCGGTTCCTCAGAGCTCTGGATGCTGCAGCCCATATTCAACAAGAATTGCGCGATCTCGTGCTGTCCACACTTGACAGCTTGTAGAAATGGTGTTACACCTCTGCTGTCAGGTATGTTTAAATCTTGAGGAGCCCTGCGTATAATATTCTGCGCCAACTGTAGATTACCAGCTGCGCAGGAACGTATCAGCATCGTTGAGTCCTCAGGATACAAACTCCAGTTCGTGTTGGTGTCAAGGTAGTCCTGAAGGTGCATTCTGATGTACGTGTCGAATGATTCACAGTATGCAATGGCCGTTTCCAACTTGTCAAGACTAAAGAATACTGGACGAGTTAGTTCCTCCACGGGTATCCCAGCCTGAAGGAGAACATCGACCACAGTGATCAAGCGTCCACTAATCGCCCAGTGTAAAGCACTCGTCCCTTGATCACTCTGGCGGCCGTGAAGGTGCACCCTGGGATCTTTGACAAGATGTTGGACTACTCCAATGTCTCCTTTCCGGATGGCGATGAACAACGGTGTACAACCCACCCTGTTGGGCTGGTTGGGATTGACGTATTTGTGTTGGAGCATATTTGCAACCGCGTCGCTATCACCAGCCTTGCAAAGTTGACACAGCCTCTCGGTAGCGATCGCATTGTCTTGGGTAATCTCAGGCAAGATGCTGTGTAGGAGATCGTCGCTCCCTTGAGAATTGAGTGCCAGATCAGCAATAGACGAGGTCCTTCGCTCTTGATGTAGGCTATCCCATAGTCCGAGATTGAGCAAGATGTATCGCGCGGATGGTTTATGTCTCATCTCTACCGCTTTCCCCAGATATTTGATAGCCATGGCCATGGATATCTTTTCCCCGTCCATAATGGCGAATCTCAAAAGCTGGGCAAGCGGTTTCTCCCCAGGATTGAACAAAAGAGCCTTTGAGAACAAGTCCATGTCGATATCCTTCAGCTGCATCAAGTAGATGCGCATAATCTCTTCGTTGTCATGTTTCATAATGTCTTCGAAAAGATGTGAACTGGGTGATCCACGAGGACCCGCGCCGACTATTCCTTCGAAAAGCTCAGGCGGGGCCTGCAAAAGAAGAGTCTCGATAATGTCTGATCTCTCTTGAACGAGAGCCTGTCCAAGCGGTGACATGTTATAGCCATAGTGCATATCTCGGAACCAAAGTAGTCCCAGAGGTATCTGGCCTTCCCATTGATCGGCCCATGCTTGCACGCCAGATAGATTTCCGTTCTCGATTTGCTTCTGAATATCAATTGACGCGACATTTCCATTCCAAGGAAATGAGTGATCATCCGCAGTTGCTCCGTGATAGTCGATGTTATGCTTGTTGAGCTCTGTCGAAGTGGTGAACCCGATAATGGCAGATGGACAGCCGGGATAAGTGCATACGAAGGCGCGAGTGTGCTTGTTCCTGTGTGTGTCTCTCTCGCTGACAATGGAGAATCCTTCGTGAAAGAACCTGCAGTGCAGCTCCGGGCATTTGAAGAGATTCGGTCCGTACAGTATCTGGAGGCGTTCTTTGAAGCTGGAGTCTGCCTCAGAAACCACACGCTCCATGATTTCTCGCACGGCCAACAATTGTTCTACCAAAGGTCGGCATGCTTGACTTGACTTCAGAAGGCTGCTTTGCTCATCCTTGCTGTGTGCCATGGCTTGTACGAGATGAGGATAGAAGGCTTTGTCCTTGAACCGATTTAAATGGGAGTTTGACTTCGCACATCGGCTCGTGATCTTGGCGGTGGATGTAAAGCGACGGCTGAGAAATGGGTGAATGGCTGCATTGAAGCATTTGAAGGACACTTCGCTGTCCAACGCCTTCCCGCGGATGATTTTGTTGAGATGCTCTTGCCAGTAGGCCACAGAGTAATCACTTAGGCTGTAGTGTCCTTCTTTGACGTATCGACGAATGGAGTCCTCAGAATTATCGTCATCGTGGCTTGGAAGTGTAAGAATTCCGAGGCAAATGCACGTGAAATTCACCTCTTCTGGGCCAAGCTGGAGCTCTTCCTGCTTTTCAAGAAAACTTTAAACACAAATTAGTATTTTGCATAAGTTCAGAGAAGCTATAATTACCTTCGTGCTGTTTGGTGCACCAGCTCTATGGTACCACCTTTTCGGACCTCAACAAGTGAGCCACAAAATGTCTTCAAGTCTTTGAGCAGACGTCTTCCTCGATAGTCGAAAGTGAGCTTCTCGGTGTCAATCGACATTGCCCCTTGGATTTCGTGCCATTTGAGTGGTCTCTGGGTGCAAAGTAACCAGCACAATAATCTTTTGGCGACTCGCTGCTCGGTAAGTGGAGCATCATGGAGAATTCTTGACAGTAGCCGGCTGTAACTAAGATTATATAAATCAGACTTAGTTGCGTACCATGGGACCAAGGATGTAACTTACGCTTTGTCAAGGTCCGGCGGGATATGTTCGATTTCGGCTTCCAAATCCGCTAAATTGCACTGTTCCAATAGGTTTTCCATAACTAGTTTGGCGAGCAAGAACATACCTATCCAACGAGTAATTAGTAATTGAATGGGTCAAAAAACCGTCCTGTGGTCTTACCATCGGCTTTGGCTGCAACATTGCGCGAGATGTTCAAGTGTTGCAAATCAGTAGTGGAAACCTGAAAAGAGCTGGCGATTTTTTCTTCCATCCCAACACAATAGTCCAGTATATCACCCTCATTGTGTTTCTCGGTGATCTGAAGAGTTGGCATATTCCGAAATATTTTGCCTGTATCCTTGTCATGCTGACTGATGAAGCAACACCGCAAGAATGCAGTGTGGTTTTCAACAATCGAAATGAGCGTCGAAGATATGCGTTCCTTTTCAGTCTTTTTACATTCATCAATCCCATCGATGATGAGAAACAGTTTGTCGTCGACAGCATTGAAAACCACATCCAGCATTTCCTTTGCAAGGCCAATTGAGTCAAGGTGACTACGTCCGCTTGATGACGACTTTTCATACACGTATGACAGAATTGATGTGTTTTGCTGCGCAAGTTGACAGATCAGACTTCTGCATACTCCAATGAACATGTTTCTGTTGCAATCTTCTGCCCTGCAATAGAAATACGCCACGTGTGTGTTGGAGGTGTTGGCACATTTTTCAACAAGGACGGACGCAAGAATCGTTTTCCCTAAATCATGAGCTCGTTAGCCTTACTATTTCGTATCCGATTTTTTCCTTTCTAGGCAGCCTACCAGCCCCGGGCTTTCCATTTATCCATAAGAATTGTTCCGTCTGAGGGTGCGCATCGCACCACTGCGCAACCAGGGTTTCTTGGAGAATCCAGTGTCCGGTCGTAGGGTACTTTGATCTTGCTTCTGTTGCTGTTTCTTGGTCTTCTGCGCTGTCTGCTGCTGCAAGCCAAGTGAAAACTTCACGCCTTCGTCGGGTTTCTTCATCCTGCTGCCTTTGTCGACGCTCACTCTCGATCTGATCGCGGATCTTTTGGATTTCTTGCACTCCAACCAGAATTCCCTGACTGTCAAGCAGTCTCTTGTGAGACTGGAGACTTCTCAGAACGGCTTGGAAATCAGTGCGAAAAGTCTTCCATGTGGCATGAAACAGCTGTTTCCACACTATTCCCTAGATTAGACTATCTCTAATATTTCGACTAGGGATCTTACCTTTGCTCTTGAAATGTCGGATTGCTCGTTGATGGAAATTAAGGATATCCTTGTAGATCAGTTCCAACACAATTTGCAACTCGGGACTTCGCTCCATGATGTCTTCATATTGCTCCAGAAGAGGGATATGATCACCAATCTCTTCATACGCATCCAGCAACATATTGAAGGACTCGGCCCATGTGCTTGCAGTCTGTACAAGAAATGAGTCGATGGAAGCCTCGGAGATGAGGGCCGTACATTACCACCAACATGAATTTCGCGGGACCCTGTTTCTGTTAACCAACAATTGAAGCGTATTAATGACAAAAATATCAAGACCCACCCAAATAAATCCTAGAAAATCTGTAGCGTTCAAGAATACCTGAACAACTTTATCATACTGCTCCATGGCTTCAAGAAACGCATCAAGGCGCTTCAAATTCTGCAGGCGCTTTGCGGACCCCTGCTCTGCTTGAATCTCGGCTACGGTCTGCTTGAGCTGATCCAATGTTGCGAAACGAAAGTTTTCAGAATCATCTTGTTTGAGTGTCTCTTTGAAAGAGGTCAAGATCTTGTTGAAATTCTCGCGTGGATTGTGCATTGTCATGTCGTCGCATTGTGCTTGCGGTGTTGAATGGGAGAATGTCCCGCGTTCTTTATTAAATGTGGGGAGGCTTTAGGGGTGGAGCTCAATCTTATCGCTACATGCTCGAGGTCAGCCTTGCGTTCGCCTCATGCCGGGATTCTCGGGCGCCGCATTTGTGACTCCGCCACGTCAGCTTGCATGTTGGACGCATTGCGGCCTGATCGGCTCCCAAGCACACAACTCACAGCTTAGCTGCAGCATGTAGGATGGCTATGTTGATCGAACGTGGCTATGTGACTCACAGGCTGAAATCAATTTTCGTTGTGCATTAGGCATCTATCTCAGCCTCGTCCACTTTTGACCTTGGTCAGTTGTAGAAACACACACTCTCTTTATGTGCCGTCTTTCTTCTTGAACTTAGACCAGAAAGGCTTTTTTCGTCATCAAATCCTTACTCATCCACTGTGCGCTGCAACCATGGCCGGGGTGAAGAGGCCTTGGTCGTCCGCTTTTAGCGATGGAGGCCCTGACGCCACTCTTCACCGTTTCCCGGAGCCTTCCACCCCTCATGCGCTGGCGTCGCCTGATAATGAAAAAGATCGTCTTGCTCAAGTTATCTGCTTTGGAACGGTGAGCCTCCCCTGCAATGTAGATCTTATTCGGGACGATCGGCTAAGTTACCACTAGCTTTGTGATATACAGGCAGAGTTCTTGGATGGGTTTTGCGCCCCACATGCGTGTGGGGAGACAGTCCGGGAGGACAATGTGATCTACCATCCACTAAGAATAGGTATTCGAAGACACCACATGCTGCAGTCCATGGTAGGTACCGATATTGCGTTCTTGAATTTACGACTTTCCGAAGCTCTTCGTCTCCTTGGAGATGATGTCCGATGCTCCCCATTCGTCACAGCGAAAGAGTGGTCGCACAAGGTCAATCATTGCAAGAACAATTCGAAAACCCAGATCAGCATCTACTTGAATCTGTACGGTCCGCCTTCCATCAGCACACAGGTCGGAAAAAGTCTGTCCAAAGCTAGCTTTTTCCTACAACATCCAATTCTGCTGGAAAGCAACGTCAAGTATGAAAATCCGCATTATTTGAATATATCATCTTTGCGGTATTCTCCGTCAGCATTGCCCACTCCACCTTTGGAATCTCCCAAGGAGACAGTCATGGAACCGGACGTAATTACTTCGGTCCTGGACGACCTGGACCAGCAGAGTCACCTTCATATGGCACAAGTGGATCAAAACAGCATCAAGACGCCTTTAGAGAGGTACCATGAACATTGATCTTTGTTATTGGCTTATCATCTGACAACTTCATAGTCATCAACAAGAAGCCCTTGACTTCATATCTCAGAGGGAAGCGGATGCCACTCCGCAACCTTTCTCACTCTGGAGACCACATACTGACAAGTTCCAGCGGCAGTAGTATGTATTACCTACGGGCCTCGATGCACGAACTCAGGCATACTTACGCGTCTCCCCAGCTATCAGAATCTTGTGCTTGAATACCGAAGGGCCCAGCCACCCGATGAAAATTTTGGTGGCATCATCGCCGATGAAATGGGGCTAGGGAAAACTCTCACCATGCTGTCTGCTATCTTTATGTCGAAAGGACGCGGAAGACAGCGCATATACCGTAACGTCCAAACGAGCCCCTCGGGGAATTCGCGGCGTGGCACAGCAGCCACTTTGGTCGTTGTCCCGTCAGCCTGTAAGTTCCCAAGATAAGCTAGTACACTTACCAAGCTGATGAATAGAAGTGATCCTGGAGAACTGGATCGAAGAAATCCACAGGTATGTTACTCGTTTGCTTCAGAGGCTGTCGGTCTCTCGAATGAAGAGAGTCCAGCAGAAGAATATCTTAGCTGACTAACATTCAGGCACTTTTCGCAGGATTCCTTGATATACTCGAAGTATTATGGTAAAGATCGAAACAAAAAGGTTGAAAGATTTTTGGACAGTGATGTCGTGTTGACAACCTACGCAACGCTGACATCAGACTACCGCCGTGGTACCAGCTCTTTGTCTAACGTCCACTGGTTGAGGATTGTTCTCGATGAGGGTATGTTTTCAACTTTTATGTCATTTCCTTGATACTGATTTGGGACAGCGCACTCGATTCGTCATCAGCGGACCAAACAATTCTATGCTGTTTCCGCACTTTCAGCCGAATACCGATGGTGTCTCACAGGCACTCCAATTCAAAATCAGCTCAACGACCTTGGCGCTCTTGTTCGATTCCTTCGGATTCCTATGTTTGATCAGTCATCCACTTTTCAAACAAGTGTGTCGAAACCTATTGAACGTGGCAACTCGATTGGTGCCGACCGCCTACGCCACCTTCTGAAGGCTGTCTGCATCCGCCGGAAGAAAGACCGCTTGAACCTCCCTGAGCCAGAGGAGCTGACCCAACAAGTAGACATGACTCAGGAAGAAACAGCAGAATACTCACGAATCGGTCAACACTATCGACAAGTGATCGACGACGCTATCAGCGGAATCAGTAAGAGCAAAGAATACAATGGGTTGTTTCAAGCCATTCTGCAACTGCGCATCTTTTGCAATCACGGAACGCTTATGTGGGAAAACTCAAATTCCCAAACAACATCATCTTCAAGTGCAGAAGAGACTCTTTCCCTCCTTCAGCAAACCGATCAGGCAATATGCGACCACTGTTCATGCGATATTGCAACTGTCGGAGAAGATGGCGATGGTCAATCGGCCCACTTCACGCTTTGCTCCCATTTGCTCTGCCAGGGGTGCGTCGAAGAGAATAAATCAGGCAACAAGAAAAGCAAAAGAATTTTCTGTCCAATCTGTCAGAAAAACACTTCTGTCAAGAATTCCAATGCCAAAGAAGCCAAGTCACAGCCTCTCCCACGGATACAGTCAGGAAGGAGCTCGAAGCTGGAGGCTCTGACGAAGAATCTCATCTCTCATCCAACAGAGAAAAGGTAGCCTCTCTCCATAACTCCAGATGTCTAGCATGCTGACATTTTGCAATCCACAGCATAGTCTTCTCCTGCTGGAAAAAGACCATCCACCTCGCGGGCTCCTTCCTTGCCGCACATGGAATCTCCACGGCCATTGTTGATGGCTCTATGACACTAACAGAACGACAAATATCACTTGAGAGGTTCAGGAAAGACTCAAACGTCAACGTGCTGCTCATGACGCTCGGCACAGGCGCGGTCGGGTACGAGGTCCCACCCCAAATGACCAAAATCCCCCGCTTCATACCGCTTTATACCAATACCATGGCTGAGACTGATCCTTGAAATACAGGTTGAACTTGACTGTTGCAACACGAATTCATATCCTCGAGCCCCAGTGGAACCCTCTGCAGGAATCTCAGGCCATCGGCCGTGCCATTCGCCTGGGCCAAAAGAAGCAAGTGACAGTGGTGCGGTACATCACGCGCAACAGTGTCGAGACTGTAAGTGTCAAATATCCACTTCATCTGCGTAGCTGGTGGTTCGACTCAGTAGCTCTGACATTGCCATTATATGCGTAGTACATCCAGTGTCGACAATCGAAGAAACTGTATCTGGCGCGGTTGGGCTGGGATGCAGACGAGGACGAAACAGGGGAGGCGAAGCTCAAGAAACTTGCTGTAAGTCGAGTTCTGCCACAATAGTGCATTGCTAATACTGGGAAACAGGAACTAAAATCTCTCCTCAGCTTAGAAAATGGCGCGGAGGTGCCTGCAATTCAACAGGACGGTGTCGTAGAGTGTGAAATGGCTGATACACCGTAGCAAAAAAAAAAAAAGAAAACTCATTTGATGGTGTAATGAAGGATGAAACTACAGTACTTTCACGTCCGCAGCGTAATAAACTTTTTAAGAAATCATTATCTTCCAGTTGAACCTTGACAACGCACGCGTTATAAGAGGTATAAGCTATGCCACTACCATTGAACAATGTTTCCTTTTGTGGCTTAAAACAATTTCTTGTAAATACCAATAGATTTTGAGGTCCCAGAACGCCTAGAGATCTGCTAGATTGATTCACCGTAAGGAAACGTCCCACCACTGTGCCAGCCAGCCCCTAGCGTGCCAAAAACAAAAGAGAGAGATGAAAAGGATAAGAAGAGCTACAACTAGAGCTGCCAAGTAGAATCATTGGGTGGCGACCGATAGCTGACAGTGTTCCAGCAGGCGGCCTACCCGAACCTCACACTGGTGGGTCGTGTGGGCCACGCTGGGCAGCCTCCGGCGTAGCACGCTCACCACCAGAATCAGTTCTTCTCCATCGCCTCCAAAACGGCTGCTCCTGTTTCCTGAATGCGTCATGGCCATTCTCTCCAGCTGTCGGCTTACTTTCGTCTCGTTGTTCCTCGGTGGGTTGCGACGCCTTTGGTAACAGCTCCTGAAATTTCGTGAAGACCTTCGCAATCATTCCGAAGAAGACCTCACGGAACACGGTGAGCAGTAAGAAAAGAACAAATGCCAGGGTTGCTCCGACTATACCCTGTGTTAGATATGTTTCTTCAATGCACTTATAAGACTTACACATGATCCCAAATATCCACCCTGGCTGGTATAGCACATCATTTCCTGAGTGTGGGAAAATTGACACATTCAAGGCAAACAGAGAGGCTAAAAACGATAGAGGCAGCTACCCAGGCGTTAATAAGTTCATAGTTTATATTTGGAAATGGCTCTAGGAAACTTACAAATACAGCAGTGATGATCGTGAAGGTCATGATAGTTTCCCCTTGTTTCCGCGCTTCTTCAGCCTCAGATACGTTGAGCTGATTCATTTCAAGTTCCAAGACTGATGTGATCTAGACCGACATTAGCATCTGTTTACATTCGCAGATTCCTCTATAAGGAATTACATTGTGCTCGGTTTCTTCAGCTTCGCGAAGCAAGTCTTTTACCCGTTTCAACACGTAATCAGGATCCGTATTTGACCACTGATATCTCTCATGACCTTCTTTTGAAGCATCATCCCGCATGGAGGAGCCGCGTGATTGCTTGAACAGTTGAGACCACACAGTCTTTTGCTCTTGGACCACAGAGTTGATTATGTTGAGTTCATCTCGAATGTCTTTGATATCGTCCAGAACTTCCATGGTCTTAACAATATCATCGTGTAGATTTCCTGATCTGCTGGTCTTGCCGTTCATTGCCTCTCTGAAATCTTGTCGCAATTTCCTCTCTTCCCCATTCTGCAAACGTTAGAACCTTTTCCATAGACCAGGGTTCACTTGGAGTAACTAACGTTATTTTCGATTGAATCAGCAAAGACCGTCGTGAGTGATGCTTTAGATGTCTTCGTGGCGTCTGTTTTGCTGTTTTGTTGATGAGCCCCATCTGCTTTTCTCGGGTCATCTGAATTTCCCCGCTTTTGCTGCTCAGTAGAGACCTCCAGGGGTACTTTCAAGTTGTCCATGGCATTTATGTAGAAGCTTGTAATAAGCTTTACAAAGCCATCGACCGACGACGGCGTGGCTTCCCGGTTGAACATTGTCTGGCTCTGGCAAAGGCGCTCGCGAAACCCTTGGAACACTGGGTCTTCTGTGTTTTCCAAACCATGGGTCGTGCTGGTAATCACTGTGCCTTAAAATTGGGGTATCAGGAATGGGTAATATAGAAGTCTTCTTCTTCACTTACTGTCGTCAATGACCCACAACCATAATTGGTTGACCCGCAAGATATCGAAGTTTATTTCATCTTCTTCTCCATTCTGGGTTTGCTCTGTTTCTTGATTCCGAGTTTTATCGCTTTCCCATTCTGGACGTCGTTTTCGCTTGGCAAATCGGGTGAAGACTTGATCTTTATCGCGAGCCCTATCGCTGTCTTGTACGCTATGATAGAACTGATCCAATGTTCTTGATCGATGCAGGATACCACCTTTGTGTTTATCCTCCAAGTCTTTGTCTTGAGGAGTATTCTCGAAAGGTCCAAAAGTGAGGTAGGGCATCTTGTACTAAAATTAGAGCAACTTCAGGTGCTTAATGGAGATCTTACGTAGAGCGCCAATGCCAATCGCATAGACTCGTCCTGTTTTGGCGGGGGCGATTCTTTGCCGGTCTTTGGCTTAAGTTGGGGTAAATACTCCTTCTAAAGAGTTACCAAGTCAGCAGTTATTGGGAATAATATAACTTTGAGCCCACTCACCAGGCAATTCGGGCGCATGTAAGACTCCTCATCTCTGTTTTCTGGAAGTTCCTGCCAGCTCCGCCGAAGAAACTGCCATGTTGCCATCCATTCATCCCTCTTCGCCCCCCTGTTGAGATGCGAGATCATGGCCAAATCCTTAAGATTCCATTAGCTTCGTTCTTACCATGATTAATCTTTCTCACCTTCATCCAAGGAACCTGCGACTACATGAGCTACCACTGTTACGAACTTAGCGATGGATTTGACTCACACTATTAATAGCAAGATGGATCCATCTATAAGAGCGACTCTTGTCACCATATTCATCTGTCACCATCCCGCCGGCTTTTTGATTTTTCAGGCTTTCCATGGATTTCTCCATGCTTTTTTCAGGTCCACGATGTTCGTCCATGAGGGTCCAGGGGCCGCAATCGTAGTATATGGAATCGATCTGGTTGTCAACCTTGTGAAAGTCCATAATGGTCGCTCCAAATCTGTCGAGAATTGATCTATCCGGATCATCTGTAGGCCAGCGGTAACTCTCCCCTCCACTCCTTTCGTCATGGACGAATGGTGTAATCCAGATATCATCGTCTGGCAACAATCTCTCGTTTCTGTTCAACCGATAATAAACCGGCAGATTTTTGGCTTTGGCTATGTCTGACTTGGACCAAATGTGACCTCTGAGGAGCCAGTATACCGTATGGACTTTGCCGAGAGATGTTGCCAAGCTAAGGATGTCCCATTTTTCCATGCTATCCCATTTCTTCATAGTCTCTGTGGTGTCACGCGCCTCCATATGAAGCTTTTCCAACTGCTCTGGGGTTCTTGCTTCATGCGCCTCAGTCCGGAGCTTTTCCATCAGCTCTTGGGTCTTTGCTTCACGTGCATCTCCCCGAAGCCTTCCCATCAGCTCTGGGGTCCTTGCTTCACACGCCTCTTTCCAAAGCATTTCCATCAGCTCTTGCGCTCTTGATTTACGCATTGCCAGCCATATTCGTCTCAAGGGAGTCTGCAAGCTTTCCGCAATTTGTCGTGGATACATCTTTCTCATCAAGTGTTGCAGTGTCTCCATTTTCTCTTCTCGACGAGCGACCTTCAACAGCTCTGACCATTTTTCTCTTTTCCTCATCGTTTTGAGAATGTGCTCAAATATTTCGTCATACTTCTCCGGTTCGTCCTCAGCTCTTTCTTCCAGACCGAAATATTCGTTTAGTTGGCTAGCGCCGTCGTCGTCGAAGCTAACAACCTCGTCATCAAGACTAGCGTTGTGAACTTCATCTCCAGTGTCGTCCTCACTGCTATGGATTTGCCCTGCCATTATAGCGCCTTCCAATGCCCAGTGCAGAACAGTTTCACCGTCAGATGCTGTCGCTGACTTGTCGGCATTCTTGTCGATGAGGGTACGGACAATCCTAGCAAATCCTCTTTGCGCAGCAATATGCAGTGCCGTGCCGCCTGATGTCTTTGTTTTCTGGTTCAAATTTTCCTGGCGTTCAACTAATAGTTTCACTGCAGCCAAGTAGCCGTATTGTACCGCATGATGCAACGGAGTCCATCCCGCTTGATCCGTGACTTCCGGATTAGCCTTGTTGTCAAGAAGGAGTTTGATCGTTTCCGTGTGCCCTTGGACACAGCAATTGTGAAGTGCAGTCCACCCTAAGTAGCCTTTGATGTCGACGATTTCCTTCCACCTGTCGGTTTCTGTCAGCACTCGGACTACATCACTTTTGCCTTCGTAGGCAGCCTGATGCAAAACATTGTCTCCATTTTCGTCGGTTGCTTCAATATTCGCTGTTTTCGCTGGGAGTAATAAGTTTCGGACCTTCTCGGGATCCCGTTTCTCGACGGCGTCGAATAGTTCTTCATCAAGAGTCATCCTCCCATCCACGAATGTCGAGTAAGTGGTTTGGAAACGGTAGTGGGGTGCTTTGTTGGGGAAGATTGGAAGCGGGGAGTTGCCAAAGCGGTGCGCAAGGACACGGAAAACATGAACTGCTGGTCTGGGAAGATGAAACGAGAGAATTTATATATTCTTGCATGACCCGCAGGCTTCGAGGAAGGATACGGTGAGGAACAAGTTACTGCTCGTAAATGCACGGCATCGAGAAACTTGCATTGATGGACGATTGTTGGGCAATGCCAATGTTTCGAAAGCAATCACTCGCTAGCAAGGATGTGATATCTTGTTGCTGCAGCCGCCCGATACGCCACATTATGTACTGCGTCGTATCGGGCGTACTTTTTGCAGGAATGCGGTACATTGTACAGCCAGTGAGACTTTTTTTCCGTTGTTCTTTTGTGCCATAACAACCGGTAGACCCCGGAGGGAAGCAAATATCATACGACCCGACCGTCGCACACGAACACTAGTCCCTGCATTCAGACCCCAGTTGAGGTGCTGGCACCGAGCATTGGATTCAATGTCACCGCTTCAATGTTACGCAAACGCCAGAGGATTAGGAGTGTTGCGAGAGGGAGATGCCGTAGCACCGCGCTAAGCGCCATCTTCTCGGCTTTAGCGTTTCCCTCTTTTGAGACGGGGTGCATCGCTCAGCACCGTCGTTCCGAGATCCTGTTTTCCATGGATGTGGCTTGCTGTTGCTGCTGCTGCAACTGTTAACTCTCGTGTTCACATTGTGTTCTTGGCCATATTCTCCTCATTGCGGGCAGGAGCTCTGGCCGTGATGAACCCAACCATAACGCTCAAAGACCTAGAATAGCCTCTCTAATACTATGCAGAAGTTGATCAATCAAATGCTCCTCCCCCCACACCAAAGCTCTCCAGGCATACGTGGCAGCCGCCGTGGTCTGGATTTTTCAGGGATCGCTGCGGCAGTGCAGCGATGTAATCGTGGGAAGGAGCCGGCTTGACCGTCGGATTTTGCGCAAGTCCCGCGGCGCTGCGGAGACACTACATGCGGGTATCATCAAGCGGGGTCGAGCGCGCCGGGAATGGCGAGCTGATTTGCATTCGTGTATGCGACGGATGCGCCTCCCGGTCGCTCTTACTTATCTCAGCTTCGTATCTGACAATGCATGTCACTTATGAAGTAGCTGCAAGTATGTGTTGTTGTCTTGGACAACAGGTCATTGGCTGAAAATCTTGTGTGGCTTTAGCGGACCAGGGTCTTTCTCTGCAGCTAATCCACACAAATTTGGGCTGCAATGCATTTCACATTAACAGAAATAAAGGCAAGGGTCGGCTTTATGCAGCGAGACAAGGCTTGCATTCTGCAATAAGACTGCTGTCAATGAAAATGCAAACTTTCATGAAGGGCTGCGACAAATTGGCCTTCCAATTGGAAATCGTTCGGACTCGATACATGGTTTCGTCTCACGGTATGTTCGACAGCGAGTACTGACAGGATTCAGACTCGCCATGCAAGGGAATACTTCGTGAGGCATTTTATAATACTCTACTCCATAAGTCTTTCAATTTCTTCAAAAACAACTCCGCTAAGCAAGCTGTCGTTGGTGCCATTTCTATTCAGGTCACTCGCACTAGGGACGCTCTTCGCACGCTCTGGATGGGGTTGCTATGGTTAAGGTTGCATCGGCAGAAGCCGCTTAGAAGTTAGCGGTTGGTTCAGATACCCTCTGGTATGCATGAGGACATGCATACGATTCGTAACAAAAAGAAAATGTCTACAACAGAAACCCGGAAGTTGTTTGAATGTTTGATAACATGGACGTTGATTCATAGCACGGACTAAGCCCAAATGAGCTAGAGTGAAGCGTGATTTCATAGTAGCGAAGGCAGTAGTAGGCTTCGTGCATCACCACAGCCTTACCAGTTACTTTCCAGCCGTTTCGGTATTGCCTGGGACTGCCGAGACAGATCATATGTATGTAGCTTTCCGTGCTGAGAATAGAAGACACAAATATTCTGCAATCCATTGCAATGACGATGTGCCTTGCCACACCCGAGTCACCAATGAAATAAATCAACAACTGAAGCAGCTCATTCAGACCATTGAAATTACTATTAAACATCATGATATCATTTCCCAACCTCCATCCCACCCCGCTCAAACCTTACACTCCTGCTGCAACAACCCCCCCGTCCTCTGAAACTCGACCCTCCTCTCCCCCTCCCCCTCGCCCACAACAACATCAAACGTCGTACTCAAACTATCCCCCTCCAACCTCCCCTTAACCTCAACAACCACCCACTCCCCCCTCTCCACCCTCTCCGCCCCCTCCACCTCCTCCCACCGCTCAACCACCAACTGCGCCACCGCCACCCCCTGCCTCGCCACCTTCTTCACCACCTCAACCGCGACCTTCTCCCCACCCGCCACAACCTCCTTCCTGACCGCCGCCTTAACCGTAACATCCCTCTCAAAACTCCCCGCATCCTGCCCCTCCGGCACGCTCGTGCAGCTCTCCCCATCCAAATACACCAACCCATCATCCAGCCCGAACCCGCCCGTCCCCGCATTATCAAACGTCTCCGCCGCGCCCGTGCTCTTGCGCACGACGGTCACGTTGAACGCGGCGATCGACGACGCAGCCGGCAGCACGGCGCTGAACTCGTGCCAGGCGAAGATCTCGCCGAAGAGGCCGGACGAGGTGCCGAGCTTGAAGGTGGCGCGGGTGGTGGGGATGGTGGTGTTGAGAGCAGTCTCGTTGCCGGCCGGGGCGGCGCGGGGGGTGTAGGTCAGGTGCACGGCCTGATCGGCGTAGCTGTCCGCGTCGGCGAGGACGCGGATGCGGCCGGTGAGGGTGAGGTGGGTGGCGTTGGTCAGCGCGAAGCTCTGGATATACGGCTTGATCTTGACCGCGTCGAGCGGCTCCGACAGCGTCACGCCGGCGGGGACGGTGTCGATCATGCGGGCGAGGATGTCGGCGCACTGGGATTGGAAGGTGTCCGGGTCGGCGAGGGCGCGCATGGTCGCGTTGGTGCCGTCGGCGGCGAAGACGCGGGCGTCGCTGTTCATCGTCTCGTTCTGGCCCGAGACGAGCAGGTTGGCCGTCACGCCGCCGTCGAGGTACTCGGTGACGACGACGTTGTCGAACTTCTGGAAGGAGGACGAGGCGTCGGATTCGAAGTGGACGAAGTTGGTTTCCGAGTCGTTGCCGGTGATTTCGGGGAAGTCTTTGCCGTGCACGCCGCCTAGCGTGTGGCCGCAGGCGACCATGGTGATCATTTCGCCTGCCGGGGAAGGAGTGTGTCAGTCTGCTGGTTCTCTCTCTCTCTCTTCGTTGACGGGGATTGGGAGGGCAATCTTACTGGTGTTGAAGCCTGCCTTGGCGAAGATCTGCTTGTGCGTATCGACGTCCTGATCGGGCTTGGGCACGCCCAAGGGTCCCGCCTCAGTCGCATCGACGCGGCCGACGCGGAAGGGAATCCTGGGCCCGCCGCAGCTGCCGACGGCGACGACGGTGGACAGGGCGATCAGGTCGGCTTGCGAGGCGCGGATGTTGTAGTAGTTGTTGGTGAAGCCGAAGGTGCCGTTGAAGGCGTCGCCAACGTTCTCGTCACGTTCTGTTTCGAACATGATGGACGCGTCCAGCCCGCCCGTGCCGGCCGCCGCGTCGTGCGTCGACATGTCGTGGTACGCCGTGCGGACCCATTCGGCGGCGGTTTGGCGCCCTTCGCCGGCCGAGGAGAAGGAGCACGGGGCTACGCCTGTTGGTTGTGTGAGTTTGAGGGCTGGATGGGTTGAGGTGTGGTGTAGGTTTTTACCGTCGATGAAGCCTTCGCGGATGTAGCCTGACTGCAGATACAGCAAGTCTTCCAGGTAGTCGTATTTGGACGGCCAGACATATTCGGCTGTTGACGGCAGGATCTGGAGGAGCCCGAGCCCCGCAAGAGCAGCAGTCTTCATGGTAGCGAGTGGAATGTTGGTGCAGGCGAAAATGATATGCAAAGCGAACGACTGCCGGCACTGGACATCACGTTAACGCGGGTCATGGTGGGTTTTAAGCTGCATGCGGACGCCCAGACGACGACCATAAGATTTCAGGAAGGAGGTTCGCGATGGGGGCATTAGAAGCGGAGGTATAGTGTTCTCGTATTTAGCGACCGCGTGATTGGTCCATCAGGGTCGTGTGCATTCTCAGAGGTAACATCGGCTGTGGGCACTTGTCGAACGGGCAGCTAGCCTTGTTTCAACCCTTCGCTTTTGAAAAAGCTCCGAAAATAAATAGAACTGCCATGATTGGCACAAGGCGCGACATGGTTGAAGCCGTCTCCCGTATCTCTGAGCAAGGTACGCACGGCGCGGCGTGCGGGCGGGCCAAGAAGTCGCACTGCTTAGCCTTGCGACCGTAGTCCGTACACAGCCCTGCGGGAACGAGCAGGTAGGGCCGATACATATCAGTAGGGCTGCCGTAGAAGACGTCTGGAAAGAAACCTTATCGGTCTTTTCTGCGGTCCAACTGGTCCCGTGCAATAAAAAATGAGGTAATCCGATATGTCCGAGCGGCGATTCGGACCGGCCGAGACCATGTCGAAAAATCCGGCGAGGCACATTGACCGCAAGGGCGCACTGTGTAAAAAGCAACCTTCGGCAGAACTGATACACGGAACAGCAAGGTGGAGAGCCCCTTTTTTTTAAGTGTCGGGCGGGACGGGCGGAGCGGGAAGGGCGGGGCGGAAGCTTAGTGCCACTTACTTAAGCGAGCCTGTCCGGAGTACAACACCATTGCAAATGCTTCCGGGATTTGACCAGCTGCCGTATTTTTCCCGAGGGTCAGTGTAGATGTGATTCTGTACTCAGTCATCATCCCCAAAAATAAAAAAAATCCCCGCAATTTGGATCCGCCAAGACGACAGCTGATCACCAGACGTAAAATGCTCTTGGCTGCGCAACAAAAGGGTATTTTGCATTCAATCTCAGAAGAAAATCTCAAAAACTGGAAACCTTACAACGGGATGTAAAGACACCCATTCTTCCCCACCGTCTTCCCCAACCTCCCATACCTCGGCGTTCTCAGACTAAAGCACGCCCCGTCAGCAACACGTTCACAACACAAGGAATTCCCCGATAACGCCAGCTTACCTCCAGTAGTAGTTCCCGGTGCACCAAGTCCTGCACCCGTTGATGAACCACTGCAGTTCTTTTGTCATGTGCTCGTCGAGGACGCCGTTGCCGTATCTCTGCATGAGCTTGCGCTCGACCTCGTCGATCTCGCCGACCGTCTGCACGAACAGGGCGACGGCCTTGTCGGTTGCGGCTTGGAGGCGATCTTCACCAGGCTCCGCTGCGGCAAACCAGATCGGGATGGCGTTTGCGATGGATTCTCCGGCCTGTTCGGTTGCAGCTGTTTGTCAGAGATGCGGCGGTGATGCGAAGGTGTTGAGAGGGTGGTCACGTACGAGTTCTTTCTTCGCCGAGAAAACGTCGTTGACGCTGGGATAAGTCAGCTTCGATCTTTCCGGTTCTTTCAGAGGAAGAAGATGGTTGACTTACAGCGAAACATTGGTATTCGTCAGAGTCCACAGCCTCTTCATATCCTCGTCCTCGAAGACCTGCTTCGGGAGTCCTTGCGCCTTTGCGAGATACCTGTAGCGCGGGGCCACTCAGGCCCGATGGTCAGTAACAGTCCAAAAGGTGTTTATTCCATCCTTGCCAACATTCCACCCTCGAGATGTGGATGTATCCTCGTCTCCGCAGCACTCTGCACAGAAAACAGCGGGGCCACTTACTCCACCATCGCAAGACACACTTCAACCGCGCTCGCGCCATCACGGAACTTCCAGTACTCCTCCGACGTAGGGATACCGCCCGCCAACCGCGAACACTGTTCCTCGCGCGTCATCCCCAGGTAGAAGATGACGTTATCGAGAAGTCTCTGCCTCTGATCTGCCGCCCGCCCATCACGTCAGCCGAACGCGCCCGATCACATATTATTCCCGAAAGCCCTTTTCACTTACCAACATTATACTTGTCCTGGATCTCGCGACCAAGCATAGCAAAACTCTGGATAATGTGGCCGTACGCCGTGTCCTTGACGGCGCAGCTGCTGGAGTCGGAGGAGGACGTGTTGCTGGACCCGCCATCGGACTCGCTGCCGGCGTCATCGTCAGCCAGGCCCAAGCACCTGCGCACGAAGTCGATGAGTTCTGAGCGGTATTTGTTGGACGTCTCGAGATCGTCGACCATCGTCCCGCTTTCCATGTCGAGCTCTAAAAAAGGAGGGGGGTGTCAGTGAAACTCAGAAATGACTCGCTTACTCCCCGGGCAACGGTTCTTGGGATTTTCGCCACTCACCATCGTCCACGATGAAGACCTATGGGATCACAGGGATCATTGCGTCAGCTACACTTTCGAGGGGGGGCCATACGGATGACGGGCTTACCCAGATATTCAGCAACGCGGCGATCCTCAAGCGGTCATAGCTCGCAAAAGGGTAGACGCAGGCACCCAGCAGCCCGATGTCGGCAATCTTGTAGGCCTCGCGCAGCTTCTCCGAGGGAATGGTTCTGGCGGGAAAAAGGCAAAATATGCTTTAGCAAAAAGTGTGCCTTCTCACCGGTACGCATCACACACCCAACCCACGGATGCGGTAAGCCCGATCCAGCCTCAACCACGTTGGTATTACTCACTTGTCAAGCCAATCGCTCACATCCTTCCTCAGCTGATCGATTCCCGGATTCACGGCTTGGGGCCAGTGACTGCAGTACTGCCAGAGGTCCGGGAAGACGAGGGTGTTGCCTCTGACCGAGGAGAGGAGTTCCAGTCTGGTGGACACGCGGCCAGGCATGACTGCTTCTTCAACTTGCGGGAATGGTTCGATTTGGGAAGGAGTAGTGCAGTACGCACAACAACAGGGGAAAAAAAAAGAAGGGGGGGATGGGAAGGATGGGAACTTTCGCAGCAGTACCATTCATCGAGTCAAGTATTCACTTATACACCGAGACAAATTCCCTCCCCCCATCCCGGGCCTCCCGTCGTCCCCAGGACAAAAAACGAAAAAAGAGCATTTGCCGCACAAACCTTTCCTGTCTCTTCCGTCGTCATTGCGGCGTAGCAAGAAAAAGAAGCGAGGCAGGCGCGCAAACGAACGATTCACTTGACATGCTGTGCCCCCGTCCCTGACTCTGCGGTGGTGCCTCTGGTGCACCCAGGGAAACGGATCGGCATTGTTATGTGGCCTGACAAAAGTCCACAGGCCGCGAACCCGTGAGCTCGGCTACCCGGGTTCCCTTTGCGTACGAACGAACGAACGGGTCCCCCCGAAACGCGTTTCGCACGCGCCCCACGCAAGCGGGAGCTGGTTCCGTCTCTTCTTCCTTTTCCCGCGCGGCTAAGTTGCGCAAGCGGTATGGACGAGGAGACGCGTGAGGTCTGACCGTTGGCGCTTGCGTCTACATTGGCATTTCCTACCAATAGCCGAGTCCGGCCACGCGAGCGGCGCAGTAGTGGGAAAGGCTGTTTTCTGGGGCTGGACCGGTGGGCTGGCTAGAACATCTGCTACTCAAGAGGGCCAAGCGGGTAGTGGGGCCCCCCACATCCCAACGGCGCAGCTGCATAGAATGGCCCCGAAAAAGGCGCACGGGCTAAACCGTGAAGAAAAAAGGGCATGTAAACTTAATTCGGCAAAAAGGCGGGCGTCGAGCGTGAGAGATAAGCATAGAAGCAGAAATTCATGACCGGGAAAATATCTGGGTCGAGGCGGTGAGGCACCACATCCTTGTATTGCCTTTATCCATCGGCGATTCATTATAACTTCGAACGCGGTAAGCTCGCGGATACGGGGTGGCGAAACAATAGGAAACACTTCCTTAGCCCCGAAGTATATTGGGACGTCGGTTTCTCCGATAACTGCATTGGCTGATCTGACATTCCTTGTCGGGAAAAAGGATACCCACGTGGCGTGGTCGTACAGATCGACGCCCGAAAATGACCTCAGGCCGAACCCCCTGTTTAAATCGGCTGAACTTTGACCCTCATCGACGGCTTTTTCCAGAGAACGTGCATTTCCACGTCTCTGTGCCAGTCAAGAGTCGGATCTACCAGGCTGAGGCTGTACTTGAAAAGCATCTTGGACAGGACGGTGCGGAGTTCCAGGAGACCAAGCCTGCGTGTGTCAGTGACAGTTTCCATTCATGTCGCGTAATCCGAGGACACGTACGCTCTTCCTATGCAGACACGCGTGCCCAGTGAAAACGGCTGGCTGGCTTCCAAGCAATCTCGGTTATCTGGCGAGAGCCACCTCTGCGGGTCGAACTTCCATGGATCGGCAAAGTTGGACTCGGATAGGGTGGCTGCAAGGGGGTGGGTCGAAACGACAGTCTATTTGAAATGTCAGTAATTGTGAGCGGCACGGATTACAAACAAGGAAAAGCCATACACCCTGAGGAAGGAACTGCCCGTCGACCGTGTCCCCGCCCGGAGGCACGATTCTGGGAAGGCCAAGTGGGACCGGCGGACAAATCCGTAGCGCTTCCTGACAAACCGCGTGGAGATAACGCAGTCTGGCCGTGTTCGTTGAATTGATGGACTCGTAGCTATCAAAGGAGCTGCGGACCTCTCGTTGCAGTTCTTCCATGAGAGCGGGGTCCTTGCAGAGGTAGAAGACGATCACTGCCAATGTTGTAGCGGTGGTCTCACTTCCAGCAATGCTATGTGCCATTAGTCAGAAGCCCCAGCAGCGCCAGTCTTGTGTTTAACTCACACAAAATCGGAAGAATGAGCCGCCAGCTCAATTTCAGACATCTGATTCTGGCCTTCGCCACCCTCTAGAAGGCAAGTGACGAAATCTTTGCGGCCCGTATCGCGTGCAAGCCTCCTGTTGGCCATGTGAGATACGAATTGCCCTCATATATATTGGCTGTCTTACTTACCTCTTGATAAGGTCAACAGTGTACGCTTGGTGCTCCCTTGCGGAAGCGAGAAGCTTATCGACGGCGCCGCGGTTCAGTGTTATCAAAGCCTTACCAACCCAAGGGAAACGTCCGAAAGTGTCGGCCAACTCGAACTGTCCCATGCTCCCAATGACGGCTTCAATCCAGCTATTCGTCTTTCCTGCAGTCATGGAGCAATCTCATCAGCTTGGTACCCCGCATGCAAGCTGAGGTACTTACCGGATTCAATGCCTCCGAAGGATTGGCCGAAGGCCAAGTCTCCGATGATGTCCAAAGTGAGCAAGTGGAACCAGCGAGTGAGGTCAATGCCCTCCTTGGCTGACCCCAGCTCTCCAATTTTGGAGATGAAGGCGTCAACGTGCCCGCCGATGATGGCCTCCTGCTCTCGCAGGGACCGTTCAGTAAAGGCGTTGGCAAGATACTTCCGCATCACCGCATGTTTCGCAGGGTCACACTCGCTTGCTATGGAGTGGGCCATGTCGGAAAACATGTTTCCGTCATAGAAGGGAGCTTTCACGAAGGGATTGTGTCCCTTCCGTGGGCCATAAATGTCTTTCCATGACTGTGCAGTACTGAAAGACAGCTCGTTTGGCGCAATGCGGACGATGGGGCCTATATCGAACGGTCAGCTTTGATAGTTATGATACTATCGGTTGTGTACACGGACCGTATTTTTCATGCAGCTTCAGGAGGCGATAGGGCTGCCTCCCGCTCAGATAGTCTATGGAATACGGAACCTGTAGGATCCCCTTAGCCAGGCATGACACGGCCCACGGGCACGAGACCAACATTGGTGATTGCAGCCAGACGGGGTCCGGGGTACTTTGCAAGGGGGTGAAACCAAAGCCGCTGTATGGCCAGGCCAAGGTAGAAGACAAGAACCTGTCGATCTTAAGCTGTGCTCCGAAGAGCGGACCGGTCATCGGCTTACAGCAACTGCGGATACAAACAGCAGGCGCGGAGCCGAGCCGAGAGCGGCAGATATCACGCTCGAATCCATGTTGATAGATTCCGGACGAGCAAAGGCATGACGTCTAAAACAAGGCGTGCTGTTATTTATGTTGAGCGGGAAGAGCGGGAAGGGATCCACCCTGGCTAGTAAGAGTTTGTGCGAGCGAATTGACCTATTGGCATTGGTTCGCACGGATAAAGATACGAGTCGCGGGGAGGGCCGGCCAGGGTGAGCTGCCTCCGGATGCTGCATTGGCTTCACACCGTGCCGCAGGGGGTGGGGCTTTCGGCGGTCAATCCTTACCACTGTCGCTCCGACCGTCAGGCGCGGGTCGGAAGACCACCGCGAGCGGCCGGGTGACCGGGGGGAAGAAGCCGTTGACTTGACTAAGTGGGTGCATCTGCAGCATTGCGGCGTGGTTCACCTTCAGCTTCCCACAAGAGTCCACAGGTTCGCTTAGCATTGCAGAGTTGAAGCTGGTGTCCAGGCTGCTTCGCTGGCTGTTCCGTACGACCCGCCCGCTCTCATCGCCGGCCGACACTTCATGGTGCTTCTACGGACGTATGGTCGCTCATGTCGTTGCAATGCTTCACGGACCGGCCTCATGCTTTGCTTAGCTTCTCTGGCCGCATGTGATGGTGGGTGTCGATCGCTCGGACCGCGTTTAGGGGCTCGGAAGACTCGCATTCCGGCATGCTGACGGACATCGGTGACGATTGGTCATGTGTCGCGGGGTCTGAGCTGGCGGGTGAAGTTGGGCGGGCGGAGAGAGGTGGAGGCAGGAGCAGCGGGAGTTTGTTCCGGGCGGAGCGGCACTAGGGAGGCGGGAGCGGAGGGGCGCTTGGCGCATCTCATCGGGCAGCTCGGGGGGCTGTCAGCTTCCCGGACATCACCGCAATCGGTACCTCCACAATCCACACCCACCCCCGCCTCGGACCCAAACAACCGCCCAAATGTCAGGGACCAAGCGGATAGAGCAATGGGAGGTTGAACGCTACTGGGAGATCTTCGCCTCCCTGTCCAACGGCGGCACCCACCTCGACGGCCAACAAGCCGCCTCCGTGCTCAAGAACAGCCAACTGCGCGACGACCAACTCGAGAAGATCTGGGACCTGGCCGATGTCGACAACGATGGCCGCCTCGACTTTGAAGAATTCTGCGTCGCCATGCGCCTGATCTTCGACCTCGTCAACGGAGTACGTCCTGCTCCCGTGCCGCCTCCGCACCTGCTCGGGCACCAAGAGGGGATGAGGCCAAGGTCGCGCGCCTAAGTTGTGCTAACACTATTGCTTCCCCCAGGAATACAACGACGTCCCGCAGACCCTCCCCGACTGGCTCGTCCCCGAATCCAAAGCCCACCTGGTGCAAGCCACGCGCGCAATCCACGGCGGCCAGCCCGAATTCGAACGGGTCGACGATGACGACGACACACCCGGCCTGAAGGACGGCTTCGACTGGTACATGTCGCCGGCCGACAAGCTGAAGTACGAGGAGATCTACTCGGCCAACAAGGACCACCGCGGCGACGTGACGTTCGAGACGCTGGAGCCGCTGTACGACTCGCTCGACGTGCCCGACACGGACATCCACAGCGCCTGGAACCTGGTCAACGCCCGCGGCCACGAGTCCATCGGCAAGGACGCCTGCCTCGCCTTCCTGCACATCCTCAACATGCGCCACGAGGGCTTCCGCATCCCGCGCTTCGTGCCGCCCAGCCTGCGCGCCAGCTTCGAGAAGGGCAACATCGAATACAACCTCGACCGCGTGGCCAGCCCCAGCGCCAAGAGCCGCTGGGCCGTCGACCGCAGCGACGACAGCACCACCGGCCGCAAGGCGCGCTTCGGCGACACGTACCTCAGCCGCCTGGGCGTCGGCGACCGCGGCCGCTACCTGCCCAAGGGCACCGACTTCGGCAGCACCAAGACGACCGAGGACTGGGAGGAGGTGCGCCTGAAGAAGCAGCTGCGCGACCTCGACGACAAGCTGGCCAACGTCGAGCAGACGATGAAGGCCAAGGGCCGCGACACGCGCGAGGACAGCAAGCCCGCCCTGGTCAAGCGCGAGCTCGAGCAGCTGCTCGAGTATAAGCGCCGCCAGCTGCGCGACCTCGAGCTCGGCGAGGGCCAGGCCAAGGAGGGCGCCAGCCTGAAGGGCATGCAGGACGAGATCCAGACGGTGCGCGAGCAGGTCGACGGCCTGGAGTCGCATCTGCGGAGCCGCGAGGAGGCGCTGGAGGAGCTCAAGAGGCAGATAGAAGAGGAGAAGCGGAGTTGAGCGGTGTTCTTCAAGGCAGGTAAAGACTGTATAGGGCATAATCGGCGTTAATTCTACATGATCCCCAGCCTTTTTGAGCGTTTTGCACAAGAAAAGACCGAAATGGTTCACATGTAGCGCATCAAGCCGCGGGTAAAACTGAAGATCAGGAACGGCGCACGCATCGTCTCGCAGCTAGGAGCTGTATCTCCCAATGGGATGCGTTGGAGAGCCGATGCGGCTTGTGGATCAACGCGCGCTCGATCGCCAAGCCTCAGCCTCGCTTATCTGCGTCGCGTCTCCCGCGATTCGTGACGTCGACGCGTCTGGAGTCTAGAGTAGTAGTAATTAAGCCATTGGCCACTCACCTCGTCCTCTCACCTCCAACCCCTCTTCCACCCCACTGACACGCACTTGAGACACTGCACGCTCCCGTGCTCCGTTTGTCGCGCGCGAAATCAGACGAAATCCCACCTTTTCCACCACGACCTCGCCACCCGCCAAACGCGCTCCACCCGAGAAAAAAAACCGAGCTAAAGCAAGCCTACCACCAACGCCGCCGCCCTCATCCCATCCTCACCCACAATGGAAGAATCCGACGTCCAACCCGCCGTCTCCTCGGCAATGCAGGCCGAGGAAGACCAGATGCGGCACGCGCGCGAGAAGCAGGACGAACGCCGCGAGAAGGCGCTGGCGGCGGAGCGGCAGCGCGACATCGCGGGCGGCGCCGACGCCGTCGACACCAAGTTCAAGGCCCTCGAGTACCTTCTCAGCCAGAGCAAGCTGTACAGCTCCATCATGCTGGCCCAGATGCAGCAGCAGGAGCAGCAGGACGAGAAGGCGGCGCGGCGCGAGCGGCAGCGCGAGGAGAAGGCCGAAAAGGTGGCTGAGGCGAGTCAGAGGCGGGCCACGAGGGCGACGAGGAGTAGTGGTGATACGAAGGAGGTAGAGGTGGAGGAGGAGGAGAAGGAGGAGAAGGGAAAGAAGCTGCCGACGAGGGGCAAGGGGAGGCCGTCGAAGAAGACGGTGGCGGATAAGCCGGGTAAGGCGGTGGGGAATAAGATCTCGAATTACTTCAAGAAGGAGGATGTTGAGGCTAAGGCGGGCAAGGCGAGCGTGTCGGATGCCCTGCAGGAGGCGGTCGAGGCTGATGTCAAGTCCGCTGATATCGGCATCCAGAACCTTCGCTCGGCGCGCCAGCCGAGCTTGGTCACTGGCGGTGTGATGAGATCGTATCAGCTTGAGGGGCTGGAGTGGTTGACTTCTCTGTATGAGAACGGGTTGAATGGAATCCTGGCGGATGAAATGGGTTTGGGTAAGACCATCCAGACCATCTCTTTCCTCGCTTTCCTCAGGGAGAAGGGCGTCTACGGACCTTTCCTGATCGCTGCGCCTCTGAGTACGACGATGAACTGGGTCGAAGAGGTGCGGAAATGGGCCCCCACGATTCCCGTCGTGCTCTACCACGGCAGCAAGCAAGAGCGCGAGCAAATTCGAAGGAAGAAGCTGAAGAGCCCGGGCTCGCCCGAGTTTCCTATCGTTGTCACAAGCTACGAGATCTGCATGAATGATCGGAAGTTTCTTGCTGGCTTCGGATGGAAGTTCATCATCATCGACGAAGGACACCGCATCAAAAACCTCAACTGCCGGTTGATCCGCGAGCTCCAGTCTTACCAATCCGCCAATCGTCTACTCATCACTGGCACGCCCCTGCAAAACAACCTCCAAGAGCTGTGGTCTCTTCTCCACTTCCTCATGCCCACCATCTTCGACAAGCTGGAGTCATTCGAGTCTTGGTTTGATTTCTCTGCTCTTAAAGACCGTCAAGGCTATGAGCAGATCTTCTCCGAGGAACGCAAGCAGAAGCTTGTTGCAAGTTTGCATGCCATTCTCAAGCCTTTCCTTCTCCGAAGAGTCAAGGCTGATGTCGAGAAATTGATGCCTCGTAAGCGAGAGTACATTCTCTACGCGCCGCTCACTTCAATGCAGCGTGAGCTGTACCAGGCCATTCTTGACGGAACCAGCCGGCAGTATCTCGAGGATAAGGCCGTCGAGCAGATGAGCAGCAACATCGGCACGCCTCGGAGCTCCCGTAGCACCACCAGCCTCAAACGAAAGGCTCTCGACAGCGGTGCGGTCACCCCCAACAAGAGCACCAAGACGAGCCGGGAGGTCACGCCTGCCTCCGCACGAAGCAACGGCCGCGGGCGCCGCTGCGCTGCAACCGCCGGCCGCAAGACGTACGAGGAGATCAGCGATGCCAAGTACTTCCGCGATCTCGAAGCCGCCGGCACGGAGGACTCGGACGCCACGCCGGAATCCCGCTCTACCCCCGACACGGAGGTCGAAGAGGAAGACATCCGCGCCGCCACGCTGGCCATGGCGAAGCGGCAGATCGGCGCCAAGAAGCTGCAGAACCCGGTCATGCAGCTGCGGCTGTGCTGCGACTCGCCGTACAACTTCTTCTCTCCGTTCGTCGACGCGCGGACGGGCGAACAGGGGCCCCCCGATGAGACGCTGATCACGACGTCGGGCAAGATGCTGCTGCTGGACGCGCTGCTGCCGCGCCTGTTCGCCGAGGGGCACAAAGTGCTGGTTTTCAGCCAGTTCAAGACGCAGCTCGACCTGCTCGAGAGCTACGCCGAGGAGCTGCGCGGCTGGCGCACGTGCCGCATCGACGGCAGCGTCAAGCAGGAGGACCGCCAGCGGCTGATCAAGGCCTTCAACAAGCCCGCCGATGCTACCGCCACGAAACCCAAAAAGTCATCCCGTAGGACGCCTAACAAGAAGAAAGCCACCACCCCTGAAGAAGCGGAAGAAGACGAGCAGGAAGACGACCCTCGCCCGGCCAACCTCTTCCTCCTCTCCACCCGCGCCGGCGGCCAGGGCATCAACCTCGCCGCCGCCGACACGGTCGTGCTCTTCGACAGCGACTGGAACCCCCAGCAGGACCTGCAGGCGCAGGACCGCGCCCACCGCATCGGCCAGACGCGCAACGTCCTCGTCTACCGCCTCGCCACCCGCAACACGGTCGAGACGCAGCTGCTCGACGCCGCCGAGGGCAAGCGCCGGCTCGAGAAGTTGGTCATTCGTAAGGGCGGGCTGACGCGCGGTGGTGGTGGGGGAGATTCGGCGAAGGTCAGGGAGGAGAAGGAGGAGTTGGAGGAGTTGCAGAGGTTGCTGAGGAGGGAGGATGGGGTTAGTTGGGATGTTAGGGGCAAGGAGGGGTTGCTCGGAGAAGAGGAGTTGCGGATTTTGACGGATCGGAGTGAGGAGGCGTATGATCGGGCGGAGGAGGGCGTGGATGTGGGTGGGGAGGGGGCGGTGTTTAGGGCCGTCGAGCAGAAGGGGGATGGGGCGTTGTTGGAGGGGTTGAGGGCTTGATTGGATTGTGGTTGGCTCTTTTTAACTCCCTCTTTTTGATTAATAGCGTTGGAGTTGGCCTTTTTGAACGGGTTGGATTGGATTTGGTTTATTCTTTGGTTGGGTGAGCTTGGGCGTATTTTTGGATTTTGGGAGGTTAAAAAGCTTGAGGTGGGAGACGGCTGTCTTATCGATTCAAGGGCACACTGCCTAGAGGATTCAAAAGATTGTATAGAATGAGAGTCCAAGTACCATAGGCTTTACGTATCGGATTCCGCGATTGGTGTTACTATCCATCTTGCCTTTTTCTTTCTCTTTTTTTTTATTTCTCGTTCATACCTGCCTCTGTCGGGACCAGTGCTCCCCACTTTTCACTCCACGACCCGCAGAAGGCTCTGAAAGAACCTCGAATTCTCCACAATCACATTCGGAGCATCTTCGGGGGGGAATGCATCGCATTTGTGTGATCAGTGGAAGCTACACCAAATTGCCCCACATTGACTCTCAAGCCCAAACACCATTCGCTCCAGCCTAGACCATGACGCTCTCGTCTTTTTCCCGTAGATTTGCCACCTGCTCCGAGGATGGACCTGTCATCCATCTCCAAAAGAAGAGAGTCAAAGCCGTGAGCGGTATGGCGATCAGAAAATACATCCAGATGTATGGCGCCACGACCCAATGGATTCCTGAGTCGTCGCCTGTTGCAAAGAACCCCATTCCAAAGAATCCCTTTGTGCTTATGCTTAGCAGTTTGTCAATTGTGGGGAAATGGTAGTGGGAGCTTACACCAACAAAGCTGGATGGGAGATAGATCAGGGTCACTAATGCAATCACCCTCATGTTCGCGCTGTCGTTGACCACGGCTTTGTTGAGTCGGAGCATGTGGCTATTCGTACCTTCGGAAGAGTTTTGGCTCTTGAGGCCGATGGTATCTGATATCTGATGTGTGGTTTAGTTCTTGATATGCCCGAATTCAAGAGTGTGCATACCAGCTGAATTGTTCCCTGGACTCGGGATATGAGGAAGTCTGCGTTGCGCTGGTAGGCGGCCAGTTGGGCTTCCAAGTTGACCAGAGTATCTTCGACTCGCGAATGTTGCGCAGCCATCCCGGACTTCTGGAGCATGTCGTGGTTGAAGCGCATCAATCTCGTTATGATCTGTTGCTGTGCGGCAAAGATCGGGGGCAGTGGGGCTAATCGTGTCTGAATGTAGTGAAGCCTGGAGAGCTGCTCATACATTTCCTTGAATTCCAATGGATCCTCCACGTCAACAGTGACCGCCAGGTTTGACTTAACTTTCATTAGAGTGACTGTGTCATCAAGGTTTCAATTGTTGCTTACAAGGTCCCAAATCTCCACTTCCAAGTGAGCCATATACTCCCTCCAGTTAGTCATCCGGGAGCTTAGAAGCAGCGTATGAATTGCCAAAGGTTGCGTGCTAGAGTTATCCGGATATTCGTTGGAGTTCAATTTCGCAAAGAGGTCTTGTCGCACCCCTGACTCATGAGTCGGGAATATGAGCACCCAGGTCGCTTGATTAGAAGAAAAGTTGTATTTCTGGTAAACCCCAATTTGGCGAATGGACCATTCTGAATCTTTCGTATTTGATTTGAGCTCTGCGTATTTGAACAGATAAGTGATATCTATAAGCCAGTCAATCTAATTGGTAGTCTGATGTCGAGGAACATTGACCACCAGGTTTCCCATTGGGCAAGGCAAGACATCGACCACTTACCATGGACATCGCTATCCTGAAGCTTCCAGACGCAGCCAGAGAATGCTTCTTCTACAAGACTCATTCGTGGCTGGAAAGACGCAACGATTTGCAGAAACTCAATCATAATGTTATGGCCTGCCACGAGCTCGTTCAACATTTCTTCGCTTGCTCCAAGAGGTGCCCAAGAATGCTTCTTCGAAATCGATCTGCTTTTATTAATATGCTATATTGAAAGAATTTGGCAGGGCAGATAAAGGGATGTTTTACATTATCCGAGTGGTATAATTTTCGTTTCGCGGTGGCGCTGCGCACAATCTTACGGCTTGGGCATCGGACAAAAAATGCAGGTTTGGCGAGGGTACGCCATCTGAACGAAATTCAAGCATCTCCATGTTCGAATCCACCGCGGTTTTGTACGGGCTCTGGAAATGTAGAGAGTAGAGTTAAGTCCTGAATAGCGCACAGCCCTGCTATATGACACCACATTCCTATGACAGTGCCTCATCTCAGCCTAACAAGGCTTTGCACCCAGCTGAACAAAGCAGGCTGCAGTCATTTGTCCTGGGTGGCTCTGCAGCAAGGGGACGATAAAGGTCAGCAGGCTAACCAATGATATTCACAGTAGGTACCCCACTCACAATACTTTTTTCTCCGGGAGCCTGTGCTGCGCCACGTAACTCCATTGGTCGTTGACATTCTGATTCTCAAGTCAACGGCGAGTGAAAGGCACACCGAAGTCGGGTACAAACTGTAAGCTTAAAATTCGCCTTTGGAGTATCCGGGAACTCCTCTTGAAGCAGTGAATACATCGTATCTTCAGATAAGTATTTCTTGCTGACCGTATACCGAGGCATCTCCAATTCATGGGAAGGAATAGGGGTAGGTGATTGTGGAAGATGCTAGAAATAAGATGCGCGATCCGTTAGAAGATCTTCTTCTATTGAAAGCTGTCTCAACGGCGGTGTGCCGGACTGTGTGTGAGCTGTACTGGCAAATATATGGGGCTTGCAGCAAACTCCAGAGTTGGCGAATCAGCGAGTGCAAACTTATCTCATGGGAGTCTGCAACGCAACGCTCCGATTCCAAAAAAACAGAAGATCGCCCCAAGCATCATCGAGTCTGAGCTGGTGGCGTCGCATACCTAGCCTCAGTTGCGCGCAAGGCTGACGCCGGGCAGGGGCATTTCCAAGATTTACCCTTGGTAGGCAAACGGAGGCAACTGAGACATAACGCCCGATCACTGTGTCTGCACGATAATTTGAAACCGCCACCAGCCCGTAATGGCGCAGAGCCGCGTGTTTGCTTGCAAATGCAATTTATTTTGCCCTCGATGCTAGTCCTTCTACGTGTTTGTCCCGCGGTCGGCGGGTAGACAGCAAAGCCAATGCACTCGATTGGTTCGGGCGACAATCTAAATCAGCTGGAAACTGCTGCCTGCGGCGAGAGCTAAGATCTAGGCACCTTTGCGAGAAAGAAAAAAAAAGCAAATCTATCATAGCCTGCGGCATCTGGGAGGGGGCCTTAGTTTAATAGAGCTTGTCGAAAGGTTGTAAACAGAGTTCCTTCTTTCTTTACTGTTTTGAACTGCATCTGACACTCATTAAACAATTTAGACTTTTTCATGCAATCACTCCTACACACAAGCCTAAAAAGCCGATATTCAACTGCAGTGTCATTGTTCGATTGATAGCATATCTTGTCTATCTCAAGCGACGGGCCAGCAGTCACTCTTCACCCACAATGTCCGACGACCTCTACTCCCGCCTCTCAGCCTCGCAGCACAATCCATTGAACGATCCGCCGTCACGGGGGTCTTCGCGTTTAGACCTTCATGTCGAAATGCACCCCGTGCCCCTGAACGAGCATCATGGGCAGGGATCACCGACTCAAATGCTTGCTGGAGGGCCAGAGGATCCTCATTGGAGTCGCCATCGTCTATCCCGTCAGCCAACTCAGGAAATATTAGCTGGACCCGTCGACGATTCCCAAGGTAAAACAGCTTTGAGGTGAGTTTGACAACACCTTCGAATAACATAGCTGATAGTTATCAGGAGAGAATTATGGCCGATGCACACTTTTGTGAGTACCTTATACCGACCGCATGTCCTGACCATCCGCTCACGGCAAGGTCTCCAAGTTCATATCCATCGGTGCAGTTATTGGCATGGGATTCTACGTCAGGACAGGGGCTATCGAAGCCATTGGCGGCCCTGCGGCAGTTCTATTCGCCTTCGCATTTCTCGGCGTTCTGAGCCTCATGGTCATGCAAGGCCTTGCTACGTTGCTCCGAATTTGGCCAATACGCGGTGCGTTGATGGCTTTCACAGAGACCTTGGTTGACAAAGAGGTCGGCATGATGGTCGGATGGCTGTACTGGTTTGTCACGCTGTTCCAACAATATATTAACGTCTGCTAACAGAATCGAGGCTCACTTATTGCTTCTCGTTTGCTGGTTTGACGACGACGATCGGGGATTTAGTGGATGATCTCAACGTTAACCGTAGCGGTTCAATCGCCATTTCATTTTTTTCCCTCATCATCCCCGTCATATTCAATCTCATGGATATCAGGGTAACAGCCGTTTATTTCACCCTCCGTTTATGATAGTACTAATGCACTGACACAGATTTTCAAATGGGTCGAGCTTGCCTTAGGAATGTTCAAGGTTATGATAGCTGTAACAATTAATCTGACCATGATGGCAATCAACTCGAATAGTAAGTACGAATTTTCTGGAACTATGGACTGAGGCGCTAAGATAATTGTTTTTAAAGCGGCGCATACCCATCGCAATGTCGCCAGAGATGTGGTTTTTCGCCCAGCGCCTGTTGCTGGCTGGTTTGGGAGTGTCAGGTACGCATCATTTCTGAATCTGCCATACTTACTGCTGACATGCGCAAGCACGGGTATCTTCTATGCTGCGTTTTCCTTTGTGGGTATTGAAGCCGTTGCGGTCACTGCAATGGAAGTGGAATTTTCCAAGAAATACCAAGACAACGAAGACAATGCGGGTAATGCAAGCAACGCAAACAACGCAAACAACGCAAACAACGCAAACAACACAGGCAATGTCAAGTACAAGAATCCTTTCAGAAAGCCAGCGAGGATGGTACCACTCACCGCCACGTTTATCTATCTTTGGGGCGCTTGGATAGTCACCGAGAACATAGCCTGGGATGACGACAGATTGTTCACCTTCGCATGGAGCTCGCGGCCCGACAACCCCAACGCCAGCAGCTCAATTTTTGTTAACAGCGCGCGAGACAGCTCTGCAGGCCTCGGAAAAGCAATTACTATCATGCTGATCCTCAGTGTGGCAAGCACATCAAGCACTGCTCTTTACATAGCATCGCGCTCGTTGTACGGATTAGCACTACGACTGGCTGGCCTTCACAAACGCCAAGGCGCCCGGCTGAGCCGCAGTGAGCGTATCTTCCAGGTGTTTGCTCGCAAGAACAAGTTTGGTGTACCTTATGTATCCGTGCTTTTATCTGCGTGGCTTTTCTGGGTTCCATTCTTAAAATACACCAAGCCCGACGTTTTTAGTGCGGTAAGTCACAGGGTCTCCTCCATCATTTCTAAGTAGTTCTAAGACTGAATCAATGCAGGCAATCAATATAGTAGTAGAAATGGGGTCCGTGAGCTGTGTGCTTGTTTGGAGTTGTACATCTTTTGCAGCAGCACGGCTTTTCCAATGGTCTGTTCCGCTGTGGCTCCTCTCCCTCTCTAACACACTTTCCACTAACAATTCGTAGCTGCAGAGGAGTCTCCAACAATGATGCTGTCCTGCGCATCAAGAAGTACCTTGACGTCGAGAACAATGTTTGGTACTATTCCCAGACCATCATGTCTTTCACGGCGGCGGTCACCTGCCTGCTCATTGTCGTGCTTGGAGGCATTATCACATATCTTCACCAATCAAATCCACTACATCCTATCGCAGCATTTTCAATAGTAAGTTTTCCTTCCTGCAACGACTGTGGAAGAAAGACTGTGATTGCGTCAATACTAAAATTCTCATAGCTTGGACTTTTCTTCGTAGGGACTTTGGCCCAGAAAGTTTACAAAAGATCTACGCGCAACCGATTTGCATGGAAAGTTGTGGACTTGGGCAGCCCAAAAAAGGCAGGGAATGCTATTAGTATTCTGGACGAGCAACGTAAAACCAATCTCTTGAAACTGGAACGCCCTACCCTCACAAAATGGGACCTCGGCGGCATTGTTGACTCAGAATGGGTCCGGCAGAGACTTCGAAGTAGCTCTAGCCGAAGATATCTGTAACTGGTGCTCGTTTTCGAGGCATTTGGCACGCTGAATATTTCTAAATGTCGGAAATTGGTGGCCGGGAAACGTGTAAGACTTGCGCTACAAATGGATCACAAGTTTCTATATTGTGTAAATTAATTGATTTGCATACTGTTGCTCTTTGATTTGACCAGGTGTCTATTCTGTCTGTATACATGAATTCTGAATAGAGTTCGAAGTATTGAAATGAATAGATTGGGTAGCAATAGTATGTAAGTGACAGAATGTATTGGATCAAGTCATGTTGTTGAGAAAGCAGGTATACACGGCAATGAAATGCGGGAACAGCTATGCGGGCTGACAAAGTTGCCACGTCTATATCCAAACAGAGAAGAAAATGCGACTTGTTCCGGAAAGTGGCTATTTACCCGTTCCCAGATTACCTCAAAAGAGCCGTCAAGTCAAAAGCCAAAGTTTCCTGAGAATGAGGCCAGGTCACGAGTAATGACAATTTTTTGTCGCTCACGTGAATGCAAGCTTTGTCGATTTCGGGATCGTACCTGTAGCGTCGGCGATGTGGCGCAATTTCAAGCTTTCGAAGTTCGCCCAACTTAGCAATCCTCGCGCCGTATATTTCAAGGATGGATTCGCCGCCCAACAATACAGCCCAATCACCATCGGGTGTGACTAAGACCGTCTTCAGCGTTGGCGATCCTTCAGGCTCTAGGGGCCTAACGGGTGAATTGCCATTCATAGACTGTCGTAGGACGCACTTTTCGTACGTCACAGCTAGAAAACCGGGTTCGTGCTGAAGTGGCGCAAAGCTCGTCACAAAAAACTTCGGGTACTCGCGAACCTGCCCTTGTTAATACTCGCTGACCTGGGGAAAGGGGGATTGGCTGCCTACAGTATCTTTAAGAACACTCTTCCCCAACAGAGCTCCGCTTTTGGCCGTCCAGTATCTGACTTCGACTTTGGGCACAGAATCATCGTTGTTAGAATCCCTTGAGATTCGAAAGCAATGATATAGCGTGAGGCTATCGGCAGAAAACTGTAGCGCCCATGTCGACCCTTCTTGTTCAATGGTATTGCTTTGAAGTCCAGTATGGTTGCTGACACTGATCCCCGTGAATGATATATCAGAACTCATGGTCATGTCTGTCTGTTGGGTCTCTCTGCTGCTTATCATATTAGCATGCACTTCTGAAACCGTACTATTTTCTGTTTCTTTCAAAAGACATACCGAGGCATCGCTTTGATCAAATCCTCAATTCTGAACATCTGAACCCTTGTTGAACGGAGCTTAGACTTCTGGGAAGCTACCGCAAGGAGTTTACCGTCTGGAGACATTGCAACCTTGTGAATTGTGTCCTTTGAGCTCGACTCGTTTCCTTGATATAGTAATGTGAAAGACTTCGACGCCTGGCCCTGTCCAGGTTCTTCAGGTACGTGAAATATTTGACACTTTGTGATTCTTAGCTCTAGTCGATTCTTTAGGACTTCAACATGGTTGTTCATACCTTCATGCCTCGTTCGTCTAGGTAAGTCCAACAGAAGCTTGAACTTCCACAACAGCTCGACGTCAGCAGAATCCTGGGACGTTTGCTGTCCGCCGACTCATCCCCTGTACTGTGGGCGAACAATTGCTCCCGGGTCCGGTTCCGTATGTAGGTGATCTTGGACGGATCATTCTTACTGTAGAACAATATGTACTCGCCTTGAGGCGATTGAGCACAATGGACTGAATCCTTCATGGGATCGCCTCTTTGCGTGACTGGCTTTGGTTGAACAGGAATCCCGTAATTGTAGATCTTTTTCATTGATTCAAGAACCTCGCCTATTGGCATCCGTTGGTCAGGATTTACCTTCAAGATTTGACCCACCAGCATTTTGAGGAGGCCTTGAGAAACCCGGTCATTGGCATAGGCATTACTTTGTAGACTTTGAGTAAGCTTGGTGATCCATCGTTTCAAACCTGCCTTCTTGGGATCCTCGAGGTTTTCAAAAAACGATTCTGTCCGGGCAGAATCTTGGGTCGAATTATCAGAGATCAGGTTCCTGAGGAAGTTGCTATGTTGGTCGACTCCTTCAACTTCAATGTTGAAGATAAGGACACAGAGAAGGATGCATCCAAATGAGCAGACATCAGTATTTGCACTGATACGCCCATTTTTGAATCTGTTCGAAAACTCCGGCGGTAAGAATAAAGCTTCCCGAGGCTTTCTTGGAAGCTCCTTGACTGGCATTTCCGTGCTGATAGCGCATCCAAAGTCGGATATTTTGAATATCAGGCCCTTAGGAGACTCGCACACCAAAATATTCTCCGGTTTCAGGTCGCAGTGGTAATATGGGCAGCTTTTGAAGGTGTCAGTCGCTTCGTCATGCTTAGTCCTTCTGCCGAGCCACTCCAAGCCAACTGCAACGCCAATCATTCTCTTGATGTTGAGGAGCTTCCCATCTGATCCATGCACCGTATTTTCCTTGTTGTCGAGATATTCTGCGAGATTGCATCTTGCCTCGGGAAAGAAGATGCTGCAAGATTGCACGCCGTGCACCAAGCTGCAAAGGGACAACATGATGCTTGAAGGGCAGTCGTCAGAGGTGGCCAGGTCTTGGAGGATAGCGTCTTCGAGTTCGAAAGCTTTGCGCCTTTCCTGGGAGAAAACTTTCCGTGCGAGAAACACCGGCTGTAGACGTTAGATACGAGCTCAAAAAGGTCTGAACACAGGTGTATGCATGCCTTGTTGTTCACCATCGGAAATCTTTGCGGAGCGAAGTGCCCTGCGGCCACTTCTACACGCCAAACGGTACCATGCGCCCCATCTCCGAGCTTTTTCTTCGACTTGGGATAAGGCATACGCAAACGGTCTCCATATTTATAACCGTTGACCTGGTACTCTCCCTCCCGAAGGACAAGTGCAGCAAATCTGAATTGCAATCTGTAGAATTCCTCCGCGTCTATTGGCGCAAAGATTTTTTGGAGTTTGTTGCGTTCGAACGGCATGTCTTTATCATCATCAGTCCATTCATATTGCTTGTCTGCAATGATTTTTTCGCCGAATCGCTGAAGTAGTGATAAGGTGCCACTGCAGAGAATGGTCAAAAGGATTAAACGCCGCTCCCGTTGACCCATAATCTTGTCCAAAGCCTTATCGATTGCCGGCATGGGTCGACCCGTGTTGCAGTACATGAGTTCCACTACCTCCCTTTTTTCAATCTCTGTTTTCGTCAGGATGTAAGGTGCTGATCCACGTGGTAAAAACCAGCGCCCAGAGCCGTCGGAGTCCACCAGGAAATCTTTGCATCGGAAGGAGAAGTACTCCTTCACGTCTTCGAAATTCGGTTTTTGAGAGTCCTGCTGCGAGAGACTCATTTTCCGGGGCGTGCACTGAGCTCGTAATAGAATATGCAGGCGGGATTTAAGTGATGGCTGAAGGTGCGGCACGACCGATAAGCAGGAACAGTATGATTCGTCGGCGTCTCCTGAACGAATATAGGATCGGATTGGACTGATATGCTGGCGCTACGAGGTCTTATGTGGGGATACAAGAGCCGCCTTATATGCATTGCCGCGTTTACGATACGCTGTTGCCTTGAATCGTTTCCCTGGGCGCGCACGTAAGTATGCAAGGCTAGGGACGCTGAAACGTCCTAACCTGCGCCCACAAATATTGGGTGGCTTCGATAAGAGTGCTATTTTTAGCCCCTTTGCCACCCGTATCAGCCTGACCAGCTTCATCCGCGTGTTCGTAGATTGCCGCTTGTGTGACGAGTAGGTCTCACACATACCCCACTTTCCAGTGCGAACGCTAAAAATATAAGAGATATACTGCCTTTAAAGCTACAAGTCTATCTTCCTGTCCTATATTCTGTCTTGACACTTTCCCAAGTCTATCAGTAGAGTTTTTGCTTTGTGTAAAATTAACACCCTACTTTCTCTTGCGGCCGGGACGACGGGAGCGGCTGTGAGCAGTTGAAACCGCCCAAGTCCGTGGAAGCGGCTCTCTAATATTCGTATCTATCTTCCGTTGCTAATAATTGTCCTTGTAGTATCCGATGTGGGCTCTCCAATGCTATGGCTAGATGTATATGTATAAAAGAGCTTGCGATGAGGGATTTTCGCCAAGATTGACTTGCTAAAGCCTGCAGTGAATGAGGTGGTCGTCCCTTCGGTATTCCAAGTTCCAACAAGGAAATCGTGCGATTTCCTGGCTTATACAGAAAGTCGTATTGAAATTTTGGTCTGCTGGCTTCCTGGTAGATTGTAAGACAAGGCTAAGTTCATCGTCACTAGTCACCAAACCTACTGCCTATGCTCCAGGGACATCTCCCGCGCACGGCTTGCCAATTCCCCAAGTAACTGTCCTATATCCCGAACGAACGAAGGAGGAACTGTTTGAGCTCAGCGGTTGCAAAGCTCAACCTTTCATGTTCAAAGAGATGGGGAAAGTTGACTGAGGGTACGTAGGAGGGCGGAGTAAGATTTTCAGCTGAACCCCGGCCGGGGCTACACAAGCATAGCAGGGGCATCTGTGACACCTTACTAGCAATTCTGATGCAGGGTAAATTTGAATTGCGTTTACTCTTGTCCCGCGTCTATACCATGACACCTTGCTATCTTTCTTATCAATTTGCCATCATCTCTGATGATAGACCCGATATACATCTCCAGAAAACCAGGACCCAAGAGAAGAGAGGAGCAAAGCAAAACAGCAGACGCAGTTGACTTTTTTTACTCGCAATGGCTGACTAGCGATTCAGATGAACCCTTGCAACTCACGGTTTCTCAACGGTAGTGTCATTTAAATAGCTTTCCCCGAACCGGCCATCTTCGTTGACCTTTTCATACACGACCCGATGACGAGAAGCCCATGTCTGAAGCTCAGAGTAATGGAGATCTGCAACACTCTTTTCCACACTCAGCTCCTGCACTCCGTCGGCGCAGTCTACAATTAGCCGCAAGGTGTCCACCCGTCGGAACGCGCGCGCTCTTGCGCGCACACGCCGCCATCGCCGCTGTCGCTGCCCCCGCTGCAAACAAAATCAGCAGGTTAGCCACTAGAAGCGCTGGTACATAGGTGATGCGGTAATACTCTTTGAAGGCGGTGGTATCAGCGTTGTACCAAAACGCCGGTTCATCGCCCGTCGAATTCGAGGCGGCGACTTCGTGAATGATCCGTCCTACCTCGGCCGACTCATAGAGGTAGTTGCAGGCCAGGATCGAGACGTTGATGTCAGTATCGCATTCTTTTAAGCAGTGCGTAGAGCTGCATCTTAATACTAATAGAATGTCGTCACAGTGGGCGTGCCCTGCTGTGATCGCAAGAGCGGGCCCAATCCCAGGCACCGTGGATCCGAGAGCGTGATAGTCGAGAGAGGTCTAGTACAGGGCGAGCGTGGAAGGCACCCTTGCCGTCTCGCCGAAGAAGTGTGACTCCAACAAAAGCCATAGTCCGGCATCTCGTGTGTAGTTGAGCTTGCTCACCCAAGCTCTGCCCCCTACAGTGGAAGAGCAATCCTGATCATAGTAAAAGCGCTTTCCAACCTGTAATGGAGGAACACAGCAACCTTCTACATTAAATATTCCCTTAACGGTATTACTAAGGGTGGTAGTGGATCGCAGTGCCCAATAGGCGTTGGAACTGTTCCGCTCCGGTTCGGCCACGAACAACCCACGCTTGACTGATCTGTCACCTCAAATCCGCCCCCTTCGCACTTAGCAGGAATTTGTATTTCTCGCTCACGACGTTCGCAAGCGAGCCGAAACACTTCAAAGAGTAAAAGGCTAATGCGGATAGTATAGCACACAAGGTTCACCCAATGAGCGGCATGTATCCTGAGTGTATTATGGCTCGAAACCTTCTCCGAAAAATCTCCAAGGTCTCCGGTCCATTACCGAGCTTCATTGGACCGGAGACCTTGATCGCTTCAGGAAGTTGCTCCGATACGCAATGGAGCGAGTGGATGGTCGCTGTGCCGCACGTCACATTTGCCGAGGTCTCCGGCTTTCTTCCCAGCGAAGGCCCGGTACTGCCTTGTATCCAATGTCTATCAGGCAGTCTACGCTTTTCGTGAAGACTACACCGACGTAGATATAACCACGTATGTCTGGATGATTCCGTATCACTTCCGACGGCTAATGCATTGCAGCAACATTCCGCCCCTACCGCCGAAATACAAGGCGGCATAGATCCCCGAAGGCGCCATCCTCAAATCTCCTAACATCTTCTGCCTTCTTAACAAAAATCAAAGTTTGAAAGTGGGTGAAAACGTGCGCATGGCCGAAGCTGAAGCAATGCGCTTCGTGGCAAGCCGTATCTCCATCCAGGTCCCTCATGTCCACGGAGCATACGAGAAAACGGGAAGTGGCTACCACGAGAGTGATGCAATCGGCTACATTTTCATGTCCAAGATTGAAGGACAGCCTTTGGAGAAGGTGTGGAAAGCCATTTCAGAAGACGACAGGACCAACTTCGTCGACCAATTTCGTGGATACGTACTGGAACTACGAGAGCTACGCGGAGACTTCTACGGCGCGCTCTGGAATTGCCTGTCCGAGGACATTTTCTTCCATCATCTCTGCATAGCCACGCAGGAAACCCCAAAGTACGGGCCCTACAATTCAAGAAAGGAATACAACGAGAGCTTGACGGTGACTGGAATTGTTGATTGGCAGGGCGCTGGCTTTAGGATCAATGTGCGGGATTATCTCGAAGCCAGGCTAAGATTAAAAGGCGATCAAAATTCGACCCAGGTATTAGCAGAAATCTTCCCTAAGGAGTCACAAGTTCATTGCAAGACCTTCAACGCGTTTTAACAAGCGCTCGTCAAGTATAGCAGCTTATGAGTTGGTAGATTTGTATTTTATAGTCAACTTGACCGGCCGCCCCCATGAATCTGGCTCTCTTGTCTCAGTCATCAATTACTTTTCAAGCAAAAAAAGAAATGCGCATCATGGGCGAGTAGACTGGCTTGTTCCATCTACAGTCCCCTCTCGCAGCCGATGGCTAGCGCGAAGAATAGCAGGGCCCTAGAACATGGCGTGAGTATGCCTCAGTTCCTTCCTTTTTTTTTTTTTTTTTTCTAACGAAAAAGAACATGAATAGGTAGTTGAAACTATCATCCGGACGTGAATGTGTAATTATTATTTTCACATTTACATCCGGATGATAGCTTCAACTACCGATGGCATGAGAAAAATAAATTCACGCCAGCTGTTGGCTGCAATATCCCTCTGTAATGACGTTACTTGGGTTACCCGAAGATCTTCCTCGGCCGGGCTTAACCTAATACGGGAATTCATCCTCGCTTACCATCCTTTGCCGACATCTACCAGCTCCTGGAGCTGGCTATATATTAGAAACAAGGACCAGGCTTTTCTTCGTCACAGCATAAATCCTACCTCACACGTAAGGCCCCGTGGAGCATCTACATGAAATGCACATCCCGCTAACATCCTCCAAAGTTATACACCACCACCATGTCAAACGATCTCTCCAACAAAGCCTTCATCGTCACCGGCGCCGCATCCGGAATCGGGCTCGATACTGCCTTGACACTTCTCTCCCGCGGCGCGTCTGTAGCCCTGTCCGACGTCAACGGAGCGCAACTGGAAGCGCGCGTCAACTCCCTTCCCGCAGACCAAAAGCAGCGGGCCATCTGGCAAGTCGTCGACGTGTCCGACCGCTCCGCCGTGCAGGCCGCCTTGCGGGAAACCATCGATGCGTTCGGAAAAATTGACGGCGTTGCCAATGTCGCCGGGACAGGCGGGCATGCAATCGGCGACGAGGCAGTCTGGGAGACGAGCGACGCTGAGTTTGACTTCCTCATGGATGTCAATGTGCGCGGCACGTTCAACGTCTTGTCTGAGGCTCTTAAGCCTGGCGTGTTGGTTGAGGGGACAGGCAGCGTTGTGAGTGTTGGCAGCATGTTCTCGAAGCGCGGGATGCCGAGGGGTGCTGTGTTTGCGGCGAGCAAGCATGCGGCTGAAGGCATGGCGAAGAGTGCGGCGCTGGAAGCGGCTCCGAGAGGGATCAGGGTGAATGTGGTTATGCCGTAAGTGTCTCAACTGCAATAATTAGGGAGGGAGAAAGCAAAAACTAAGTTCGTGCACAGTGGTGCAATTGACACGCCGATGCATCGCGCCAATTTGGCGCGCTGGGGGGATAGTCCGGTTCCACCAATTCCAATGAACCGCGCAGGAGAGGCACAAGAGGTTGCCAACGTCATCTGCTTCCTCCTTAGCGAGCAGAGTGGTTATGTCACGGGTGCGGCGTGGGAAATTGACGGAGGCGCTAATGCGTAGAATAAGGTATCGTTGATGGCCGAGATCGGAGTGTCTTTGGGAGAATGAGAATGTTTTACCACTCATCTAGCCACACCAGTCATCGGGCCCCAGCAACACCTAAATATTTCTCAGCAAAAACCTTATCTGATTACTCTTTGGATCTTGAGACGTCGGTGAACTGTGTGGCCATGCAAATGACAATCACTGCACGATGTATGCGCAGGCATGTAAAGCGTGATGGCATTATTCGTCATGCAGTATTAGCCGCATTCAGGCTATCGAGGATGAGTAGGCGGATGGAGCTTGTCTTATTGAAATATGTAATATAACTTCATTTAAAGTAGTGGTCGATTATGCAAATTCTTGGGCCGATGTGTAGTTTTAAGGAAATATAAATATTTTAAGGCATGAAATTCAATTAGTTATACAGGCAGGCTCCAACATTTTCGCTGAGAAAGCTTCGAGCAAGCTTACTTCTTTTATCTCTTCGGCTGGTGCGATCATCCGGCACAGCCTCCAGCACGTCTTTCGATAAATGACTTGACCCTCATTGTGGCTTATCTATTGGCCAACAGCTAAACACTGCACAAATCGTTCTACTGGGTCCATATCAGGCAAGCACTAAACCTAAACAAAATATCGGAAGACGTGTCAGAGGACATATCTAAGAATCGCACTAGTAGAGGATATAATTAGCTGTGCTAGCAGTCTTAAATGTGTCCAGTGAAACTGTTCGGGCGTCTCTTTCGTATATTTCAATCTCCTCGTCCACAAATTCCCTCCTCTCAGGACACAGTCCATAGTCTTCCCGTAGCGCCAATATACCTAGTGTAGATCACTAACGTTGCATGGCACCCCGGCCCTCATGTGCCACCTACCACCGCATAACGCGCGCCGTGATTCGCGTATTGCCTACGTCGCGCTATGGGCCGCGGAGCGCCTGCCATTCGTCATGGCCGCCCCGGCCGGCGCGGGGAGACGGGCGGCGAGACAGCAAAGAAAAGCGGAAAAACGGGCTGCATAGTGACTTGCATGCCTACCACAAATTTTTTTCTGCTTGATGGCGCATCATGTTTCAGCTTTTCAAGAAGATATAAATTCGTCCGTTCCGGCTCTTCCTATCCACAGGCAGTATATTCACTCGTACCCTCATACTTACTCGAATACCAATCTTTGGCGTCAGCTTGTTCAGCATAGCTTATAGCTCATTTACTAAAACCCATCTGCACCCATCTCTTTAGTGAGGCTGAGAACCAGCCTTGCATCTGATCCGCAGCCCGTTGGTTGCGCGGGGAACGCCACGCCCAACCCCTGCGCCTTCCCAAATAGCACATGACGTTCGGTGAGTAGGAGCCCAGAATTGCCCTACAAAGACGTGTTTGGCTCGTCCCGCTGCGCTTCGCGGAACTTTTCGAATTTCGTCAATCTCATTGGTGCCACCTTACCACAGACGCACCTCATCATCACTTTAAGACGTATTTGGCTCGTCCCGCCGCGCTACTCGGAACTTTTCGATTCTCATCACTCTCATTGGCATCGCCTCACCACAGACGCACCCCATCTCACTTTCACATCAGCCTCCCCGCCAAGCTCGCCCCAACGCTAGCATATAACTAGCGATCTTACCTCAGTGCCCTACGAATCCCTTGAAAGAGCTGCGCGAAACCAAAACAAACCGACAGCACGCTTCACATACAACATCGGCGTGACGCAAGACTCTTATTCTTTTCGTAACGGCACCTATCAAGAACCCAGTCAGTATACTCAACCAGTTGCATGTCTTGGAGCTTTTGTGCGTTCACGTTCTTACAAGTCCAATGAAGCAAGTTCCACATCATCTCGCCCTTGGCACGACTCAAAAAGAAGATGCAAATCACCTCCCGCGATCTGTCCGTTGGCGACGAAATCAACATCATCGGCGTAGTCGTCGCGTTCGTGGCGGGCATCATATCCATCAGCATTGCGTACGTTACATGGCGATCCGTCAGGCCAGCAAGAGCCCCACGAGGTTTGTCGCCTTTACGTCGCTATCTGTGACAATGGACTGAATGAATACCTAGACCCAGAGGCTCATGGATGGGTCATTAGCTTCGGATTGGAGCGGCGGGTGCGCTGAACAACTATGCAAGATGGCATTGGATTCAAGGTTCTCCTGCGCTACCTGACACTCGTAGTGGCAATGACGTTGTTTGAAATTGAGTGGCTTCCCCACGAAGCGGGAGCCTGACAGCGAAAGGGCCACCCAAGCGCTCATCGGGTGGACTAGCTATCAATAGCGCTCAGTCGTATACCTCTTTCGTCAATGTTTGCCTTTTAAGTCCTTCCAAGCCTGCATCGCTCTATAAAGCGTCTGTCCTCACTAACATGCGGTCCCCGTCCTCATTTCTGCTCATTCTTGCCTCAACCCTCCGTGCGGCCCCCTTCATAACCGTAGTATCGTCAGACACCCTCACCTCGTCGTCGCTCTTCAATTCAAAAGACCTACTCATAGCATCTTCATATTTCCGAAACTCTTCATTATGTTGCTCTACCGTAGCTATGGTGATTCCTCTCACCACATTGGAAGGAAAGAAGGGATCCACTGAAAAAAAGAAAGTCGTTCATCAAAGGTCAAAAGGCTCCCACACGATTGTCGGAGACGGTGTAGCAGAAGAAGAGACGAAACAGAAAATCCGTGCAAATACCGCAACTTGCTACACTCATGCCTACGGTTTACTAGCTGGAGTCGAATGTCGCCTCGTCATTGAGAGCGCCAAGATTGTTGGGCTGACCACCAAAGTTCGACACGTCCGGGAACCAATTGCTGTTTCCCTCGCCATCACCAGCCGAGCCATTTTCCACTGGATTCAAGAGAGTGAATTCATCGGGAAGGAATTCATGAAAGAGGTCGTTGCCGTCGCTAGTCGAGACATTGCCCATCGAGTCAAAGAGCACGAATTCTGCGGGGGGGGAGTACTTGACATCAAAGATGTTGGTATTGTCGTTGTCGTTGGAGGTCGTCCCGCCAAGATGCTCACGATCATGCTGCGCTCTGTTGGAGGAGTCGGAGGTGGACACGAAGGCGGCGTTGTCGGGGTCCAGCGAGCTAGCATCGAGACCAAGACCGGAGAGATTTTGGTAGCTATTACGGGCTATGAATTGCCGTGTCAGAGCCTCGATGTGCTGTTGTTCTTCTGGTGTAAATGTTTCGGGTCCCCTTTCAGTTTGCTGCGGGACCGTATGAGACTCCGCTACCGTATTTGAGCCTGAGAGCTGCTTCGAGGTGTGAATCTGGGCTTGTATGTCTTTTTGATGCATCTCTCGTAGTAGTTGTATTAATGCCTTGACCAAGGTGACGTATTCATTCTACGCAATGTCATTAGATATTTGGCAACGAGAAAAAGTTGGCTTTACATACTCTACTTCCGGAATGGAGGAAGCGTTCACTTTCTTCTCTAAAGGCTAGCTGCAGACTTTCTTTGTCTTTCTTATCGGGGTTCCTTAGTTTTATTGCGGCGTAACTGTGGTGAAAATTTAATCTCTGTTTATATCAGAAGAGCGTGAAAAACTAACATGTTCCACAGCATTCCTGTTCGCTGCTCTGCGTTGAGGGTCGCCTGCCATTGTCCGGGTTGCGGACGGTGAGATCTTCGCATCTGTGCTAAGATAAATTGTTGAAGCGGGTGTTTAATCGTCGGAGTGGCTGCTGGTCGTTCCTGTGGCTATTTGTCGTTCTTCATGTTAACGAGATGTTTTTATGATTTCTCAACATAATTTTTATAGTGGAAATACTAACCGCTCTTTTTTCTTGAACAGAATCTATGTGGGTGTTGTGTGGCGGAGCGTCCTGAGTTTGAACTTTTCGCGTGTCAGTGACTTTTTCTTTTTTGCTGTGTTTGTATTCACCTCAGGAAAGGCTGTGGAGGCTGGTTCCATAAAGAAGAGATGAAAACTTTCCAATGCATCAATTGTAAGAAATCAATCTTACAAATTGAATCAGGGACTCTTGGTCCCTCCGAATCAGGATGATAACTTCGCAAATGCTCTTTCAACTGCTTTGAGGTCTTAAAACCAATCTGGCGATATACGCAAGTGGTTTCTGTGCAGTGGAATCGCCTATGAACCGATCTCTCATGCTCGTCCCTCATCTCCAATGTGGCGAAGCCTCGAGATGCACTATGGCAGGAGTAAAATCGGCACAAATGTGAAGCTGAACTATGAAACCGTTTAAAGGCGACTAGAGACTTGTCAGATAAGCCTGGGATAGCAATTGCTAAGAGCAGCTGTTGGACGATTCGTTCGTAGCTGTACATGAGCTGACTCAACAATGTTGGATCATGGTTCAGTCCAAATTGTTCAAGTTCTGCCCCAGAATCAGTTCACAGGCTTAAAAGGCTGAGATTTGTTGACTGAGGTGACCTACCTTGCCCAGTGTCACATGATTCATCCTGCAGCTTCTGATAGAACGTGATTGCTTTTGAGACAAGATCGTAAAATCTGAAACTGCAATCAAGACCCTGGATAATGGGCGCTGGCAACATTCTGTCGGATAGCTGATGGACTGTTGTTTCCGGAAAGTGCTGCAAGATCAAATCATGTTTTGAAGCAAAGTCATTCAAGCAACGAATAATGTGAGTGGCCTTGTCTTCAGAGAGGCCCGAATCAAGTTTTGCCAGCTGGAGGAGATGGTCCATCCAGAAATTGTGGGCGTATGGCAGCAGCGTGAGGAATCCGTTCCCTGTTTTCACGAGCCTGTGGTTCTCCCCGTATGTAGGATCAAGCAAGTCGAGCCCTGATGCGAGCATCGCAACGCATGCCAGCGTGATATTGTGATGGGACTCTCGTTCTGATGTGGGAAGTTCACAATTTGGTTGACCAAGATATCTGAAATAAATTAGTTGTTGTACATTTCATTTGAGTTAGAGAATCGTACTCTTTCAAGGAGAAATGTATAAGAACCAGAGTATCATTTGGTCCTTCTTCGACGAGTGGCTTGCATATCTCGAGAATCTCTTCGAACAGCTTCGTTGACCCGTCAATCACCAAGCTCTCTTGGGTTAAAGCTATGGCATCAACGAGCTCCGCTTTTCTGAGCGGTCTCTGTGCATGCAGGATCCACTGGAGAGTGCGAATGCCTCTCTCGAGATTACGGGGGTTACGTTCTGTCCACCGATCCTTCATGGTGCTCAAAATACGGCCGTACCTGGTAAAGTGAGCACATGTTCAATAAAACTTTGCGAGATACTTTACAAGTCTGTCAAGCCTTTGGGAAGAGTATCAATTGCGTATTGTAAGTCCTGGAGATTGTACGTCTCTTCCATGCTGTTCAGAACAAGATTAACCCAGAGAAACATCCCTAAGATTTATGTCAGAGACCGCTGAATTCTGGAAGCTTTTAGAGCTGCTTACCTTGAGCTTTTTCATTCATCGTCTTTTTGATTGATTCAACCAATTCATTCTGTTGTTGAAGCTGTTGAAGGTCTGCGAGCTTATCCTTGATGAAGTATTCGATAGCCATGTTGATAGACTTGTTCTCCTCGGACAAAGAGATCTTTGCCCTCTGAGACAAGGAGCGTGAAATTCCCGGGACCTCACGACTGGATATCAATACCCTACAGTTGAGAGACTTGTCTTGAACTATGGCAAGGATATCCTTGAGGGTCTTTTTTTGGTCTTCAACAGCACATTCGTCCAACCCATCCAACACGATCCTGGTCAACGGAGCTGCAGACAAGAGGTGGGGCAAAAGCTTGCGGAGATTCCCAATGGATGGAGTCTCACCCTTACCAATATAGTTATTGCAGACATCGGCGGCACACTCGGGTATCTTCCGAAGTATTTGCGCTGCCAGAGACCTCAGAACGTGAACAGATCCGCTGGACTCAAGAGAACGGTAGGTGCAGAAGAAATAAAGCACCAGAGAATCTCGCTTCTGCAGAGATTTGATCACGCTCGAGCATATGACACTTTTACCTTCGATGAGAAAGTACTCAGCGAATAATAATCATGAGAGTTTGAACGTAGGAGCTACTCACCGGCGCCGGGTTTGCCATGCAGCCATATCACCGGTTGCGGCTCATCATCCGTCATCCACTTTTTCACCTTTTCGAGCTGGAAAATCCAGTCGCAACTTCCCGGATGGCAGCGAGTGGTAAAGTGATCGAGTTCTTCTTCCTGGTCGTGTAACTGAGTAATTTGTAGCCACTTGATGACGGAAGCCAGCTTGGCCGCTTCTTCCTGTTTCTCTCGCTGAGTTATGAGCTCGTTTTGTGTGTCACGGAACTCTTTGGCTTGCAATATGTCAATAGCGTTGGCGTTCTTATCAATCAACTCGCTGTCTCGGGCAATATTATTCAGGATTGCCTTAAATCGACCATCGAAGCGCCCCCAGGACGTGTGGAAGAACCGAGTCCAAGCTGGTGGTCCCATCAGAACATTGAAGTAGATGAAAACGGAAGGGTCCTTACCCTTAGCACGGAAGAACTTGTAGGCTCGACGGTGGAATTCTAGGATGTCAGCATAAAACAGAGCCAGGACTTGCTGAAAGTTGGGATCCTTTTGGAAGACTACGCCGAATTGTTCGAATCGGGGCATGTTGTCGGAGATCATTTCGTATGCTTCTAGGAGCTTTTCGAGTGATGACAGGTACTCAGAGGAGAGCTTACTTCATGTTAGTGACATCAAACTCAGCAGTTTGAGAGCCGATGTCTCAGCAACTTACTTGAAGCATGAGCTTGATGGGAGCCTGGTAGAGTGTTAGCGTTCGGTGATTCAGCAGTCAAATACGTGATTCTACCCATATCCAAGATAAGTAATCCGTGCCGTTGCAGAGGACTTCAACAACGCTGGCATAGTGCTCGAGGCCTCTTAAGAAGGGCTCGATGCGGCGCATGTTGCGCAAGCTCTTGGAATTGGCGAGCTTGTCTTCGATCCCAGCGGCGGTATCCCAGACATCATTGAGATTGGTGTCCTGGAACCTGCGTGCATCTTCGGCGGTCACGCTTCGTTTGAACCTCTCAAACGCTCCCTTGATGGTCAAGCGGGCTTGAGGAGATGGAGTGGTCATATCGCCCTTCGCCACACAGCACAAGCGATGGCCGGTGGTCAAAGGCCAGTTCCGTAAATTGGGTCCTTTTCAAAAGGTGCGACAAGTTTAAAACTTGAAGAGTACGCAGAAGTCTGCCCCGCCATCAGCCTTGTCAGGTGCTGGAGGCTGTCGATCGGCCGGGGCGCGGTCACTGGTCAGTCAAGTACGCCGGGGTAAGCGACTCTGGCCCCCACTGCCATGCATAAGCACAGCCCTCTGAATGGGTACACATGTACTCCGTTGAGGGCTCAATAAATATTTGCAATGCGTAAAGCCAATTCGTCATAAACCTTTTCCTCGTCCTTCACATCGCTTGTGATTGCAAACATCACTCACATGTTTGAGGATTTCGCGTACGCTTTTCAAAGATCGTTCCTCCCTTTTTCTCAAAGCAAAGGACTTGTCTTTTCGGGCGAAGCCTGCATAGCCACAGACACGTCAGACTGTGTTGCACCAATGCAGCGCGTGGTGGCACCCCACCGATTCCAGCGCAAGCCTGAGGCTGCAAGAAACGCCTTGCAGCACTGCCTCGTTGACTGTCCTTCGTCGCGTCGCTTTTGCGATCTACACATTCCCTCGACAACGTTCCCCTCTCCTACCAGGAGCACTCTACTACATCGAGGCCTGATGTTGCCCCCAACATGATGTCTAATAATGCGGAGCCACCCAGGAAACGCCGCTGCCTGAACGTCGAGGACAATGTCAGCCTCCAGCGGAACGAAACGCAACCATCTCCGCCTGATCATGTCTGCTTTGGCATGGTACATTTTCCCAGGCCCTCAAAGAGAGCTATGGCAGAGGTTCTCTGACTCACTGACTTCTCTGCTCTTAGATTACCGATATTTCTGTTCGGCCGAGCCTGCATCTTCCTTGCTACCCGGAAAGCTCCTTCGCTCTTTGTTTTATACAGCAAGACGGCACTGTCCTGGATGCCCGTACGGAAAATCCAATAGGGACGGCGGGGACTCACATTGGAAAGGCCTTGTGGGTGTTATCATCTCAGGAGGGTGTTTTACTGCAGATTTCCTGCGCATTTGGACTCCAAAGGGACACGAGAAGCGGCAAAAGTACCATAGAGATTATATTATCGGTCATTGTCTACGGAAATTCTGGACTTGGACCCCCTGTGGGAAACTTTCTCCAAAAATGCGACCTCTATCTTCAAGACCCGGAGGGCTGCGCCTGGAACCTGCCATATCAAAATCCTCATCGAATGTCCAGAGGCGGAAAATTGAAAATGACGTTCGATTTACCCAAAATTAAACATGCGCATGTAGCAACGAAATTCCAGGGTGCCACAGACTTCTTCGCAAACCTCGAGGCTGAAGAGGATGACCAGGTGGATTCACCTCAGGGCCTCCGTACCAAAATACTCCCGTATGTATATTGTCTCTACAGTAAACCAGCGTATAGCTAACCTCTAAAAGGCACCAGCAGCGGGCTTTGGCGTTCATGCTCAGGCGAGAAGGCGGGTGGATCTATGATGGATCCCGGCGAGATCTTTGGACGATGAATCAGGACATTCTCGGCCAAACGTATACTCTCCGTACCCATGCATGTGCGCGTTCATCTTGACTTACGCCATTGGCAGGTTCACCAACAATGTTACTGGGCATCTGCATAAGGATCCACCTCCTAACTTCCGGGGTGGTCTGTTGGCAGATGAGATGGGCCTCGGTAAGACCTTGAGCATGATAGCGTTGATTATGTCGGACAAAGATCCCAGGATGCAAAGCACCCACTGTGCCATTACCCAAGCGCACAATAGGGGATGGTCCAGCAATGCTACACTCGTAATTGTGCCCTCTCCATGTAGGTTTACGTCGTCCTGATGGCGATATCCATCCAAGTGAACTTATCTGACTTAAGAACAGTGCTTCAAGTCTGGAACGCGCAACTCGAACAGTAAGTACAGAACCACCGCATGATACTGCATTTAACTCACAAGCTCAGGCACACATATCCCGGTCGAGTGCAATGGGTCATCTATCATGGCTCCCGACGCCTCACCGCACTGTCTCAAGCTGGTCAGCCTGACATAGTAATCACGACCTTCCAAACTCTCGCATCAGAGTACGGGCATGGAAAGAACCAAAGTTCTCCAATTTTCACTGCACACTGGAAACGGATTGTGCTTGATGAAGGTCAGTGGCCCAGATAGATAAGCACATTTGTTGCTGACAGGAACTAGCTCATATCATTCGGGAGCGCAAGACGATGACAGCAAAAGCAATCCGTACTCTGAGTGCCGATCGTAGATGGGCCTTGACGGGAACACCTGTTCAAAATCGTATGGCTGACTTTGCAAGTCTCTTGGAGTTTCTGCGTGTTCATCCATACAGCAACCACAAAGCATTCGAGCGCGACATATCTCTCCCTTGTGTGGATGGTTGCGGAGAAGAAGGCGTCCGTAGACTGAAGACCCTCGTTGGTTGTATAGTCTTAAGACGCCGCACAACGATCATCCAGCTTCCACCTCGACACGACGAGGTACGTCCTCTCGAATTCACGCTAGAAGAGCGAGATTTTTACGATAAAGCATCGTCTCCGATCAAGAAAATGATAGACAATGCGCTCGACGACGACGCTAGTTCAGCCGAGGTACTTCTGAGCGCATTCCAACTCATAAACCGCCTGCGGAAGATCTGCAACCTCGGAACACTGGCCATTCCCTCGTCCAGCACCATAGCGTCCCCTCCACCGGAGACTTCCTGGGGCGTTTCTACCGCACAGAGCGCATTCGACACCTTACTAAGCATGGATCAAGGCAAATGTTTCAACTGCTTGCAGGAAGTGGAAAATTCTACAGGCTTATCCGCAGCTGAAAGCCTTTCTTTGCCGACATCACTTTCACCACGCATCTTCAGATGTCTGAAGGTCCTCTGCGGGCCGTGTTCTACCCAGCAAGGCTGCGGAATCGCATGCGGGGACTCCCCAGCATGCCCATCAGAGGCGGTTTTTACTTCTGCTTCTGCTCCGAGCACGCCTCTTGCATCAAGGCCCGAGCCTGGATTACCCGTATCGAGCAAAATCAAGGCACTTGTTGAGGACGTACTTGAACATCCTGATGAGAAGAGGTAAGGCTGGGAGATTCTTTCTCAGACACATATATCTAACTCCGAGTTTAGTGTAATATTCTCGTACTGGACAACATCTCTTGATGCAGTCGAATGCGCCCTCGAAGATAATCGTGTGGGGTACGTGCGGTTTGATGGGCAAACATCTTCAGGAAACCGCAAAATTGCACTTCGCCGCCTTCATGATGACCCCAGCGTGAGAGTCATGCTGATCACAGTCGGCTGTGGCGCAGTCGGGTATAGCTCACCTATTCAAGACCACTTATTCTCCTTCCGCCCCTCAACACCCTACTGACCTCAGCCAGATTGGATCTCACGGCCGCGTCCCGCATCTACCTACTCGAGCCACAGTGGAACCCGACAACAGAAGATCAGGCATTGGCAAGAATTCACAGAATGGGCCAGAAACGACCTGTCACAACGATCCGCTTTGTCATGAAAGACTCCTTCGAAGAGGTTCGTATCTAACCCTCCAGTTTCAACTCAAACACCAACTTACAGTTTTTGAATTCCACAGCATGTCATGAAAGTACAAGACCGGAAGCGGCAGCTGGCCGATCTTCTCTTTTCTGGTGGGAAGCAAAACAGCGAGGAAAAGACACATGCACAGCTCTCAGTATGGTTTCTAAAATAAATCATTTGATCATGGCTAACAAATGCGTAGCATCTGCGTTCACTACTCGGCTAAAGAGCGTTAAAGTTGAAGTGGCTGTAGAATATTACAAAAAAAAAAAAGGACCGCAACTGCTACTTAGTTAAAGTTTAATCTTCATTGTAGATATTGCCTATTCAGTATGATAACAATAAGTTAAAGTCTATCGATCATGATAGATAATTTTGAGGCGAGATAACACGAAGACTAGATAGAGGCGAGAGAATTGAAAGGCGACGCGGACAAGACATGAGTGGATAAATGGCTTGATTCCCCGCGAAGAGAAGTATGCGGTTTCTTACCCAGCGGAAAGCCTAAACACACTAGTCACTGTTACAGTATAGGCATTACTACAATGATTTAGCATTTAGAAAAAGCACATCTGAATAATTGCATGTTCGGTGGTTGAGAGTCTTAGAGCAAGAGTATTGCAAAAGTAGACTAGTCTTTTTTGGGAAGTGTAATAGTGCCAAGGCGCTAAAACGCGTCGTCGCGCTCTGCGCTGCTTGACGCGTCGCGCGTGGGATCGCTCGAGCCGCCGCGCAAAACATGTCGCTTGCCCGCTGCTCTCCACCAACAACACCACTCAACCTCGCCCTTTGATACCCCCCACAACCCCGCTTGCGTACACCGTGCAGGTGCTCCAGTGGTCATTTCCCTCTCCACAACTCTTTTGAAATCATACATCCGATCTTTACCGCACAATGGACGGCATTGCGCTGCGAGATGAGGCGGTGCGCGACCGCATCAGAGCCGCCGAGGAGTTCCTGGATCCCAGTACGTCTGCTCTGTTCGCTGTTCCTGCGCTGTTACTAATTGCTTTCAGATGATCCTCGCGCACGAACGTATGAATCGCTGCTCCAGCCCGACAGCTAATGCCCGCTGACAACGCCGCACAGCTACCGCGCCGATATCATTATCATGCTGAACCGCGGTCTGAGGAGACTAGACGTAAGACATTTTTCAGAAGAGCCTGTGGCCAGACGCGCTGACAGGAACCTAGGTCAGCTTGGATGAGATTAGGACACACAACAGAGAAATGGCCGATGGGTAAGTTGAGCGACGCCAGCCAAAATCTGACACTGTTGCTGACTTTGGCAGCCTTCTCAACCAACCATTCGACTGGACCTTCGCATTCGACAATGCTTTGAAAAACATTGTCGCTACCTTGCCCAACCGCCCCTCCAAAGAATCCGCCGACGATGTGGTGAGTCTGCTTCGAGAGAAAACGAGATACCACAGTGCTGACCTGTGTAGATCTATTACTGCGCATACTTTGGAAGTTTCGGCGAATTCTCCTGTAACCCCCGTACCCTCAGCTCCCAGCACCTCAACCACATGGTCTCCCTCGAGGGTATCGTCACAAAGTGCTCGCTCGTGCGCCCCAAGGTCGTGAAGTCGGTGCACTGGAACGAGGCCAAGTCGATATTCCAGTTCAGAGAGTACAGAGACCAGACCATGACCATGGGTGCCGCCAGCACTTCCGTCTACCCCACCGAGGACGATGACGGCAACCCATTGGTCACCGAATACGGCTACAGCACATACCGCGACCACCAGACCATCTCCATTCAGGAAATGCCTGAGCGAGCTCCTGCAGGCCAACTGCCTCGTGGCGTTGACGTCATCCTGGACGACGACCTGGTCGACAAGGTCAAGCCTGGCGACAGAATCCAGCTCGTTGGTGTCTACAGGTCTCTCGGAAACCGCAATGCTCAAAACGCCAGCTCTACCTTCCGCACCCTTATTCTCGCAAACAACATCATCCTGCTTTCCTCCAAGTCTGGCGGTGGCATTGCCCAGGCTATCATTACCGACACCGATGTCCGCAATATCAACAAACTCTCCAAGCACAAGAGGGTCTTCGACCTCCTCTCACAATCTCTGGCACCCAGCATTCACGGCCATGACTACATCAAGAAGGCCATCCTGCTCATGCTTCTGGGCGGTATGGAGAAGAACCTGGAGAACGGCACCCATCTGAGAGGAGACATCAACATCCTCATGGTTGGTGACCCCTCGACTGCCAAGTCCCAGCTCCTTCGCTTCGTGCTGAACACTGCTCCCTTGGCGATCGCTACCACCGGTAGAGGTTCATCTGGTGTCGGTTTGACGGCCGCCGTGACTCAGGACAAGGAGACGGGAGAGCGTCGCCTGGAGGCTGGTGCCATGGTTCTCGGTGACCGCGGTGTGGTCTGTATCGATGAGTTTGACAAGATGAGCGATGTCGACCGAGTGGCTATTCACGAAGTCATGGAACAGCAGACCGTCACCATCGCCAAAGCCGGTATCCACACCTCTCTGAACGCCCGCTGCAGTGTCATTGCTGCAGCAAACCCGATCTACGGCCAGTACGACACGCACAAGGACCCCCACAGGAACATCGCGCTTCCTGATTCTCTCCTCTCCCGTTTCGATTTGCTCTTCGTTGTCACCGATGACATTGAGGATGTCAGGGATCGTCAAGTCTCGGAGCACGTCCTACGTATGCACCGCTACAGGCAGCCTGGTACTGAGGAGGGCGCACCGGTCCGCGAGCAAGGCAACCAGATGCTTGGTGTCGGCCGTGACGAGGACGCCGATGCAAACCGCCCGACGGAGATCTACGAGAAGTTCAACGTCATGCTCCACGCCGGTGTAAACGTAACCGTTGGCAGGGGGTCCGCTCGCCGCGTCGAAGTCGTAAGCATACCCTTCATCAAGAAGTACATCCAGTACGCAAAGTCCCGTATCAAGCCCGTCTTGACCGCCGGCGCCGCCAATCACATCGTCAGCACCTACTCCGCCCTCCGTAACGACGAGATGGAGAGCAACCAACGCAAGACGTCCCCCATGACCGCCCGTACCCTCGAAACCCTCATCCGTCTCGCCACCGCGCACGCCAAGGCCAGGCTGTCCAACCGCGTCGAGCAGAAGGACGCCGAGGTGGCCGAGGCCATCCTGCGCTTCGCCCTGTTCAAGGAAGTCGTCGAGGACGAGCGACGGAAGAGGAGGAAGGTCAGCCGCGCCGACGACGCCATGTCGACCGACTCATCCGACGACGACTCGGACGACGACAACAACACACAACAAACGAGAGAACGCCCCACGCCCCGCAACCAACGCACAACCGGCCCCTCCACCCGCAGCACCCGCGGCTCCACCGCCAACGGCACCAACGGCACCACCACCGCCGGTGCCGCCGACGACGACGACGAGGACCTCTACGCCGCCGCCACGCCCCGCGGCACCCGCAGCACCCGCCGCGGCCAGAACGGCACCTCCTCGCAGATGTCCATGGCCTCGTCGCAGCCCGCATCGCAGCTCCTCGGCACCACGCAGACCGAGAGCCAGCAAGAAGACTCCCAGATGGGCGGGGATGCCGAAGACGCCACCATCTCGCCCCAGCGCATCCAGGCTTTCCAGACCGCCCTCGGCCAGCTCATCGATGGCCCGCTCTTCGCCAACGACGCCGCCGACGTCGAGCCGCTCGTGGCCGCCGTCAACGCGCGTCTACGCGCTGGCGAAGCGGAGTTCGGGCTGCCGGAGGCGGAGAAGGCGCTTGAGGCGCTGAGTGAGCGGAATAAGGTCATGTTTTCTGGGGGTATTGTGTATAAGATTTAGAGTTTTTTTTATCAGGGTTTTGTGTGTGTGAAAAAAGATACATGGAGGATGGATGGGTTGGCGCTTTGCAGTTTTGTTTGGGTGTTAGGTGCTCGACTTTGTTCTTTGCCGTCTTTGTAGCGGTTCGAGTTCGTGTTGGCGAGGACAGAAGTCCTCGTGTTGTCGGGGTGGGCGATGAGGGAAATGATGAGATCAGATGTTATGTAGGCATGCGTGCATGCATTCAATATTCAGAGTGTGCAATGAACGTCAATTACGCAATTCGAATACTATCACAGGGACACGGACAACGAAGGCTTTGTGATCACCACCCTACTTCGTTGCTGTTATCAAAACACAGAAACCCATCTCATGGAAATCAAACAAGAACTCATTAGATATGCTAACTATCCATATCCAGGCAGGCGTGAAGGCCCATGACGAAGCCTTGGGAGTGATCCCGGGTCGAGTGGCCCCATCCCTTCGTTGATCTTTGATTACGTACCGCTGTTGTCGTGAAGACCGTTAGCAAAGAGATGATATGCATCCAAAAAGACTTTTACTACAAGACGCCCGCCAACCCACTGATAGCCTCTCCGCGCCTTCATAGCCAAGGAAAAAAGGGGAGCAGGAAGAAAAAAAAAAAGCAGAAAAAGCAGATGTACCACCCTCCTCATCCAGAGCTTTTGTGTAGGAGTGCTGGGAAGACGTGAGAAGGAACGCCCCAAAGAAATTCCTGCAGCGGGCAGTCGTGCTCTTCTTTCTCGTCGCGCCTGAAGCCCCGCTGGTCTTCTTCCAACGGGCGTGGATAGAATACGCTGAAAGGATCCGGTCTATGTTTGCTCGCTGATGTGATTAGAAAATTCTGAAAACAGCAGAAAAGGCAAAGAGTAGGAGATTCGTGCTCTTCTTCATCAAAAGCAGCAGGACGGCGCCGTAGAGTCGGCGCTGCAGCTGACGAGTGGTTCGGCCGGTAAAAGGTGTGCAGAGAGTCTCAGCGAAACAAGCTCCTCAAATCCTCCAACCTCTTCTTTGCCGCCTCCTGCCTGTCCAGCTTCGCATTCCTATTCATGGAAAGGTCCGCCAAGTCCTTCTTCTTCTTCTGCAGCTCCAGCATCTTCTCCTCGAAGCTGTCGTTCATGACGAAGCGCGTGATCGTGACCTCGCGCGTCTGCCCGAGTCGATGGACGCGATCCACCGCCTGCGCCTCAGCAGCGGGGTTGTACTGGGGCTCCATGACGTAGGCGCGCGACGCGGAAGTCAGGTTAAGGCCGAGGCCGCCGGCGGTGATGGAGATGAGCATCGTCTGCACACTATCATCATCGCGGAAGGCATCGAGGGCGGCGCCACGCTTCTTGCGGGACATGGTGCCGTCGAGGCGCGTGTGGCGCAGGCCTTTGTCCTCGAGCGCGATGGAGATCAGGTCGAGGTACGAGGTCCAGCCGGAGAAGACGACGCTCTTGATGGGCCGCTGGTCCGGGTGCGCGTCGTTCCACGCCTTGCTCTCGAGGAGGTTCTCGATGAGCACTTTGACCTTGGTGTGCGGCCCGCTATAGCGGCCCAGCTGCTTGGCCAGGCGCGGGTTGCTGCGCACGCGTTGGCGCGTGGCTTCGTCGCGGTCGGCTTCTTCCTGGGTGAGCGGGAAGATGGACTGCCGGACGTAGGCGTCGCACAGCGGGCAGTACATGTAGCAGTCTGGCGCGGCGCGTTTCTTCATCCGGGCTTTGAACTCGTCGAGGCAGTTGGGGCAGACGATCTGGTAGCAGGGCGTCATGAAACCGATGGGCGTATCTTTTTTGATGTCACTCTCATCGTCCGAGGAGTCCGCGGCGGCCATAGCGGCGAAGCTGTTGGTACCGATCACTTGATCGCAGATGCCACAGTGGTGCATATCGCTTTCGCGTAGGAGATGAAGCATGTCATATGCCTGTTCTCTCGAGATCGCTGGCTTCTCGTCATCTTCGTCATCGTCTCCAAGTTCGATTGCGTTGTCCAAAGACAATCCCTCGGTAAGCTTCATGTCGTCATTGCTGAGAAGCTCAGCACCGTGGGCGCAAATCATGCGAAGGCGGCCAATTGCACGAAGGATGTGACCCATTTGATTCTTTGCCAGCTTGTCCCTGCCCGCTGTGATAGAGGCCATGCGTGCAGCCGTGTCCCTAGCGAAGAAATCGTACAGCTTGCGCTCCTCCAAGGTGAAGTTGAGGCGAACCAGTTGATCTTGCCGGGGCGGAAGGTCGATTCTGTCCTTAAGTCGACGCAGGGTAATCGAGTCGACGAGGATACGTAACTTGGGGAGAATTTCTGGGTCAGCGTTCTTGAAGGGAGTGAGAATGTACTGCGCGAAGCCGCCCTTGTCGTCAAATGGCTTGATTCTTAAGAACTTAATCAAAGCACCCAAGTCGTCTAGGCGGTTCTGCACCGGAGTACCAGTGACAGCCCATCGGCGTTGTGCTAGCAATGCACAGGTGCCAACAGACTGCTTTGTAGCGGCACTGCGAATCATATGAGCCTCATCCAGGACGATTCGGAACCAGTTAATCAACGCCAGAGGCTTCTTCGCAGGCGGCTTGTCGTGCTCAGTGGCAACGACGCTGTATGTCGAAATAACGAGATCGTAACGGGCGAGTTCCTCAGGATCGGTGGTCCTGCTAGGACCGTGGTAAATGTAGTATGACATCGAGCCTTCCTGAGTATGGGTCTTGATCTGCTCTTCCCAGTTGGCGACTGTGCTTACGGGGCATATCAGTAAAGTAGCCTTCGCATTGCACTTGATAAGCGGGGCGCCAGGCGTCTGAACTGGCATCTTTGAGGCAAACGCCGAAGCGTCTTCTATAGTCGCAGCCACCAGGGAGAGAATACTCAAGGTCTTTCCGAGACCCATCATGTCGGCCAGGATGCCTCCACGTATCGGAGCAGGCTTGCTACGAGCCTCTTGGCCACTGATGATGTTGTAGTAACGGCGCTCACCGTTACCACGCAGCTTTATCTTCCACAATGAAAGCTTATCGTCTGCCTCTTCCTCCGTCTCGCGAGAGGTCATGAAATGTAAAGCTTGCTTCTGATGCTGTAGTAGGTTCGTTTGGATAATATCCGGCTGTTGCATCTCGGGAATAGCATCTGACTTGGCAAGAGAATCGAACATGCTGATGACATCAGAGCGAACCTCCTCAACCGTCCGGGCAACGAAGCCATATGCAGGCTGATTACTGCTTGAGCCAGGTTGTACACGTGGAATGGCGGGCTTGATAGCCTGCGGGTTGTCGTAGGGGATACTCTTCCCAAGAGGAATGGTAGGATCACGAAGCCAAGACGAGTGGTGGCTAAGCAAGCGTCCGATGTCCTTGGCATGCTTGCGAGGCGCAAAGAGGTGGATGTTGAGGGGTATTTGTATCGTGGCGTTAGCTCCCACTTTTTCACCTGCCATTTTCCGCCGAGTTTCCGTGCGGGCATCAATTCTGAGACCAAGGATCTTGTTATCCATGAGGGGTTGAAGAGCGAAGGCAAGAGGAGGGGCAACACGGCCAAAGTCTACACCACGAGGATCAGTGGCCGAGATGAGCACGTTGGCTCCGGGCCGCCGGTGAAGTGAGATCCTTAGCGGAGGCCAATGGTTGTTGGAGCCCTGAAATCCAGAAGCCGTTGGGCCTGGAATGATATAGACCAAGAGTTTAGCACCCTCAATCTTGCCTAGACACACCTCTTGGTCACCGGTGTCTTTAACGAAGACGATCTCGTCATCGTCATCTACCATATTATTAGCTGCTTGTGGATACTGCAATCGAATAAGTGCAACATACCGGCAGTGAGGTCTACGACCGAGGATGATACAGGAAGCGGACCAGCTTCTTTCTCTCCAAGCTTCTTCTGTTCAGTGACGTACTCTCCAAGAATAGTATTCTTGCCGCCGCCTTCGAAGGTTGCCTTGGTGCCGGCTTGCTCGTCTGTAAGATCGCGCTTCTGCTTCTTTACCGGCTGATCTTCGCGACGTTGTACACCATGCATGCGCTCGATCATAGAGCCTAGCCCGGTGGTCTCATCTGTCAGTTGCTCTGCCGAAGTGCCTTCCGGCTGGCTGGACCCAGTGCGGGCGCGCTTGGCGGCAGCTTTTGGGTTCAACAAAGTGCGTGGATCGAAAGCAGGCGCTGAGGCATTGGAGGCGCTGCTGCTGGCACCTTGGGAAGAGTTGCGCGAGGAAGCTTGCCCTTGTGCTGATTGTGTTAGTTCAGTCTCTTCTACTGGCAGCTGTGGTAAAATAGGTTCCGTTGGTGAGCTCGGTGCAGCGGGGTCAGGTAAATTTCCAGCTAGATCAGGGACGGATTTCTCGGAGCCAAGATCGGCGGTATCCATGGTAGATGACAAAAGGTGACGGTGAGGTAGTAGAGCTGAAGGGAGAAAGGGTAGGTATTGAAGAAGAGAGGATGCTGAAGTAGAGAGGGTAGGCTGGACGGCGAGGCTGATAAGGAAGCCCGACCACAGCCCAGATGACGAATAAAAACCAAAATGGAAGGAACGGAAGGACCATATGGTGGTCTTGCTTGCATAAGTTTGAAAGTGAAGAAGTGACACGAGGGAGAGTGTTTAGTGCATCATGTGATTGTTGAAAGCACAACCCGAAACAGCAACAGCGAAAGAAGAACAAGAGAGGAGCCGAACCCAGCGCCAGTAGAGCAGATAGTGAGTTGAAGAAATAGAAGAAAAGGCGCTTACCCTTTTTGAAGGCTCGGGGATTTAAAAGCTGCGCGGGGTTCATTTTGAGAATTTGCTTTTCCCGTCCTCGGATTTGAACACGGTGCGGGTTACTCAGCGGCGCGCAGCTTATTTCCAACACAAAAGTACAGGGTGACCTTTATTTTTGAAAGGAAACGGATCTGGACGGCGTAGACGTCGGATCAGCGCGGTGGCGGGTCGGGAGATGGAGGGTCGATTCGGGTGTGGCGTATCATGTTCGCGCAAGCTGGGAGCGTGTCGAGCGCGTGTGCGAAGTGACAAGGAGGTGCCCCACTAGTTCCCCCGGACCATGGCGTGAGAACTGGGGATCGCTGGAGAAGACCGGTTGTGATGCGGCCGGCTGGCGTCACCGTCGAGCGTCGCTGTCGCCCATCGTTCGAGTCAATCCGCGCTAGCCTGATCGAGCATAGTGCAGGCTCCGAGGACTTCAGCGCTTCGCATGACGTCCCTCGAAGACGGAAAGGATGGACTTTTGGTCCGGTACTGCAGGAACATTTGTTTGCGTTTCAGCACAAGTTGAAATACCATGCATTGTCCAATGTGCACTTGATATTCCTTTCTCCGCGCCAACTCAGTGCTATGCAAAGCCGAAAAGAGAGATGCTGCCGGTTCGTTCCCGTCTCGTGCGCCTATGGTCTTGATACACAATGAACCCACCATCGCCTACAAAGCCATACAAGTTTTTAGTCGTTTTTTCCCAGCCGTAGGTATACAACTTTCTTCATGATAAGAAAATCCCGGAGATGCCGCTAATGCTCCTCTAAGGGAACCAAAGAAGGAAAAAAGGTTAGGTAAAGCCAAGAAGAAAATCAGCAACACGTGAACAGCGGGTTTTTGGCCTTGACCATCTCCAGCCGTTCCACAATCACCCGTTTCGTGTGGCCATCCATATCGTCTGCTGCCGCATATCCAAGATCACCTTCGTCATCGTCTGCGCCAAGTGGCCCGCTGTTTCTGCGGATCGTGAACGAAAACCGCCTCCTCTTGGACGACACTGGACTAGTCGGTATGCTACGGCGCGGTCCATCGTAGCTCATCCGAGACTTGAGACTGACTGGCGGTCGCGAGTTTTCGTGCATGTTCATCGTGCTTGACTGCCTTGATATGTTGAACGGATTGCTGCGTGGAGGCGATTCCAGTCCGAGAAGGTCATAATGAACGTTAGGAGCCGACGAAGCCAACGCGTTGCTGATGTCCATCTCTTCCGTTTCATCGTGCGCAGCGAGCTCCTCCGTTTGCCGCCGCATTTCTGCCGACGGACGCTGCAGAGGAACCGCAACCGGAATGTCCACCAGGTCGTCCCACACGCACACCCTCGCCCGACGAGTCAGTTCCAACGGTCCGTGATCAGGGGTCTTGAGAGTCTCCACCACGTTCCAGGCCTGGCCTTTCATGACCGCCATTTGCTTGGCAAACATGCGCTCCTTAAAGTCGGCGTCCTGGCTGAAGCATTTTCTCAATGCCAAGGTAGTCTCGCTCCACCACTGGGTCGACGTAAGCAAGGGTAGGAAGTGTCTGCGAGTCGCCTCAGAAAAAGGCTGTCCGATCAGGGATACTGGCAAGAACAGCCAACCGAAAGGATAACTCCGCCACTAATCATTGTTAGTCAGTGCTTCAAGTGGTAGCTCAAACGACTTACGGCATCTGGGTGCTTCCATGGCCATGAAAGACTATTATCAATAGCTCCCAGTGATACCTTCGGGTCATCATCAGAAGGTGGCACGTTCGCAGGCGTTCCTGATCTGCTAGTCGCAACCATCTGTTCTTGCCGCCTGTACGGCTCATCGGTAGAGCCGTTTGCACGGCGGTCCTTTGGCGGCTCTGCCACAATGGTAGCTTCCTCCGTCTTTGAGTCAATCCTGATCATCCAGTTGTCCAGACCTCGATCCGTATTTCTCATGAGATAGTCCAAGATGACCAGCTTCTCCAATTGCTCGCGGAAAGACTGTTGCAGGCGCTCTGACCAAAAGCCTCGGCGCACTTGGGTCTCGTCGGCAGTCGGAGGTCGGTCGTCGTCCTCATCGTCGGACGCCGGGCCGCTGGGCCTGCAATCCTCGGCCCATCTTCTCTTTTTCCGCCGTGCGGGAGCATCCCGGAGTGCATTATTGTGCTGATCCGGCCACGGGTGCTCCTTCAGGAAAAGCGTGGCATCCTTGTAGCCCTTCAAAAAGACCTGAAAGCTACCAAGCTTCTCCGGCAACGGCTTCTTCTTCCTATAGAATGCTCGCCTCTCCCAGAAGTCGTAGTAGAAAGACTTGGACGACAACCCGACGACTTCGGTGTAAGGGACAATGTTTGTTCGGAGCTGGGTATCGAGAACGTAGGCCGCGGCTTCGGACACGTAGCTGAGGTTCGGAATAAGGCACGCTCTGCCAAATGCGAAGGGGAACAGATTGCGGTGTATCCACTTGGTCCACTTGGGGTTTCTGGAGGCGTAAGGCTCTTCATCCTTGGGCTTAAAGACGCCGACAACCTTGCCATCTGGATTGCGGGCAAAATAGCTACCAGAACTGCCTTGTGTGATCATCTTTGGGTGGGTACCGAGTTCAATGGCGGTGCGGACGCTTTCCACAATATCGTCGAACTCCAATTTGGTCAAGCGGTCGGGGTGGGAGCCGTCGTAGTCCTTGGCCAGCGTTTCAGCAGTGGCAGGACGGATCCAGTCGGGAGCCTGGAAGACAGAGTGGTGTATCTCCAGCTGCTCTTCCTGCTGCGTCCTCCCACGGCCCTTCTTGATCTTGAACTTGGAGGCGATCTCGTCCGCCCATCTCTCCAGACGCGCGTTGATTGCCTTTATGTCGACACCGGAATTGCTGCGAATGCGTCCGCCAGGCCGACGTCTCGAGGGTGAGCCGGAGGTCGGGGTCATGCGGGCGTGGCGACGAGGCTGGATGGGAGCATAACGACCAGAAATGGATCCCTGGCCGCGGTGAAGGTCGTCATCTTCGGAGTCGTCGAGGACGTCCTCCTCTTCCTCGGCTTGGGCGATGCGGGCGTATCCCGAGGTAGGTGGCCTGCCTTTTGCCATGGTAAAAGTCACTGCGTAGTGAGAAAGTGCAGCTGCATGACAGTGCGGGCTGAGGCTCCCGTCACCCGCAGAGCTCACCCGAACACGGGGCACGGAGGTCCAGTATGACGCGGGCCAGGCAAATTAAGACGTGGCCTCTGGCAGCCGGGGGCAGCGCGGCGGGCGACGGCCACGGGCGGTGTGAAACAGCGCTAGCGCTCCGTTTTCAGCGCTCCTGCCCGGCCAATGGCCGACCCGCAAGTCTTGGCATCAGAAGCTCAGGGGCCCAAAGCTTGGACCGAACCGCCCGACTATCCGACCTCGACGCGCCTTGCTATCAAATAATCTCCCCCGGACGATCCCCGTCACGTCGCGAACTCCCCCATCCCAGCACCACGCGTACCCCGTTGAAGCTATCGTCCGGACGAGAATGTCGAATAATCCCCAAGCTGCGCCGCGGCGCGTCGCCAGGGTGGCGTGCGTGCCGCTGGTCCAGCAATGAGCTCCCCGCCTCCCCCGGTCTCTGCATCTGCATCCATGGAGCGTCTGGCCGGCGCGAAGCATCACTCCCCTCCCGCAATGATCAGCCCCTCGTCCCGCCCCCCCGTTGGAGTACGAGCATTGTCTAATGAACACGCGCCAATGGCCAGTCGGCAATCGTCGCTTCGGGTGAGTTCATTTCGGGTTGCGCGCCCTGCCGTTGGTCCTGTTCCCGTCCAGCGCCCCAATGCGGGAAGCCAGCACTATCTCTCTTATCAGCCTCCCTGGGCGCGTCCGAGCGCCGATGCAGAAGCTCCAGCTTTTGCTTTTCAGGAGGCTGAGACAGCGCGGGCTCGTCGGGGCAGTCGCGCCGCCTGGCAGCGAGCCACGGCGCGTGCGGCCGTTGGTGTCTTGAATGTAGCAGCAGCGAGCTCCTGGGTGGCTGGCTAGCATGGCACCGAGGATCGCCGGGCGTGCTGGTGCTCGTGACACGAGAGAATATGGAGAAGGCTGCGAGTCCCGGGAAGCAATTTGAAACGGTGGAGCTACTGTACCCCTGAGCGTGAGAATCTATCGATTGGCGCCGGGCTCGCGATCACGGTCGTTTTCTCTTGGTCTGGAGAACAAAGCTCTGCTCCGGCCTCAGCCCTGCGCGCGCTCGCGCTGCGTTGCGACGACTCGGCAAGCCTTCAGATCATGCTGGACGGGCAGATCATCCTCGCGGTAAACACCACGGCGCAGATCCACCAGTCTCTGTGCGACACTGCGCTCAACAGCATGCCGGATGCACGGTCAGCTCCAATCTAATATTAGCGCTGGTGACCATCCCTGCCTACCCCTGTGTCCATGCTCCCGTACCTGCGTCTCTTTGGCATTCATCAAGTGCTGTAGCTACCTTCCTTTAGCACCAAGCGAACTGCCCTACACGCTCTCTACCTAATCCACGCTCCTTTGTGCCTTCCATCCCCACCGCCCGTCTCGCGCCCGCAGACACGCTCTCGCCCACGCCTTCACGACTTAATTTTTTGGAAAGCGCAAAACGCGTTTTCCCCTCCACCGCAACCACGGCTTCCACACTCGCCATCTCGTTGCTCAACCGGCCCGTGGCCATTGAGAACCTGCACTACCACAACCGCCCGCCGTCGCCGCGCGACCTCGCGCCCTTCAACACGGCTTCCGCACTGGACGAGCGCCCGTCGTTGCCGTCGATCGGCCTGACCATCTCACGGCCGTCGTCGGCAACGTCCCAGTCCGGCGCGCATCTCCCGCCGCCCCAGCCGCTGCACAGAGGGACCAGCCCGGGCATCCAGTTGCCCGGCGTGTCGTCGTTGGCGTCGTTGGCGGGGTCGGCGACGTCGTCGCCGAGCATTAGTAGCAGGTACGTAGGCGCACATTTTTAAATTTTTTATTTTGTGTTGTGGTTATTTTGATGGAGGGTGATTGGACGACGGTTGGACGCGTCGCACCGGCCACAGCGTGCGCGCAAGACGCGGCCACGAATTCAGTGCCATGGCATCGGCAATTGGATGCGCGTGCTGTCAGTCGGGGCGATGACGGGCGATGCACGTCGGACGCGTGCCAATCGTGGACGGGTTTGGAGCTCGCGATAAAACCCTGGCGCATCACTGATAACAAGGCCGAGCTCCACCCCAGCGCGGCGACAACAAAGACCTGCGGATCGCAGCGCTGACAGCCTCTCTCCTCTCACAGGCCCCCGAATGCCGTTTCGCACAGCATGACCTACGCCACGAGTGCCCCGGCCACGTCGGGCGGACAGAACCCGGTGAGTGTGTCTTGTGCGAGTGTGTCGGCAGCGAGTGCATGGGCCCGGACCTGAGTGGTGTTCCAGCCAGTGTGAAAACTCTCTCTCGCCCTGCCGCGCCTTATCCTGCTTATCGCTCAACACCCACCACCGACCATGGCAACGCTCGCTGACAACAACCAACAGCCCATCTGCCAGAACTGCACCACCAGCACCACTCCGCTCTGGCGACGCGATGAGGTCGGTTCCGTGCTCTGCAACGCCTGCGGCCTGTTCCTGAAGCTGCACGGCCGCCCGCGTCCGATAAGCCTCAAGACCGATGTGATCAAGAGCCGGAACCGCGTCAAGACGTCTGGCCAGGGCCCCAAGAAGAAGGTGAGCCTTGCTGCCTGCCTCGGCCCTGTTGCGCCTCGCTCACATCCCGCGCAGCAGCAGCAGCACGACAATGGCCTCGACCAAGCCCGCGCCGCCGCCGGCACGCCGCCCGTCGACCAGCTCGCCAACCACCACCGCCGTGCGCAGAAGGTCTCGTCCGGTGCATCAGAGCGCTCCACGTCGCCGCTGTCGCGCACCGGCACCCCCAACCTCGGCCAGCACCACCCCTCCAACATTGCCCCTCAGCACATGTTTGACGGCGTGACGCTCAACGGCCATGAGTTCCACTCGCCCTCGCTTCCCTCGTTCATGCCCCATCGCCAGCCTTCTCCGTCGGCCTCGTCGGTAAACGGCTCGTCGCACCTGGAGCCGCCCATGTCGTACGACGGCCTGGCCACGACGAATACGGCGCTTAAGACGCGTGTCAGCGAGCTGGAGGTCATAAACGACCTGTTCCGCGGTCGCGTCACGGAGCTGGAGCAGAGCGAGCAGCGCGCCCGTCAGGACGAGGCTCACGCCCGCGACCACGAGAAGCGCTTGCAGCAGGATCTGGACGAGTCGCATGCTCGCGAGGCTGAGCTGAAGCGCCGCGTCGAGGAACTCGAGGCCGAGCTAGCCGAGTACAGGGGTGACAGCCATCGTCAGAAACGCATGAGGTAGGTGCTGATAAGAGCTCTCCCTGCTGCCGAAACACGGCTAACTTTGAACCGCTACAGGTTGTCCGACTTGGTAGAGAGCCCGCCTGCATCTACACCTCTATCCACGCCCTCTCAATGAAACTGAGACCGGCACCTGGCTACCCTTCTTCTCTCCTTGTCTTTTCTTTTACAGAGCGATATCCTGAAACGATGCCTTTTTTACGTCCCTGCTGGCGCTGCTGTTACCCATCCGTCCGGAAATCCACACGGTATTCTCCAAAACGGATCGTTGCTGCGTTTCCTTCCTCTGCCGCTCTAGCAGTCCAAATTCGAAAACAGTTTACTGGTCTTCCTCCCCACGCTGGCATTTTTAAAGCGTCTACGGGAAAGTCCGAGCTGCACGAAAACAGTATAAATTTACCCTAATGTCTGATATCCCGCCGTTAGTACTCTAAGTACACGGCCTTTATCACCTCTCACGTCAAACGATCCGGGCACTGAATTCCAAACACCAAACGGACTTCTTTCCTCCCGATCAATCACCTGCCGCCTTGCCGGTTTTCTTTCTGATCATTACTGCTTCATTTTGCGCTACGAAAGGGATGAGATTCAATCCACCCACGATCAATAAAGGCGGGAATAGTGGGATAGCTTCCCTTTTCCTGCCAGATTCTTCGACCGTGCTCGGGAGGACTTGAAAAAACATGGGACTTATTCACCTTCTGCTCTTTGCACAAGCGGCGGGTGAAGTTAAAAAATTTTCTTTATTTTTTGCTGGGACTGCGAGTATTTGAAGCCTTCCATCGCCAGTATCATACGGATACAACAATGGTTTTGGGATACAGGTTACTTAAAAGTCCGCGCGGGGCGTCATCATTGCGGTTTTTTCTCTCTTTGCTGCTCTTTTTCATTTTGCTCTCTTTGCGCCTCAAGTAGTCGATGCTCTCTCTTGACGCCTCGAGATTTGAGGCAAGAGGATGAGGGGTTCAGTATGAGCAGGACAGCTTGTTTCCTGACATGCTCTGACCCTGTGCGGACGGCGGGCAGCGGAAAAGTGGGAAAGAACCGAAAAAGCATAATCAAAAGCGCATGAAGAAAATAAAGATTTCACTGGTCTCTTCCTCTTTGCTTCGATCTGTGTGACGTGAAAGTGCTTCATCAGCTGGTCTGATTCAGAGGCTGATACTACGGATGTAGAAGGCAGCAAAGCAACCCGCCAATAAGACGTGCATACCTGGCGTATGCAGCGCCAACGACACACACACATCTACGATGGGAATAGCACTTTCCCTCATCTCCGCATACGGTTCTCCTCCCGGCCAAGCGCCCGCGTGTCCATTATTTCCGCACACACACCCTCTGATCGCAATCGCATTCGCCCAGCCTCCCTTCTCCCGTCCCCCTGCACCATCACCAACTAGGTACGGACCGTACGGCAAGAAAAGGCTAACTAGCTAACTAGACAACATGCGGGCGGACTTTTATGCGGCGTAATTTAGGTACACCCGTGTTGCCCCTCATAGCAGTCGATCGCACTTTTGTTTTCTCGGTGCTTATCAGGTTATCAATAATAGTATCGATGGCGCTAGCACTAGTAGCTATCGCAATCGCTACTCTCGCTTGATCGGTAATGAGCGAGATGATGATGATGAACAGGGCCAGCACACACAATCTGATAACGACATTTATTATTGTCTTATCGCCGATGATGTGCTTTTTTGCTCCACCCGAGCGGCCGCGTGCGTCCCCCTTCCCCAGCCAATCGCCGTCGTTGATTGCGGGCGATAAGCTGATAAGGAATGCCTTGCGTGCTTTTTGTGTTTGCCTTGCCCCCGTTTCGAGGGGACAGGAGCGAAAAGGGGAAAGCGTAGAATTAGGCTCGCTAGCTTAAGAAGTTGACATATGTCAACCACTACACGAACTTGCGTCGCCTTTTTTTTTTTTTTTTTCGAAGAGCGAGGAGGAGGAGGAGGGGTAGCAAGGAGACGAGAGAGCGGGGCAGAGAGGGGGAATGAAAAACGCACGGCCCTTGATTTGTTCCCCCCCTCCCTGTGCCCATCGTCATTACTATCATCAACAACCGCGCCGCGCTCATTGGTCGCGAGCGGTTTCGAGTACGTACAAAGCAGCGGGGATGTACGGAGGGGTTACCGCAGCCGAAGTTTGGCGCGAAGAGTAGCAGCGGGTAACTACTGCCTACAGAATAGATGGTTTTTCACGATGTTCCTGGGGAATTATTCGACTTATGGGAAGCAGTTGAAGCTATGGTCCGGGTGTGAGTGTATGATTGTTAATTCCACATTTACTTCCGGACGATAGCTTGAACTACCTATAACACGCAGATTAACACAAGCCTTCGGCTACAATACCATGTACAGTCCGAATGTATGAGAGTCAGTACTACGAACAACCCCGACACCTCAAGACCGAGTTTGCCCCGTGAGTGTACACCACCCACACGAGAAGAAAAATCAAAACCAACAACGCGAGCGTGAGGAATGCAATACTCATAAAAGAACATTCCCCGAAAACAAAATCTCGGATGACCCGCGCGGAGTATGCTCCGTGTACTCCCACATGCGAGAAGGAAAAAAAAAGGCAATAATGAAACAAATGAGCGAAAGCGAGGAGGGGGGAATGGAATCTTAATTTGAACGTTGCTTCTTTTTTGTCTCACATCGTCGTAAGATACGCGTGGCTTGACAAAGAATTCGGAGCGGACACAAACAATGCAATAAAATATAATTTCGCCTCTCTTGTGGCACAACGGCACAGCGTAATAAGACTCGCATCATGCACATAAGACAAGACATTCCACGAGTTGATTGGGAGGAACGAGCCGAGACAACCAACCGACTATTGCCACGAAATCTCCGACGAAAAGGGGGGCGTCAAAAATTATTTCCATTTTTTCTGTTCAATTGAAACAACAATATCATGCATGGGATTCATGTCCGAGAGGTTCTCTTGCGCCCCGTCCATACTGCAAAGCAGCGAGATGTTACTCCCTGAACGAGACGCCTTCTATTCCCGAAACCCACATCTTCCCTCCGAACCTCAATTAAGAAGTAAGAAGAGGAGATGAAGTTTTGCTTGCTCTACCAACGCTCCGTTAGGGACCCAATGCTCTTGTGGGAAGAGCGAAGAAGGCCCCTGCAGGACCCGAAGTCCTGCATCGCTGGGTATGTTTGGTTTCTCATTGCTGAGAAGAAAGAGAAGAGAAGAAAATAAAGAAATCATAACAACTGGAAAGCATAGCAAGGACGAAAAAGTGCTGCCAGCCGATCAAACCGGATAGGCGAAGATTCGTGATTCGTGAGAGCGTGTACATGTACGACTCCCGTAGATCTCGTTGGAGGATACTCTTCTCCATGAGGCTCGCAAAGAAGCAGCCGAAAACAAACGCCAGAGCGCCAACGCTAATGTGTGAGCAGATCCCCCCTCCCTGCCGAACTGTGGATTGTTGTGTCTTCCAACGTTTCCACCTCTGTGCAAGTTTTGAGAATGAAAGAGTGAAGGATACGAACCATATGGCTTCTCATTTGATCCTTGTACGCCCATGCAAGTTGCCCATTTGCCTTTACCCTGCCAGACCGAAAAAAGGCTCCGAAATCATGCAATAGAAACCAACTTACCCCATCGCCTACCATCCGTGCAGGAAAAGCTGTGACATGCTCTCACCATGGTGGTTCCGGCGAATAGCCTCAGCAAGCAGGCTCTCGACGGGGATGATGGTTAGTTTGCTGCAGCGGGCCCTCTTCTCTTCGGGAATGGGGAATGAGTTGGTGACGACGATACGCTCGATGCACTCGCACTCTTCCATCTCTTCCAGAGAGTCACCGCCGAAGAGGCCGTGTGTGGCCATGCAGTACACCTTAGTAGCACCGCCACGCTTCACCACCGTCTCTGCGGCTGCGATCCACGACCCGGACTTGTCGATCATGTCGTCGACAATGCAAACGGGGCGATCCCGCACGTTGCCAACAAGCGTGACCGTGGTCTCGAGCTCGGGGTTCTTGAGGTCGTCTTCTTCAGCTTCGGAGGTGTCACCGGCATCATGGGTACCACCCATAGGCTGTGCCAGCTCAGGCTCCTCAACCGAACAAGTAGACATCATCGAGTTCAGCATGTGCTCCGGAGGCTCATCGTCATCCGAGTTGCTGCGTTGAGGTCTGTTCTTGAAAGAAACAGCCGACATTGCAGGAGAAGGATGATCGTCGTCCACAATATGTCCGTGAACTAGACGGCCATGGATGACGTCCCGAGCGCGCTGTGGACGTTAGCGTGATCAGAACTTCGTTAGCTTAATTGCTAAAACTTACCTCATCAGTGTACTCGTCAGCAAGGGGATCAGAGGGGGAGTGAGATGCGCTGGGAGCTGTAGCAGTCCGCATAAGACGTTTCCTAGGGGAGTCAAGGCCATCTTCAGAAACGAAGGACTCGGCCCTGGTTGACTTTGCCAGCGGGCTTGAAGGCACAGCATTGACAGCACTGCCATTGAGTCTGCGAGCAGCAGAGGTGGCCCTGACGCGCCCCTTCGCCGGCTCCTCAGCTTCATCCTCAGCATCTTCGGCAGCGTCGTCGACACCGTCTTCATTAGACGAGACCTTGATGGTGTCGGTGGGAGCAATGTTGGCTTCTGCGTCAAACTCTTCCTCAATCAGGCCCTGCGTCTCGTATGTGCCATCCAAGCCGAGTCTCTCAAATATAGCGCTGCCCTGCAGGCTCAGGCCCTCTCCACGACCCGGACGTCTCCTGTCAGTGGTGACGATACCAAAGCTGAGCTTCAACGCATCGGCCAAGCTGGTGACGCGCTTGGTACCGCCGGGGTTCTTAGAGACAACGACGGTATCCCTCCAACTGGGCACATTGTTGCGGATCCAGCGGGCAAGCAGCGGCTCAGCGACAAGGTTGTCGACAGGGCACTTGAAAAATCCCTGCATCTGAGAAGCGTGAAGGTCGATGGTGATGACATGGTTGACGCCTGCAACGTGCAGAAGGTTTGCGATCATGCGGGCGGTGATGGCACCACGGTGCGACTTCTTCTTGCTCTGGCGCGAGTAGGGGAAGTAGGGCATGACAGCTGCATGGCGCATTAGCGCTGTCGTGCATTGGAGTCGCACTGGTGTGCTGGTCACCACGTACCAGTGATGGACTTGGCCGAGCCGCCTTTGCAGGCCGAGATCATGATCAGCAGCTCCATGACATTGTCATTGATCCTGCGGTGGTGTTAGTCGGGCGTCGGGTGGTTGGGCAGGGAAGGGGCGGTGACGCACTTGGAGCTGCCGCTCTGGACAATGAAGACATCCTGGTCGCGGACAGAGGACTCTTGTGACTGGTAAGCTCAAGCGCAGGGCAGACGGCAGCTTTCATACTGACGGATCTGCACGCTGGTCTCTCCGTTGCTGAACTTGCGCAGCTCGGCCTTGCCTGGGCGCTGGCCCAATCGGTCGCAGATGCCCTCGACCAGAGTCGGGTGCGACAGACCCGAGAAGATTTGCGTCTGGCGCATGGTGGGCGATGTGGGTGGTTGAGCGAGGGAGGGTGAGGTGAGAGGAAGAAAATGCAAGCACGCGCTTTGCGGGGAGATGAATTTTTGGAAGCCACGGCCGCGGCCACGACTTTGTGGGTGGTGCTGACTTGCAACCCCACCGCACATCATCCCGTCTGCTTCCCGCACAACTAGTGAGCCGGCGCACACTACTGTGCCTGTGCCAATCACAACCATCCTTCCGCTCCCAGCTGTTGCTCCCCGCGTTCCAGGGAGCCAATGACGTTAGCCTCGCATATCGCTTCCGATGCCGTCGATCCTACGTAGAGCTTCACAGCAGCTAAATAAAGTTAACAATGTCACCACTGACCGCAGACCCCTCTCCTTATCTCTCGTTTTTCTGCTTCAATTCGAATTTGTTGCTCTAGGAGGCTCTCCGTCGTCGCCGACCAATCCCGACCACTCGCCAGGCCCCAGCAAAGGACAGGACCACCAGCAGCCCTCAAAATGGCACATCCCCCAATGGACCAAATGGACCAAGCCGACCACGCCCAGCTCGCGCTGACCTCGCACCCGGTCATGTCGCCCGACTTCACGCTGCGGCCGGCGCGCGAGTCGGACATACCCGCGCTGAACGCCATCCACGCGCACTACGTGCTGCACACGGTAGCCACGTTCACGACGACGCCGCTGCGCGACATCGACTTCCTCGTCTCCTTCCGCACCGTGCGCGCCGCGAAGCTGCCCTACCTCGTCGCCGCCCACGCCTCCAACGCCCCCATCGGCTACGTCTACGTCTCGCCCTTCCGCGGCGCCAAGCAGGCCTACCGCCAGACCGTCGAGTTCTCCATCTTCTGCCACCCCGAGCACAAGGGCAAGGGCATCGGCTCGGCGCTGCTGGAGCGCCTCTTGGCCGTGCTGCGTAACCCCGAGGAATGGGGCGAGGAGTGGATCGGCGCCGTGTGGCGCGGGGATGAGGGCAGGGTGCGGCAGGTGATTGGGTGTATGGCGCTGGATGAGCAGGGCAGGAAAGGCGGGTGGGGACTGAAGGAGTTCTACGAGGATTTCGGGTTCAAGCAGTCCGGACACCTGAAGGGTGTGGGGAAGAAGTTTGACAGGTGGATCGACACGGTGTACATGCAGCTGTCTTTATGAAGGGAGAGATAGGTAGTGGCTCATGGACCGCACGCCGGCTTCTTCACTTCCTTCGCAACATCTCGGACAGTTACAGCCGCATCCTAGCTCCACGCCGCTGCCGCGCGGCAGGTAGTGGTCCACGGAGAACGAGATTTCGTTGCACTCGAGGTAGTTCCCGGCCGCTGGTGGCGTATCAAAGGGGCAGTTGTGCCTCCGGATATAACGAGATTCGGCCCGCGAGGTTCTTCCCGCCGTCGCCGCCATCCAGCACCTTGTCGGGACGTACTCCGCGCGAGGAGCCCGAGGTGCGCGGTCAGCAGCACGTAGGTGCCAAAAGAAATGATCCTCCGCAATTATCTTCGAGAGTAACCGCACTCGACTTATATAGGTAGTTGAAGCTATCATCCAGACGTAGATGAATAATTAATCATTCCACATGTACGTTCGGACAGTAGCTTCTCCCAAATATGTAACAAGCTTAGGTGCGCAAGGAAATCAGTTCCGATGGCTCAAATCTTTCGTCGCCCACTGTGGCAGCGTCGTCACGACGGCTGATCACTCGTCCAGCTAGCTGCACAGGGGAATCTGTGCTCTGGCACAAGGCGGTAGTGAACAGCAGCGCATTGCCAGATCGGCGTCAGCCTTTCTTTCCGTCCATGAAGGTATACTGCAGATTACTGGCAAATTTGGAAGGTTGTCTTTTGTCCTCTTCTCTCCGCTTTTTTCTCTATTCAAGAATAGATGTGTGCGTCCGGTGTTCTGGGGATGGCGACGGCAGTATTGATGGGCTCAGGATTCTGAGAAGGTAGACAGTCTTGCACGGCGTGGTAGCACTGGGTCGAATTGTCTGTCAATAACTGTGACCGTGGTGTCATAGATGGGATGCAGGAATTGAATGTCGATGCTGGCCTTTAGCCAGACAGCGGAAGTGTTAATTTTGCGATACAATGTCATGAAATGTAAAATCAATCCAATGTTTAATGCTACACTTAGTGTCTATTGAATGAGTGCTCGACAGAGGTCCGACTATGGACCAGAGTATGCAAAAGAATTCGTTGCGTTGAAGAAATGATTGTTGAACTTCCCTGCTGAATCACAATCCCAAGTGACTTGAGCACCACATCTCACCTCCCTATAGGACCGGCTCACTTGGTATTACCACACCTTGAAGAAGTAGAAGTATCATTGTATGAGCACCACCCGGTTTGGGTCTAGGCTGGGGAAGATTGGTATGGTGGCGGATGGTGAATACCGAGCGTTGCTCCATTCAATGATGACGTCTCTGATGTTGAGGCCTTGGTCGAGTCTCGCGATCATCCACAGGAAATTGGTTGGCAATCCCATGGCCTCCTGGAGCGCTAGGAAGTTGAGGTCGGAGAAGTCCACGATATCGCGAAAGATGCTGCAGACCCTCCTTGTAGTGTTCAGACGGTTTGGACAGCCTCTCAAATCCAAAGCCTTCAGTCGAAGCTTCACACCACGTGAGATCAGAGTCCCTGCTGTTGCATCAAACATGTCCGGCATGCCTGGGAACCGACGGTGTACGCAACAAGAAGCGCACAAATATTTCAAGTTGGAACACGATGCCAGTATCTCGGCAGTGACCTGGGCCGCGCCCTTGGGAGAGACGCATTGGACCATTACGGCTATGGCGGTGAGCGTCCTAGAGAGATCGGTTCTGAAACTAACTGCTGAAATGTGGTATGTATAGGACAGAGGCCAACGAATGTCCAGGATTTCCACATTACGCTGATAGTGGAATATGTAGTAAACGAAACTGGCCGGACACACAGCGTTACGGGAGGGAAGGACGTGAACTCTTCGTAGCCGGTGGTGGGGTATATCCCGAAACAGTCTCGCGCCATGGTCATCATCGAAGAAACCATTGGGGTTAATATGGCGAATTATGGTTATGTCACGGATTTTCTTCACCACTTTATCTTTCCTGATGGGATCTTTCATGGGCCATGGCTTATCGGTGATGTAGAAATGCTCATAGAGAGCTGGGAATGTGAGTTCCCATAGTTCCTTGCAGACGCGACTCAAGCTCGCAAGATCTCTTTTGCGCGTGATCTAGACAAAAACTGGTTAGCATGCGGTTGAGTGGCTCGGGTGGTTGCAAGCGGCGCAAGATTAGAGTTCCCAGTACTCACAAGCTTGGTGATCATCCAATAGACTTCGACAGGAATTGTGCAAAACGGCCTGTACGGCGGGGGAGAAGGCATTCTCGTAGGTTTTGTTCGTGGTGGAAGAGAATGATAACGACGAGGCATCATGTTACGGGGTGTTGGTAGCGGAAAAGAATGACGACGACGACGAGCGGGCATCATGTTACGTGGTGTAGCTTGACGGAAATGAGTAGAGATATTCAGTTGTGGTTGGATGGCCTCAATGGTGTGTAGGTAACGCAGCGTGCAAGTAGCGCGGTGTGCAAGTGAGGCGGCGAGACAGAAATGGCAGTCATAGGTAGCTAACTGAAGGAAGTACTGTAATAGGAATGCGCAGACCTGCGCAGTGAAAGCGCGTCCCAGTAGCAATCCATCTCGAAAACTCACAGGGGACACAGCACTCGTTCTCTAATCCAGACATCCGTCGCATATGAGCGACAGGTGTGAGATTGATGCACATGATATTGCAACCTGGTGTCTGGAGACTGTACAGATGCCAATGCGCGATGCTACAACCCGATTGCTCGATCCTGGCCCGAGAGGTTAGAAGCTTCGGGTCCGGCGAGGCGGACGCAGGGCTACGGCCAGCAACCAATGATTCACTCGCAACAAGAAACACGGTGAGAGACAAGGCCTTCGGGAAAGGCGGCAAGCGAGGAGGGATGCCTGGGGCCACCGTTTACATATTGCCAAGGGAATCGCGACAGAGATTTAATAAGAGAAACTGCGGTGCGAAACCACGTCGGCGGTTGGGCCTGCGGGCGGGAGGCGCAGGCAGGGCTTGTCCCGCTCGGACGAAGGCCAGCCGCCCCATGGGGCAGGTCGGCCAGGGCGTGTGCGAGTGAAGGCGCGCACGCTCTCTCGGGCTGTGTGCGCGGCAGAGGGCGGTGGTGTCGGTGCTGGCACCAGCGGAGAGGGATTGACGTGTTGCTGCTTGGCCTTAGCTAAGTAGACTTTTGCCCCACCAATTCGGGGCTTATCGAATCGAAATTTCTAGTCGGCCCTAGAACTTTCAGCCTCGTGCAGCCACACCAACTTCTTTGCTTTCCGCCCGGCTCCCTGCCACCCACGCGTATAAACTCCCTCCGCGACGCGGTCTCTCCTTTCGAAAAGTTTGTCGCGCCGCCGCACGCACCGCACCTCTACGCTCACCCGCCTACGCTCCCGAGTGACGCAACACCATGTCTGTCGTCGGTATTGATCTGGGGACGGCCAACACGGTTATCGCCGTCGCGCGCAACCGTGGAGTCGACGTCGTACGTCTCCCCAACCCGTCGTCGCTGGACCCTCTGCTGACGCTGCCGCCTAGGTCACCAACGAAGTCTCCAACCGCTCCACGCCGTAAGTCGCCCGCCGCTGCCCCTCCCCCGCCAACACACACGCTGACCGCGCGCAGAACCCTCGTCGGCTTCGGTCCCAAGAGCAGATACCTCGGTGAGGCCGCGAAGACGCAGGAAATCTCCAACCTCAAGAACACCGTCGGCTGCCTGCCGCGTCTCGCTGGCCGCAGCCTGAAGGACCCTGATGTCGTTATCGAGCAGGAGTTCATCTCCGCCCCGCTGGTCGACATCGCCGGCCAGGTTGGCGCCGAGGTCAACTACTTGGGCAAGAAGGAGCAGTTCACTGCCACCCAGCTGATCGCCATGTACCTCACCAAGATCAAGCAGACGGCCTCTGCCGAGCTGAAGCTGCCCGTCTCCGACGTCGTCATCAGCTGCCCGGCCTGGTTCACCGATGCCCAGCGCCGCAACATCATCGACGCCGCCGACATCGCCGGCCTCAAGACCCTGCGCCTCATGAACGACACCACTGCCACCGCTCTGGGCTACGGCATCACCAAGCTGGACCTGCCCGGCCCGGAGGAGAAGCCGAAGCGCGTCTGCTTCGTCGACATCGGCCACAGCAACTACACTGCCTCTGTCGTCGAGTTCAAGAAGGGCGAGCTGGCCGTCAAGTCCACCGCCTACGACCGCCACTTCGGTGGTCGCAACTTCGACAAGGCCATTGTCGACCACTTCGTCGCTGAGTTCAAGGAGAAATTCAAGATTGACATCAACGAGAACCCCAAGGCCCGCGTCCGTCTGACCGCCGCCTGCGAGAAGCTCAAGAAGGTTCTGTCCGCCAACGCCAGCGCTCCCATCAGCGTCGAGTCCATCATGAACGACGTTGATGTGCGCGGTTTCCTCAAGCGCGAGGAGCTGGAGGAGCTCGTCAAGCCGCTCCTTGAGCGCGCCACCAAGCCGCTCGAGCAGGCCCTTGCTGAGGCCAAGCTCAAGCCCGAGGACATTGACTTCATTGAGCTCGTCGGTGGCTGCACCCGTGTCCCCGCTCTCAAGGCTGCCATCCAGAACTTCTTCGGCAAGCAGCTCAACTTCACCCAGAACGCCGACGAGGCCATTGCTCGTGGTTGCGCCTTCAGCTGCGCCATCCTTTCCCCCGTCTTCCGCGTCCGTGACTTCTCCGTCCACGACATTGTCAACTACCCCATTGAGTTCACCTGGGAGAAGTCCCCCGATATTCCCGACGAGGACACCAGCCTCACCGTCTTCAACCGGGGCAACACCATGCCCTCGACCAAGATTCTCACCTTCTACAGGAAGCAGGCCTTCGACCTGGAGGCCAGGTATGCCAAGCCTGACATGCTCCCCGGCAAGACCAACCCCTGGATCGGCCGCTTCTCTGTCAAGGGTGTCAAGGCGGACGCCAAGGATGACTTTATGATCTGCAAGCTGAAGGCTCGTCTGAACCTTCACGGTATCCTCAACCTGGAGCAGGGCTACTACGTCGAGGACAAGGAGGTCGAGGAGCCTATTCCCGAGGAGAAGAAGGAGGGTGATGTACGTGAACATTCCGATTCTGCCAGTGTTGGGTCTACAAGCGAGGCGTCGGAGATGAGGGGTTCTGTTCGGTCGAACAAATCCCCCAGTTCCCGTGAAGCAAAGAGAACCAAACACTCCCCTTCCTTCCCTTCTCCTACCGGTAGCAAAGAAACCACTGAACTAACTAGTGCACAGGCCATGGACGTTGACGCCAACGGCAGCGCTGATAAGCCCAAGACCCGCAAGGTCAAGAAGCAGGTCCGCATGGGCGACCTTCCTCTCTCTTCCGGCACCGCATCTCTGGACGCGGCTGCCAAGGAGACCGCTGCTGAGCGCGAGGCCGCCATGATCATGGAGGACAAGCTTGTCGCCGACACTGAGCACATGAAGAACGAGCTTGAGGGCTTCATCTACGAGCTCCGTGGCAAGCTCGATGAGCAGTACTCCGAGTTCGCCAGCGATCAGGAGAAGGAGAAGATCAAGGCCAAGCTTGAGGCTACTGAGGTAGGTCTGCCCCGATATCTATCAACATTCTCGTGAGCTAACCAGGCAACAGGATTGGCTCTACGAAGAGGGTGAGGACACCACCAAGGCTGTCTACGTCTCCAAGATTGAGGAGATCCGTGCTCTTGCCGGCCCCGTCATTCAGCGCTACAACGACAAGCTCATGGCCGAGCTCGAGTCCAAGAGGAAGGCCGAGGAGGAGGTCGCTGCCGCCAAGCGCGCTGAGACCGAGGCCCAGAAGAAGGCCGAAGAGGAGAAGAAGAAGGCCGAGGAGGCCGAGAAGGCTGCCCAGGCCGAGCCCAAGGACGCCGAGATGGCCGACGCGGACAAGCCGGCCGAGGGCGAGGAGGCGAAATAAGTGATGAGCACGAAAAGCAAAAAAGTCAGTCAACAGGCGTCGGTTCGGTACGATGCATGAGAGAATGATGCATTACTGGGTCGTTTGGGGGGGTTTGATGATTGATTCCTCTATTCCCTAGTACCTCTTTTTTTCCAAAGTTTTCTTCAAGTTTCTTGACATGACTGCGTAGGATCGATGCGCTATTCGGATACGGCAATGGGCTTTTTCATGATAGATCGATCTGATAGAGACAATGACGGGCAAAATTTTAACGACTTAATATTGGTGCTATGTGATGTTGAGAATTCAGTGGTGCATATTTGGATCATAAATTTTGTTGCACATTCTCTCTTCAATTGACCACTAATATTCTCCTGAATTTGTTTATGCTTCTCGTTTCTCATATCATTTACTAATGTACTTGAGCTGAGTTTATTGCTGGCTGTCTTCGCGTTCTGCAAAGTCTCCCAAAAACCAAGCAAACAGAAAAAAACTTTCTGAACGACGATACCCACAGCACCGTCATCGTTTGACGTCACCCACCCCCACAGCCCCTCATCGCTGGATCCCCTTGCCCCTCCCCCTTCCCCCCTTTTTTCACATTTGTCAATCTGCCCTGGTCGAACCCTGATCCGATTGTTGTCCCCATCTCCTTCTCTCCCAACCTATCTTTTTGCTTACTTATCAAACAGGTACGTACCGTTTTCTCCGCAGATATCCCGGTATATCTCCGAAGTAAGGTAGCCTAAGGAACGCAAAAAAAATCTCTGCAACGCCACACAATCCAGGATCGACAAAGGGGCCCATGCAGGGGTGCAGCAACAGAGCAAAAAGAAGATGACCACACCAGGGGTCGAACCTGGAATCTCTTGATTCGTAGTCAAGCGCCTTGCCATTGGGCCATGCGGCCTGTTAAACACCTCTTTGCCTTGGAACCTGGATTCTGAGGCTATTGTGGAAGGGTGAACGGGCGCGGTGTATATATAGTCAAAACTAAGAGGTTAACGAGGATATCAAGGTTGTAGATAGGGGGTTTCGGGATTTCTAAGGGGATGCGGTGGTGCGGAGTGTTTGCCGAGGGTGTGGGGGGCCGGGTTGTGGCGGGGGTCGGCGGGCGTCGAGGCTTAAGCCGTGGGGAGGGGGCGTTGTCGATGTTGTTGGCTTTGTGGAACTGTGGCAGCGAATCGCAATATGCATGGACAGAGAGGAAGACTGAGAAAACAATTGTATGAGGTAAGACAAGAAAATGGCATTTGATTCCAAGAGTGGGCGGAGTGGGGTGCATATGAGTAAATACCATGTGGGAGAACTCAAGGAAACAATATTTAAAGTAGAATTCCCATGGGCAGTACACATGGGTAGTTTTGATCGATATTGCACGAATGGCCACTTCTAAAAGCCCATGTTGTGGCTATTCCTAGATATTAATGGATAAAATGTAACACGTTGCTTAGGACGAGCGCTCCAATGACTTTGCTGCAGAAGCAAGGCTGCTTTTCAGGCTTCTGCCAATTACATGATTTAACATTACAGCGTAGGAGGTCAGCAAATGCTTAAGCCGCAAATCATCGCCAGCAATCATTTAATCGCGCAAATTGTGGCTGTCCTTCACTGTTCGTGCTAAATCAATTAGAGATAGATATTCAGCGCATACGCAAACAGCCAGATAATTATGCCCTATGTAGCAGCCTTGCCTTCTCCGAGCCATCCATATTTATTCCAAGAATTCGACATTCTCGTCCGGACGATAGCTTCAACTACCCATGACATGAGCAGCTCCGTTTATACAGTTTTTGAGATGCCCTGAGACCAATATTCCTTTCGTTTGATCAAACAGCTCCAGCAACAATCTATGGACTCTTCGGGAAGACGATCCTCGCTGTCAACGAGGGATCCTGAAATCCTTGAGACTCTCCCCCAGCAAAGTTCCTCATCCCCCGATGCTAGCATCCATGGCGCTAGAGATACTACACCTTCACCAACCGACAATGCCGCTGGACCTCACCACGATGAATCTCCGATCGAATCAAACCAGTGTAATGTGGACAAAGGGCCCGAAGTTGAAGTCGAGAGAGGAGTAGCCGCAGACGAACTTAGTACCAGAAGCGTCGATGATGGTGTCGAAGCCGCACACTCACGCTGGACGTTTCTTTCACGCCACTGGTCAAGATTTCGGCAATACTGGAATAGGAAGATGGAATCGTCATGGGCGTGGGAGATGTGTGGCATGTTCTTGAGCGTCAGCTTCCTGGCCGCAATCATAGCTACACTTCCGTATCTCGACAAGCACCCCCTCTCAGAGTGGCAATTTCGCTTAGCACCAAACACGATGATATCAACTTTCATCACCGTCATGAAAACCTCGATGCTCCTCGTCGTTGCTGAAGGGATCGGCCAGCTGAAGTGGACATATTTTACGGCTGACGCCCATCGGGTAGCTGAGCTTCAGCATTTCGATGTCGCCAGTAGGGGACCTTGGGGATCGTTGACGCTGCTATTACACGCGGATAGAAAGCGCGCTCTTGCCTCCGTTGGGGCGATCATAACCATTGCCGCTCTGGCCATGGACCCATTTGGTCAGCAGATCATCGATTTTGAGACTCGGCAAGTACCCCGGAATGATACAGGTTCTACAATACCTGTTGCATCAGCCTATGATCTTCAGAGTAAGCCAGACTATTATATCCTCCCTCGTAAGAGCCAAAATTGTGACAGAGGCTTACTCTTTGCTAGTGCGAGCAAGGGACACTCTTGGGGCTCTCGAGTGGCCCCTCAGAGGAGCTCTTACAGCAGGTTTCTTCAATTCAAGCTCACCGTTACCGATATCATGTCCTACCGGCAATTGCACGTGGCCAGAGTTATCCACTTTGGGTCTCTGTACATCCTGTACCAACGTAACGCAGCGAGTTACAGCCTCCAACTGTACATTTTACTATTGCAACGACGAAACGGACTCATGCAGTGGTGCAGGTGTGGAATCGTGCGCCTTTCCACCAGCGAACCAGCAGTCTCAGTCATCAGACTGCTTGAGTTGGCCCAAAAACGACCCCATACACTATCGCATAGTTACTAAATTTTCGATTCCGGATGGTATCTCTTTCATGGCTAGTATGTATGGTCACATAATGCCAATCAACCAGACTGGAGCCCGCTGGAATGTAAGCGTACATGAAGGCGGTTCAATTACTACTTCGGCTTTCAATTTGGATAATTCCGGGTCTACAGACGTGGATGTTTCGAAATACGCATTCATTGCGGCGACTTACGAAGCTTTGGACCTTGATCAACTCCTGGAACTTGGTGTGTGCCCTCGAGTACGATTCAACAGCATCTTAGACTGCCGTTTTCGTATGTGCCTGCAGACTTTTCAGCCTGCACGTATGGTATTGCCCAAATTTTTTTCACAGCACAGAAGAATAAGACTGAATCATGACGCAGGTCAATGGCAGCATGCTTCAAACCAACAAGACAGACACATTTCTCGATTGGGACTCGAACGTAACAGCAGAAAGTGATGGACAGATGAGCATCTACATGCAACCGCCCTCCGCCCCGAACAACGGCAGCAACGAGCCATTCACCGCAGCGAGTAAATTCCAAGTAGGCGGATGGTGGGGACTTTCCCTCGCAAAAATGCTCGTGTCCCTATTCAACGTAACCTACGTCAAAATCCACGAGCCAAATAGACTCATGGTCCTTGATGCCGTGCGTGAGGACAAAGATATCCCCAGGGTGATGGCCGACATCACCGACAGCATCACGAACCTCATTCGCCTCGGACCAAACCGCACCGACATCCATGGAACGGCCGACTATCCAGAAGTCTTTGTTGTTGTGCGGTGGGAGTGGTGCATCTTGCCCGGCGCGCTCGTCGTGCTCAGTGTAGTGTTCTTTTCTTTTGTCCTCTGGGACAACCATGCACGGAAAGATTCGCGGGCTCCGCTCTGGAAATCGAACATACTGCCATTCCTGTTCTGCGGCTTGGAAGGCTGGACGAGAGAGGAGATGAGGGTGTCTGAGAATAGCACGGCTATGGAAGAGGCCGCCCAGGGGATGACAGCAAGAATGGGAAGGAATGAGGACGGAGACAGGAGGCTCGTGAGGGTAGGCGCTTCGCAGAGCGATACCAGCGCGGATGACGTTGAGAGTCATACATCTGCTGAGAGCACCCCACTAAGCGCTATCCCGAGCCGAGACCGTACGCCAGTCTAGCACCAGCCAATACAGAAATTGATTTTTGGAGAATCAACTTCTCCGTGTTTCATTCCTCTCAACGTCGTATGTCATACAATCATGGTGTTCGGCGAGTGCGTGTTATCTCGGTCCCCAGAAATTCAGAAAAGTGACAGGTTCCAACAACAGCTCGATTGCTACAGAGGGGTGCTGCAGCCGATTGCTAGCGTGAAGAATAGCAGGGCTCTAGAACAGTCAATATATGTGGGTAGATAAAGCTATCGTCTGGACGAGAAGGTCGAATTAAAAATTTTACATACACGTCCGGACGATAGCTTTAACTACCCATAATATGAGCAAAAAACAAATCCACGCTAGCCATTGGCTACGAGAGCGGCCTGTATCAGAGCGCGTTCATCAGAGAGTTCGTTCTTCAGAACTCCGGTCAAAATATCCTTCATGTGCCTCCAGAATTGCAGAATCATTTAGTTGATTGGTCCAGTAGCGATGGGACAAATGCGTACCCAAAGGGGGGCTTTTATTGGTCTGGCATAAGAAGCTGTTATGTGAATATGAAAACTTTGCTAATCGAAGGATGCCTAAAGCGTCTGAAAAGCTAAAACAGGCAATTTTGACGAGTAAAGAAATACAACTCAAACGCCGATATGAATAAACGGTGCCCATTTCCAAATGTCCCTCCTGATCTCCCCGCTGTCCCGATATTCAACAACAGCCTTATGAACGGCTTTGGCAACCTGCTGCTCATCATTTTCGTCCGGCCCCAGCTCGAACAGGCTCGCGTAAAATCGGCGTGCAATCTGACCTGCAGCTTCGTCATTGGCAGCCCACACAGTCCCCACCACGTGCTGGAAACCAGCTATCTGAAATGCGTTGGCCAAGTGAATGGCCTCGTCCATGAGCCTGACGTTAGACAGTTCCGCTGTCGAACACGCAGAAAGGTATGCAATCTGCGCCTGCTCCAGGTTGACTTGCTCCAAGTCTCCAACGGTGAGAATGGCTGTGTTGCCATCCTCTACCAATAAAAGGCCACTCTGAGATGGATCGCCAGGTACGGAAAGTCCGTGGCAGGCAAAGTGGGCAAAAGAGTGAGTTGGAAGATGCTCGAGAACCTGCTTCGGAGTGGGATGTACGAGCTTCGTGACGTTCTCTTTGAACACATCCCCGATGGCCTGCTCTTCGAAGGTGACGTTGAGATTGCCGTGCCCGGATGGAGATGTGGGCATGGTGATTTCGAGCATCTTGAGTTCCGGCGAGTGGACAGCCTTTCTCTCTCTAGCAAATTTGAGAGCTTTGAAGGACGAGATGTAGGATGAGACGACTCGGCTTATTGTGTTGTCTTTCGACCCCTTTGCGTGTGATCCTGCCGCGTGGATAGGTGCAAGCCCCATAAGCCCACTGGTCACCCACCACACGCGTCGGGATGGCTGCATCTCAGTGTCGTCGATAGAATCCAGGACTAGCTTCACCGCTGCTTTCCATATCCACTTCAGGAAACCGTCCACAGTCCTATCTTCCCTTTTCACCTTGACTCGGATATGCCGTTCTTCGCTTGCGTGAGCTCTCGTCTCTTCGGTATCCAAGGTGACTGCCTCTTCGATCATTTGGTCAGACACCCCAAGCTCTTGGAAAAGCGCAAAGGGTGACTTTGCCAAGGAGTCTTCCGATGCGGTAGTTGCTTTGCGTGAGGAGTGCGTCCCGCCATTGAGGATGATCTGAAGACCTTTTTCCAGCTCTCCGTACTTGAGATCAGGCAAGGACAGAACTTTGATGCCTTTAGAAGTCACGATGATTGCATCGCTCCGGGCTCTTTCGACGTTGAATGTGATTATAGGTCCCTGTGATGCCAGCCGCATGATCTCATCACTACCTCCTGAGAGCTTCGAGCTGTCGTCGGCAGAGTTGGCTGTACCAGCGCTCATTCTCAGACCGGCAATCACACACCGGCCAGATTCAAGCGTCTGAAGCGCTTTCCAGGCTGCCGCCTCGGATGATGAGCCCGCCTCGAGTGCAGCAGCGGCTGCTAAGTTGGAGAGACCAGTAACGCCGGTGAGAACGTCTTGGAGATCTTCCGCAGAGTTGGAGCGGGGACTGATGCTCGGGATCAAAGACATGACCTCCTGCAGAACATCATCGGCCATCTTCGGCTCGCGGCCCTGTAGAAACATCCTTCCAACTCTGAGGCCGGCAGATATCCGGACGAGAGGATGGGCGAACTCGTGTCTTGCTGCCTTGAGAAAGTGATCTCGTGCTTTGGAGAAGTGCTTTCCTTTGGAGTGAATGTTCAAGCCCTGGAGAATTTCTATGATGCCAAGGTTGTTCAACCGCTGAGCGAGTTCCGGGTCATCGCCTGACGTCGTCTCCACTGCTTCGCGTGATGCTGTGAGCGCCTTCTCGAGAGTGGCAAGATTTTCATTCTCGAACATGGACGCTTGATTCTCAAACACTGCTTCGCGTACCGCTGTGCGTGCCTTGTCTGGAGTGGCAAATGGTTTCTTCTCCCCAGGTTGACTTTCAAAGTGGTACATTGATACCAAATTGGCTGCCAAGTTGCTCAAGTGGAAAGGTCGATGGGGATGATCCTTCGGGATAATCTCGACAGATTTTTCTGCATGCTCGATTGCTTTGCTCCCAAACAACGGGTTTCCTGTGGCGCGGAACTTCTCGCCGAAGTAGGAGCCCGCCTTATCATGCAAGCCAGCGAGTATCACAAGCTCTTCAGACCGACGGACCACACCAGTATTTTGCAAGGTCCGTATGCCATCTTCGATGCTTTCGATTGCTTCATCGACAAGACCCAGGCATGCGAGGGGGTTCTGCGGATCCTTCTGCTTATCGCGCTCATATTTAGCTATGAGCATGACGGCATTGTTCGCAAAATCTGTGGCGCGCTCCTTTTTGTTTCTCACTGTACTTTCTAGTAGAACTTTCTTTGAGAGTTCCAGAGCCCGCTCCAAGCTCTTGTACTCTCGTGCGTGGCGATAATGGAAATAGAGAGTCATAGAATGCGTTGCGCGGACATACCAACATTCCACAGAGGTTCCAGATTGTGCGGCTCGGACCGCTATGTCGCCCCACCGAAGAGCATTCTGGAGATGAGAAAGTTCCTTTGCCCGATTGAAGTTGCTGCAATACAGCCCAATCAGTAGATTCAGTTCGTCAAGATTGAGGTAGTTGTGAAGCTCGATTTGATCGTCCACGAGCTTTTGTTGGGCATCAAGAGCCTCCAGCAGATATTTCTCGTCGTTGGTGTGGTCATACATGAATCTGAGAGCTTGGTTCTTCTGGTATTCTAGCCGTCCGCGAGCTTTGTAGTCATCAGGAGGGGGGTCAAGGGCCATCTTCCGCATTTTGATGCATTCAGTCAGGTCTTGAGTATTGCCTTCATTCAGGAACTGCAGAAGAAGCCAGGTTGAGGCAGCTTCCAAAATGCTCGGTCGCTCGTATCGATCGGTATCCTTGAGGCTTTGGACAGCCCCCAGTCCAATACGAACTGCTTCCCTCAGGAAACTCTCATCGTTTGTCTTTTCGTAAAGAGTCCCCCAAAAGTTGCTCAGGACACTTTCTTGGAATGCCATTTCATAAGAAATTCGTCCTTCGTCCTTTCCATGTCTCCAATTCGACTGTTGCTCGATGTATCGACGCAGCACCTCCGGGGTTGCTGCCCGAGCGTCGTCTAAATGTTGTGAGTTCCCCATCTAAGGATATCGTTAGTTTATTCTCACTAAACTGTACATCTCCCAAGTATACTTACATTTGTGTGGCCCGTCTCAAAGTAGCTACGCGTTTCTTGAACAGGCTTTCGTGAGAGGGCTGCCCCAAATTATAAATCTTGGTCATTTGCATCGAATAATGAAAAGATCGGCGGGCATCGATGAGTTCTGTGTAGTGTGTATGACCCCAGTGACGTGTAAGAAGGATTCTAGGATCGAAATACAAGGCTGCTTACGTGGGGGTCATCCTGCAAGCTGCATTAGTGCGAGCGAGGCCCAAGGCTAGGCGCGCCCCGCAGATCAGCTACATCTGGTGTGGATAAGCAGATCAAACGTCATAACTACAGATAGCAGTGAAAAAAGGCCAAGCTAATATATTACGCTTATGAAAAATTAAATACAAGATACTTGAAAAAAAAATAACCATGTTATGTCAACTTCAACAAGAGCCGCATTAAGAAAGTCATCAGTCGTTACTCCCAAATTACCATTTTCCAGCTATGCCTCAAACCATCTACGCAATGACTGTCTTTATGCAGTGCTCATCCACGCTCCATTGCCCAGGCTTCCGCTCCTTACTTCTAGTGTCCCGATCTCTCTCTTGTATGTCTGTACGTATCGATCTGGAGGCCCATTCCTTTGTTCTTGACGGCTCCATTGCGTCATGATCAAGATCAAGGAGTAAGAAGTGATCGAAGTTGTGGGGCTCTAGAGTCACCAGCACCTTGAGAATGTCAACCATTTCAGTCTCCCTCTTGAAGCAGTCTTTGTGGTCCAAAAAGTTGGGCTTGAATATCTCCAAGTCGACTGGAACAATGGACTTTCCTGGCTCAACGAGCTGACTTCCTTCCCCTTTAATGGGAAAGGCTCTGTGAACTCCCCTCAACATGCTGAGGCTCAGAATAGTGACGTACAGGTCATCGGAGGAAACATTCTTGAACTTGATTTCGAAGGATTTCAGAGTTGGGTTTTCTTGCTGATCTCCCTCTTCAATGTCCACCTCTTGATCTTCATCCTCAACTTCGACAATGTCGAACTCGTACTTTTCCTTGAGATTTCCGCTCCTACCAGCAGGTGCCAGATCCCTCACAATCTGGTACATTTGCAGATGTGTCAGCTGAGAAATCAGCTTCTCAGACATGCGCGGATCCGTTGTTGTGATTCGGGGCATGTTACGAAGCGCATTTCCAGCTCCATCAAGTATCTCAAACTCCGATCTCTCACTAATCCTAACTTGGTAAGTTGTTGATAGCGTCTGCTGACCTCCATCGAAGTGTAGGTTGAGCGGAACATTCGCCGAGTCAGTGTGATCCGTCCATTCATCTCTCAGTTGATTGATCGCCCGTGATGCCTCTAAGTTGTCATCGCTTGGCGGCTCCACGAGGATTTGCGTCACATGCGAGTCTCGGCGACTGATCCTTTTTGCCCACCATCCTTGCTGCACATCGTCCAAGCAGCCTTTACCTTCAACAAGTCGTGCGCTGGATTCGAGCGGGATCACCTTCCACACGACCACTTGCGCCACGAAATTGGTTCCCTCTCGACGTGTTTCTGAAGGTGGGAAGATTCGGTACTCATCTCCGAGTTTGACTGCATCTGCCGATCCACGATTCAGCTCCAGAGAGCTTTTTAGAGTCTTGATAACTGTTGCTTCACCGGGATGCGGCCGTCTAAGCTCCAGGGTTGTTGCCAAATTGAAGATGATTTGATCGAAATCTCCGAGTAGGAGGGGCTGTTGTTGACGAGTGCGGAAATGAGTTGAAAGCCAGTTGTCCAGAGTCCTGTAAGATGTCGTGGACATGCTCGTATGGTGTGTCCTAAGAGCTTTGATGAGAGCGGCCGTCAGCTGGCCCATGGCCAATTGTTTGCCTTCTACGACTTCGCTGGTCTCGCCGGCCTCGCGGGCCTCTTGATTTGCTTGACATGCTGCAAGAAAATGATATCCCGGTTCATGGTAGAACCAGTTCGAGGCCATTCTCGTGTTTCTGCCTGGGGCCTGGTGCGTCGCAGCCGACCATGGCTGCAGCCATTCTGCATCCGCAGGGTGCTCGATCAGCCCTCGTGAACGAACACGTGGATCCTTGGTGCTTCCAATTCGCGTGGCTCCGCCAGAGTGACAACAGTCCAAAACAGCCAGAAGAATGATTCCCTTTGCATTCATTTCTGCGAAACGCGCTCCCAGTTCAACATCACGGATAATGTCTTTCCCATCTTCTCCGACAAGTGACAGCGCTTCGTCTTGAGTTGTTCCCGCTTGCTGTTTCCTTTCGTATTTGGTTGGAGCCCGGCAGCCGTGGCCTGAGTAGTGGAAGTAGACAAAATCCCCCGACTCAGCTGAGGAGGTAATGCCTTCGATCTCATCGAGGACGTCTTTCCTTGTTGGCCGAGTCGGATGTTGCCACTTAGAGGGATCCCCTTTCGGTTTTCGCCCTAGGACAGTCCTGATGTTCTTAGAGGGCACGTTCAGCTCGTCCAACAGCTTCTCCATTTCCTTTACATCGTTGACGCAGCCAGAAAGGTTCAAACACTTCTCACGAGCAGAGTAATAGTCGACGCCTATGAGTAAAGCGAACCTTTGGGGTCCACGATTCGTTGTGGGTGGATCCATGACTGACGGAAATAATCCGACAGCACCTACGATGCTATCGAGAATTTGAAGGACGAATCGTTGGAAGCGTTCAGTGTAAAGGATAAGAGGAGGATAATTGCAAAACAGCAGGATTTATGCTTCCTCCCCAGCCTTGCTTTTGCGTTCTGACTGGATTAGTCTGCAGCAGACTCCTATCAGTAATTGAATGCAGATGCACGAAGAGACAAGGGCATATGTAAACGAATGGATGCGGAAAATGCTCAGCTTACTGCTGCCATCATGGGTGTATCCAGTATGAACAGTGCCACTTCTCGGTAGTACTGGTAACTTCAAAGAGTATTCAAGTACTTGATCTCTCATTATTTCATGTCGCCAAAGGTTGGGTGCTATGTGATTTGACACATGGAAATTTTGCGAATGTTTCTGATTCAGTAATCAAATTAATTATTGGAGCGGCCGTTCCACCCGAAATACCCTGATACTCTTACTTTAGCATGGTGTAAGAATTTGATCGATTTGTTGGGGAGGGCTGCAACTTGGAGAACCAACTGCCTCGCATGATATGCATCTGAGTTCGAATTGGGATGATCGTCACAAAAGATAATCAGTGGGACCCGAAGCGTTTCTTATTGATTGTCTAGTGTCCATGTTCATCGCAAGCCCATGTTAGATACGCTGCGCTGTACAGGATAAGGTAACGTCATATCGTACAAGTAGGGTTCCCTGTGCAGCTTTGGGTTCGTGTTCATGCAGAGATCGCGTAATTGTGCGCCTTCACCCCACCCTTTTGCCACGTCACAGCAAGCACTACAAGTAAGCGAAGGCAAAGGTGCGGGGTGATCGAAATGTTTTACAGGTAGACGTAATCCCCTTGCCGATTTCAGCTTCACACGCGGTGGGCGATTGGCTCCGTCTTTCCGATGCTAATACCCACATCATGCAGCTCGGAGATCGCTGATGTCGAGGAATGCGTAATCGGCTGACATAAGGGAAAGTAGGTGCAGCCGTCTGATTCTAGAACAAACTGTAGCGGAGATCACCTTGTCCTCCGACTGGCTGTCCCAGGTGGATACTGTTATTCCCAGCAGAGAGGAGGAGCTCCTTGCAGTAGTAGTAAGCAACTCTTTCCGAACGTTGATCGTATGAAATAAATACGCGCATCTATCCAATTGCATTCAGTTCAGGTACCTGTCACTATCACCCTATACTGAAAGTGTATGCTGTGCCCTGTGTATGTGATGATCCACAGGTAATGCTTTTTGAGTTCTCGTTTGTGCAACTTCCAGGCTAACCACTTCGCCAGATCATTGTGTCACATTTCTCCGCGTCCAATGACGTGGCTTTTGAGTTACCTTCAGGATTGAAGAGTCTATTTCAGTGAGCGAGAACACTGTGAACTTCGACTATCCCAAGGTTCCATTGCATGTTCAAGCTCCCAACAGCGTTCAAGATGCCGAAACAAACGACACTATTACTTGATCATATCCTTCCAGGTGACTCTGTCAAGCTCGGCCGTCTCGTTCTCAACATTCAATTCCCAGAGGAAGACTTCTACGAGCTGGAGCACCCCCCGCCTCTTGGCAAAGTCACCACACAAAGCTTGGAGACGTTCAGCTACTCCAAGGAGCATACGAACGCCATAGGATTTGAGGCTTTCTTGACGAATCTGATCTCAGCCGCATCAGGGATCGAGGATAGCACCGCTGTCAGTGTGTCCTCCGCTTCATGTACCACTCGACAACTTCAGGACTCCGGCGGATTCTTCACCAAGCTTTGCGAGGTCGACACGGCAAGGCTATGGCTAGAGCGGGCGTTAAGGAGACGTGACGACGTTTACCTCGTCACCGGGATCAAAACCCTAATAGACCCGTCAGTCAGCCTCAGCAAGTCGAAAACGAGAGACGGCAACGTCAGCATCCAGCTGCCGGTAACCTTTGCTGCAACAACAGCTGCGGGGGTCCCTATTCCCGTGAGCGGCATTCTGGATCCTGGAGTCGGCGGCAACCTATCCAGTAAAACTGGAGAGCAAGTCAGCTTTGTGGCACCCGGCGAACAGATATTTGCCATTCAGTATCGGAAGGTATACTTCAATTGGTTTTCGAGGAAGAAAGTCGAGAATACTCGCCTCAAAGCGGGAAATCAGTGGGAAACGTACTTGGGCACGAGAGGCGGGGACAAAGATACGGAAGACGTGGTGGAGGCTCAACTATCCGAGTATCTGCAGGAGGACGATTTCGATGGCGAAGAATACGAGTACTTTGTCATTGGGGACGAAGAGTACTTCTATCCAGGGATGTGGTAGGAATTTGACATTTTACAGCCTTTACGATCTTTATTCAGGAGCGTTTCTCTACTCTGATGATAAATGTTTTCAATAACTTCCTTTTTGTTGCCTGATTAAATTTAGTATAATTTACTTCGTTTCACCCGTTACAGACACAAAATGATCGTTCTTCGCCTCCATCAGAACATCATACATTGCGAAGGTGGAGACCTGCTCTTTCATGTCTCTTCATGCTGTTCACATAATGATTTACTAACAGTATGCTTTCCGGCTTACGAACGAAAGATCTAAGCATGAAAGCATACTTGAGTGCACTTAGAGATAACTTGGAACACACTGTTACACCCAGAGATTGAGCTACCTCTTCATTATCACCACTTATTGCAACTTTTACGATAGTCAACCACTTATGAAATCAACGTACCGAGAAGACCCACATTAGCATCAACCCCCTTCGAAAGGGCATTTCCGTTCCCTTATCTCTATCAACAGGACGCCGTCTATGATCCTCCCCCCTCAAGCCACTTGAAAAGCATCATACAGAAACCATAGCCAGCAGCAGCAGCAGTAGAGCCAAGCGTAGGCAACACACAGTAACAGCCGTGCACGCCGCAGACTCTTCCTATTTGATGCTGGGCGCCATGGCTTCTGATTCTCGTTTCCAAGGATCAGCGCCGCCACGTGCGTGATTCCAAAACAAGCAGTAGTCCCTGCCTCAACGAAAAGCTTATTATATGTCACGGCATCCCTTGTCCAGGGTGGTGTGCACACGTGGCGGGATCATCAGCAGTTGTGGGTATGCAAGGGCGAGTACGAGGAAGAAACAGCCCCCGTCCGCAAAAAGACGGACTACTTCCCCCGTCTCCTCGCCATATCCTCCTTCGATGATGAGCAAGCGTGTCCGACAGATTCGTTTCAAGGAATGAAAGGGAAAAGAAAAGAGGAAAAGATGAGACACGCAGCACGCAACCTTGCTACCGTTCCATCGGCACTTCCCAGTGGCGACCGTCACTTTCGCCGGCCGGCTGAGCATTCCTTTTTCCACTTTTATTCGAAGCTAGCACCGTCAATCCCATTTGTCTTACCCAGCCGGCCGGGCTTTGCCTTAATGCACGTATCTCATGCGTGCATGCATATATGCGCGGACCCAGGACTCCGATCCCTGCTCCGCCCTTCTCCCTCTTTGAATTTTTTTTTTAGCTCGTTATATCAACCAGCCGTTATCCTTCTCATGCGGCGGCGGCGGGACGTGAGGACGTTGCATTATTTTCGTCGGGGGAATTCAAGTGTGTGTGTCTGTCGCCATTTCCTATTCCGATCACGCGATGAGAGAGAGCTGAGCATTTGCCGACGCGGTAAACGCGTGTGTATGGGAAGAACCGGAACTGCGCCGCACTATTTTTTTTTTTTTACTTTTTCTTGGCTAATGTCGCTCATTACTATTACTATCGCAACGATATGCCATATGGCCGTGGAGCCTTGTGTACGTCATTCCCGCTCCTTCGTCTCAGCTCGGTGCTCTAAAATAGAGCCGGGCTGTTGGTGGAAGGTTCCGTTGCCTCGACGATGGCCACATATCGGTGATATTCACACGCGTAGAGGGCTGGGCATCGACGCGCGTTCTTGCGGTAAGAGGCTGCTGTTGTGAATGTGCACTTGCATTTGATGGAAGAAGTCAGGTTGAAGGCCAGGTGGAAGGTATCATAATTCGAACTCTCTAAAGAAATTTTTTGTTCCCCCTTTCTTGCGCTGCAAAACACCAACATGAATCTATCCTGTATCTGAGGCCATAACTCAAATGTAACGCAAACAATTAATATGGATCCTGCGCCGCGCTCATCTACAATGACCGTTTCGTTTCTTCTTTTAGTGAGCAAAACGGAAGTCAAGACGGCGACTACCCGTGTCGGTGGTGTTCTTCAAGTAATCAAGACGTTGCTCTTGGGTCATGGCACTCCAGACGCGCTCGCGACGCTTGTTCTTCCAGACGTAGTAACATTTGGTGAACAGGAAGACGCAGATGGATACGCAGTTGATGATGATGAGGTTCCTGTTTCCGCGGTGGTACAGCGGCTTGTCGTCCTCGCGGTACATCTGGTTGGCTATCACGTTGCCGACTTGGACCATCACTGTAAAAGAGTCAGATAATGACACACTAATATGATTATGCGTGATATATGCTTACTGTTGTACAGGGCCGCAGAAACGGTTCTGGTTCCGACATTGTTCGAGTTCCTGCTCGCCCAGGCGACGACGATGGCGTGGCAGTACGGGTAACTGAGCAAAACGGTGACGAGCGCGTACGTTCCCCACGCGTTGGTCATGGATCCAGACCAGACGCGAAGGGCGATGAGGCAGGGGAGAGTCCAAATGTTCTGGAGCATGGCAACCAGCGTCCGCTCCTTGAGCAATGCACTCAGCCTCGTGATCAAAAGCAACGTCATGATGTGGAAGACGCTGGCTGGGATTGCGAGCAGGTTTGTATTGAACTGGTGATTCTCAAGTCAGCACACGTTCAAGCAGTAGGGGGGAGAGGTGTTGCATACCGTGCTGAAGCCCAAGCTCTTGATGGTCAGCGTGATGTACGTGTCGACGGGCGACTGGGGAACGTAGGCCAGGAGGCCAATGGCGTAGATGGGCCACAGGTCGTAGTCACGCATCGCTCGCCACAGCAACCTGGGCGTGATGGCCTGGCGGTTGTGCATGTCGCCCTTGGATGGGTCGTCGCGCAGCACGCGGTTCACAGCGATCTTGAGCTCGTGGTCGGTGAACCATCCGTTGGGACGGAACCATGTCTTGGTCTGCGCAGCCGAGGCCGGCATCATGAACCAGGAGGCCAGTCCGACAAGGGCGGTGATGAGACCTTCGATAAGGAAGAGCCATTGCCAGCCAGCCCATCCGGCAACTCCGCGCATGTGGAGGAGGGCGAAGGCGAGGAGGGATGTAATGATGGTAGTCAGGGAGAGCGTGGTCCAGAAGTAGCTCAGACGGATGGGCAGTTCGCGGCTGGTGTAAAAGTAGGAGAGCCAGAGAACGATGTCCGGAATGAAGCCGCCCTCAAGAACACCGAGCATGGCACGCGTAATCAAGAAACCGGTCTTCCCTTTGATGGCAGCCTGGGACATGGCGACTGTGCTCCAAAGCGTGATCTGGAGCGGAATCCATCGATCCGGTCCCATCTTCTTCGAGATGAGCTGAGAAGGGAGTTCGGCCAGCAGGAAAGAGATCAGGAAGACGGTGTTGCCCAAGTTGTAGTCTAGCAGCCGTCAGTAAAGCACAGAAAATATGCGGTGCGCCTCATGTGTGCCATAGTACAGGGGTCTGAGATAGCTGGTCCAACACTGAGAGCCAATATCCCACCCGTTTGAAGGCAGAGAGAAAAGGGACATCTGATCACTCACCATTCGTGTTCATTTTGAGATCATTCAGCATGTTGTCCGAGACAGCCTGCTTCAGATTCCCACGGTCGACCTGCAGGCCGAAGAACATTACGCAGGCCCATGCGCACACACGGAAGTCAATCTTTCGGATCAACTTTTTCTCCTCCTCGGGGGTCCAGGTGTAATGAGGGTCGAAAACCTCGCGACATTCGTACTGGGCCTTCTCATAGACGGTGGTCCAGTGCTCTGCCACCTCGGGGTCGAGGAAGGGGTTGGTGGAGAGGGAGCTGTTGGAGTCGGTCTCGTCGGCCTCGCGCTCGTGGAATTGGAGGCCGTCCTTGGACACGGGCTCTTGGACGAACGAGGTCGCCTGCTGGTTGGCGGTCGCAGGAGGAGACGGCTCGACACGCTCCTTGAGGGCTTCCGGAGCCACGCTGTCGCTCTCGCTGGATGAGTTCCGGCTCATGATGGCGGTCGGGATGGGGTCGCAAGACGATCGCTGGGCGACAGATGTCTGCGGTGGAAAAAGATTTTATATGGCCCAAGCATGGCGTTGCAGTGTTTCGCCGCTCGCTATGGTGTGATTCGGAGGTGCAAAGATGCCAGCAGCTGCTAGGATCCTTACAGGGAGATGACCGAGGGCCGCGCATACGGACGATTAGATAGGGTCCGATTCAGTGGCAGATTACCAGGCGAGGGGCCCGATTGGGTGAAGGCATCCTTCAGGTCATTGCCATGAGGAAACAGAGGCCTGGACTGTGGGTCACCAAAGCCACCCAACAGCCTGGTTCTGCAGCAGCTCTCGGGTCTCTACTGCCCAGGGACGGAAGTGTACCGTCGGAGCAATCAGCCTGCTTCCGAGCGTGTTGCGGCCCGAGGAGCGGGGCTCCACCGCCGTGGTGCTGGGGAAAGCATTTTGCGGCAGCGTCAAGACGTCTCTCACAAGCTTTCGCAGCATCGACGCTTGAGGGCTGCTTCCAAGCTCTGCTCAAGCATGCACAAGAAGCAAAGCAACCAGCATGGCTTGCCCTTGGCGAGCTTCGAGGCCTTGGGCGGAATTGGCGGCGAGGTGCAGGAACGGCCAAGGCGAAGACACCATGCAATGCCTGTATGTCGCGATCGCAACGGCGCGATGTCGTGATGGCGCGCCTGCCACCGACTCCCTGATTCACGTCGTCTCTTCTGCAAGCCATCGTGCTTTTTCTGCAGCTCATCCTCAATGCCGCGCTATCGAGTCCCGCATCGTCGACAGGAAAGTGCCGAAGTGGTGTTGCATTCAATCCATAGCTCTTTCAGAGGAGGAGGCATCGTGCGTCTGGAAACGTCGGGCGCCGTCGCCTCGCGAACGTTGCACCGGCGGCGCAGATCCCTTTTGCCGTACGTACCGACGCCCCGGCTTTTCCCATGAGATTACTTCGGCGAACGCGGTATTGGGCATTCCTGGGGCATCTTATCGCCAGCCACGCTTCCCTTGTGGCGCTTTCCAGCTCATGAAGAGCCTGGTGGGGGACGCGCTGCAGGCATCATCAGCTGTGTCGGTCAACTATGTCCGGTGCGGGCGCACGATACCTATGCGGAAGCCCACTCTGCACGCGCTGAGCTCCATACATCTCGCTTGTGGCTGTTGGCACTCCATCGCTGTTGCGGCGGGTGGGCGGGTTGACCGAGGTGGAGGCGTGAGAACTTCCTCTCGCTAAGTCAACTTGCGGAGTGGGCCTTTCGCGGCCGAGCTTGTGTCAAGAACCCGTGTTACACATTGGAGTCGATTGTCCAGAGAAAAGTGCGTTCGACGACGGAGGTCGATGAGGCAAGGCGGTTAAGTATGTGTTATGAATGCCAGGCAGACGCGTTTTGCGCAAGTCTGAGTCTGCATGACTCAGAATGGCACATACCTATTCCATCGCATCCCGTCATCGCCCAACATCTCCGCGGAGAGATACATATATGGAGAAGGTCTGTCGTCGCTTGTGCATTGCCTTGAATTGTCCTTGCCATGGAAATAAATGGTCCACATACACGTCGCAAGCATGTGTCACAACCAGACACGAGTCCCCAAAAAGGGTAAAGCGGCAGTGTATGATGCTTCAATTTATTGTGCACTGGTCGTCTCTGTCTACCTGCTGATTTTTACTTGAATGCATACTTAAATCTGCTTGAATATACACAAAGGCCTGACTGACTCTTTCATCCAAGGGGTTAATTTCACTATTACTCAAAGGGATCCAACTGATGCTGTCAAGCATTTATGAACAGCGGAAGCATACGACACGTTAAAAAAAAAAACCAGATATCTCAGACTTCTCAATTTCATTGTGGTAATACGGCTATAAGCAAAACCTGTCCAAGATGATCATCAAGCAGCATAGCCAATAACCATCTTGCTGTACAGCAATTCCCATTTTAACTACCTTGCGCAAGAACGCCACGATACCTCATCTCTCCTTTTTCCAGCCTCTCGAAAGCCTTCTCAATCCCCTCCCTTTCCAACGGAAAAACCTCAGCAACCGGCTCAACCCCATGCAGCGCAGCGAACCTCAGCATCTCCCGATGCAAGTGCCGCGGCGCCGGCAGACTCCCCTCGATCCTTAGCGCATTCATCAAAACATCCATATACGGCAAGCGCAGCTCTGCTTCCGGATCAACCGTCATCAACGAGACAGTCCCTCCGCGCCTCATCAGGGGTAGAACATGAGCCCAATCAGGCTGCTGCGAGGCCGTGACGAGCAGGCAGTCTATTGGTCGGTCGAGCACCAATTCATCCCCAAGGACGTGGAACTCGCTCGCGCCGTAAGCAATAGCCTCAGCTTTCTTTCCTGGAGTGTGAGACAGGACGACGACGTCACACCCCATCTTCGCAGCAAACTGAATAGCCAAATGGCCCAGCCCGCCGACTCCGAGCACGCCGACACGAGTGGCAGGACGGACTTGGGCGTGGTGTAGAGCCGAGTAGACTGCGGCGCCGGCGCACATCAACGGGGCCGCGGCGACTGAGGGCAGCTTCGTCGGGATTTTATAAAGGAAGGCTTCGTCCCAGACGGCGGCGGAGGCGAAGGAGCCCTGGTGTGTGTTGTGGGATCCGTATATCTGGCGGTGGGCGCAGTAGAGCTCCTGGCCGCGCAGGCACTCGGCGCATGTGCCGCAGCTGCCGTGGCAGTAGCCCCATCCGACGCGGTCGCCGCTGCGATGTTGCGTTAGCCGTAGGCCATCGTACGAGGAAATTAGAGGGCAGTTACACTTTGAGGTTCCTCACGCTGTCGCCCACCGCGGCAACCACACCGACGCCTTCATGGCCCAATGCGATGCCTGAGGTCTTGTAGTGGAGATCCGTGCCGCAGAGTCCAGAGTGAGTGATGGCCACGAGCACTTCGGATCCCGATGGCTTGTTTCTTTTGGTTTGCGTGGAAACCACGTTCCCAGATGATGTTCCGCTGTACACGAGGACGTCGAGCTCGGGTTCCATCGTGATTTCAGTGGGAACGTAAATGGCAGTCTTGCCTATTCCCACGCTCTTTCATCTTCCGTATTTAGCTTTGAGAGACTACTATGAGTACTGCTTCGGATGTGGCCAATGATAATATCGCCGAGGTTTGCCGAGCGGGTATCCAAAGGCCATTTTGGGCACTGCTTTGGATATGGCCAACCACAACCATTGCAGAGTTTACTCAAGCGGAATTCGGCTCCAAAGTAATGTTGCTTGCGTCACAGCCCCTCGTGTAAATTCAGCAAGGAATCATTTTAGCCGTGCCTGCTGGCTGCTTCTCTGAGCCCGCGTGTATATGAAGTCAGTACCTACCTCTACGCAGAACGTAATTGGCTACATATATAGCACAGATATTCTCCAGTGCCTTCTCTCTTAGTCATCGCAGCCTTTCCACAACGGGGTCTAAGGAATTATTGGCTGCAACCAAAGCACACCTTCGAAGACTTTCTCCATATCAACTGATCTGGTTTCGGGATTCACTTCAGCAAACAAAATCACATGCCTGAATGTCGAAGCAACATATAAAGCAGCACGGCAGTTGCGTAGTCCATCAATCCATCCTCTCAATCAAATACCTTCCCACAAACAAACAATGCCAACCGACGAAGAAACCAAGAACCTAGCCATCGTAACCGAGTACTTCACCGAGTACTGGGGCAACGCCAACCCCTCCATCGTCGACACCCACTGCGCCGACAACTTCGTCATCAACTACCCCATGCACGGCCCGCGCCACGGCCGGGAAGCCGCCAAGCGCATGCTCACAGAATTCAAGGAGGTAAATGGCCACGATTTCTTTTCTTTTTCTTAAGATACAGGCCATCACACTAAAACACACCGCACGCAGGCCTTCCCCGACCTCTCCTTCCACGCATACCAACACCCCCTCATCGCGAGCGGGCCGTACGTCGTCGGCCGCTGGATCGGCGGCGGCACGCACACCGGCGGCGCGTTCGGCGACCTGCCCGTCGGGGCGCTGGACGAGGCCGGTACGGGCAGGCGGATGCGCTTTTCTGGGATGACGATATTCACCTTGCGGGACGGGAAGATTGTGGACGAGACGGGCGAGGAGGGCGCGCTGACTGCGCTGCAGGGGTTGGGGCTCGTGCCGGCGCCGAATGCGGGGAAGGAGGTTGAGTTTGTGCGTGAGGAGAAGTAGCGGTGGGGGCGTGGGTATGGTTGGTGTGAGTGGATGGATGGATGGATGGATGGCCGCCCTGAGCTGCTATGGTTTTTGGAAAAGTTGCAGTGTCTGACTTGCGGACTGGCACTTGACGCCGCTCAATCAAGAAAAGCATTTTGTTATCACCTCTCGTTTCTGATTCCGGCCAAATTCAAGTCAGCAATGCAACATGTAAATCCATATGCAATGCTCTCGGTGCTTGTTCAATGCTGTCATGCTGCCCTTCATCTTCCGTGTACTGAGAGGAGAGGGCCGGAACCGAAATCCGTGGAGTAATGTCTTGTATGCGCCAATTGTCTATAGGGGTATTCTTACATTGTACCAGCCGGAACGGTCAGTGTACAATAAACTCTGAGAGTGCTAGCCAATCATAAGGTTGTTGTCGCGTCTTTCGCTCCTGTCCTTTCCGAAAACACCTTGATGGCCGGACATCAAGGTACCAACACCACGACACCCCCATGCAGCCGGCCTCCCGCACACACACAATCTACAACGAAAAAACAAAATTCCCCGCTGCCATCAACTGCGCGCACAGCTCTTCCGCCGCATCAACAGAAAATCATCGAGACCTCGTCACCTTCCTCTCCTCTTCCAACAACAATGTCCCACGAAACCGTCTGGTACTCCCGCCCGCGCAACTACGGCAAGGGCTCTCGTGGCTGGTGAGTCTCACTACTCCGCCCTATCTCGTCCTCCACTTTCGCCGTGTCCTCCACTCCCCCCGCCGTTGCTGTCGTCGCCGCCGCCGTCGTCCGCTTCCAGTAGCGCGTGTATATGTGTGCTGACGACCGGTACTACCCTACAGCCGCGTCACAGGCGACAAGAAGAAGGCCGGCGTGATCCGCAAGTACGGGCTGAACATGTCGCGCCAGGCCTTCCGCGAGCAGGCCGAGGCGATTGGCTTCCACAAGGTGAGTTCCGTTCCGTTTTTGATTTTATTTTTTTTTCTTCCCTGAAGCAGCAGCCGGACAGAGACCATTATTCAGCCCGGTGTCTGAGAATCTAGTACTAATGATGGAATGTGTGATGCGAAACACAGTACCGCTAGAAATGCCCATCGACGAGCGCGCGCGATCTCGGATTGAAGGGGGGGAGAGGGAGGGGTATCGCTGGAATAGAGAGTAAACGGGGGACCTCCTCCCAGCACTGGTGGATACCAGAAAAAAAAACGAAAATGAGGAAATGTTAAAGCTTAGGTATCATCAAAACATCCACCAAAGGAAAAACAAAAAACAAAATCGATGCCCGTTTACCTGAGTAACAACCTCCATAAACCAAATCCGTTTGATCAAGCGCCCATACGTGACTCTTGCGCTCATCCATCCCATCTCTCGTTCCCATCCTAACCAGGGAGGGAATCATCTATAATTATACCCCTTCTCGAAATAATTCCCATAACAATCGACCTCACCTCCACCCTCCCCATCCAACGCTCCACTACCCTCTACCCTCGGCGGCGGCCTGACGACCTGAATCTCACCCTCCCAGTACCCCTCGACCTCCGGTTCCTCCTCACCCCCCCTCGCCAGCGCTTGCTGATACGCCGCCTTCCTCTCCTTCCTGAACCGCGTCAACTCGGCGCACACATCAATCCGGCGCCTCGCCTCGTGCTGCACGAGCACCGGCACCCTTTGCGACTGCGTGGCGTCCGGCAAAATAACAACCTTCTCGCTCATCCCCGCGAGTGGCGGCAACGACCTCCCACCCGGCTCCAGCGACGGCACACCGCACTCCTCGTCGCCGAAAAACGAAAAATCCCTCTCCGCCGCCGCCCAAAACGCCTCCGAATCGGGATCTTCCGTCGACGACTTGGACGGGTACTGGCGCCACGCCCCCACCTTCTTTTTCTGCACGACGCCGACGGGCTCCATCTCCAACACCACCCTCCTCAACCCAAAAAGGCCCCTCGCGAACTCGCGCTCGGCAAGCTGCCGATCCCTGCCCGGCGGCAGCGCGTAGGCCCCGCGCGCGGCGAGGCGGGCGAGGTGCGTTTCCTCGGCGCAGTCGGCGATGAATTGCGTTAGACGTTTCACGATTGCGGGGGACTCGACTTCGCGCGGCACGTCGGTGAGGACGAGGGTGTCGAGAGCGGGCAGCATGCCCGGGTGCAGGTGGTGCTCGTTGGATTGGCGGAACTCGAGGCGCGCGCGGCGGTCGTCGACGGCGAGGGAGGAGGCGCGGCGGCGGCGTTGGGTGTCGTGGGCCTGGAGCGTTGCTAGGGGCTCGGGGGCGGATTCGCCTTCTGACGGCAAGGGCGCAGGCTCTGCTTCGGACAGTTTGATCTTCTCGGTTCCGTGGAGGAGTTCCTCCGTGGCGACGGCATCGTCGTCATCATCGTCGTAGCTGTTAGGTTGCTGGTGTTCGGGTGGTGGTGTGGTGGGCGGCGGCGGATTGATCACGACGGCAGGTTTGGACGGAAAGTCACCAGGCAGTTCGAATACCTGGGACTCCTCCGTAGCAGGCAGCTCAGCCGGCAGCACCTGGTTCCCCGCCGACATCTCGTGCACCGCAGCGCCGTCCGTTGGCGCTTCATGCACTTCATTAAACCCGTCAAGCTCATGCGCTGACGACGGCGCGTAGATGCCGAGATCGCCCTCCATCTCGACCCGACCAACCGCAAGATCCGCCGTCGCCGTCTCCTCGGTGACGACGGCGTGGTTGATGCGGAGGTATGTCATGCGGCCCGCCGCGAACTTCTTGATGATGGGCGAGAGCTTCTCGGCGCCGGGCATGGCGAACTCCTCCGCAGGGCCGTCCGCCTCCTCGAACGACAGCAGCGACGGCGGGCGAGGCTTCCGCGTCAGGCCCCTGGCCACGGTGCCCGCGTCAAGCACGTGGAGCCGCTTGGAGTGCAGCAGGCCCGAAACGCCCTCGACGGTGATGTTGTTGTCCGAGATGTACAGGTGCGTGATGCCGTCCGAGTAGGCGTCGTTGATGAAGGCGTTGCCCGCGAACTCGCCCACCAGCTTCGCCCGCAGCACCCGGTCCAAGTCCTCGTTCCCGTACTGATCGAAGACGAATGGGTGGCGCATGGCCGGCGACGACGGCGACGCTGGGGAATCGACCGTCTCTGAAGATGCCGACAGGCCGTCAGGGCGCCGCGGCGGCCACGGCTTTCGTAAACTGAAGCAATTGTCCAGGAGGATTCGCGCGCTCGCGTCCGTCAGCTGGTTATTGCGGACATCGAGGCTCTTCAATCGCGTCTTCACGGCCGTCGCCAGCGCCTCGATCTCAGCATCCTTCAAGCCCAACCCCCGCAACTTCAAAATGCGCAGGCTGTGGCAGTGCTTCAGGACCGACAGCACGTCGGCGCCCTTTGCCGACTTGGTGCGCGAGAGGTCGAGGTACAGCAGTGCGGGAAAATGCTGCAGCGCCTCGGCCAGGCCGCTATACGTGGCATTGGTGCAGGCCGACGCGTCCAGGTACCGCAGCCAAAATTGGGGGAAATCATAAGTCAATCTGCGAAGGCTGTCGGAGAGCGACGAAAGCCTTGGATTGCTCGGGCGGCGGAGCGTGATGAGCGCGCCGTGGTCGAAGAAGGGCAGGCCGTAGACGATGAGCGATTGGAGGCGCGGCAGGTACTCGAGGATGTCGCGCAGCCACTCGGCGTGGGGGCCGTCGTAGATTTCCGCGTGCGCTGGTGGCAGATGGAGCGTGTGTGTAAGCTCTCTCGTGCTCAGCCTGGCCCACCGGATCGTCCGCCGGAAACGAACGAGGGCGACTGCATTGGGGGGTCAGCGATGAGAAGGAATGCAGATAGCGTGGAGAGGAACGCACCGTAGACGACATCATTTTCCACGCCGAAATGCGAGGCTGGATTGCCCCACAGCTGGCGGGTGAAGATGGCAGCCCACTGCTTGCAGACGAGGGCTGCCGAGCAGAGATCCGCGGACGATATGTACCGAGCGATGATGGACCAGTAGTCCCTAGTGTTCGCGGCCTCGTACGATGGGAGCACGTCGTTCATGACTGAGGTAAGACGACGACGGGAAGAGACCCACGGTCGCGGACCCGCACCAAAGAAGAAGAATCGAAGTGACGTGTGGCAGCCAAGTACGATGGGCCGTCAGACGACCCGCGCCACGAATCCATTTTCGGCAACCCCACCAGTTGGCGTCTGCTCTTCCCTCAGGATCAGTGTCCAACAGTTCTCATGTCTCGCTGTTGGTTGGTGGAAGATCACGTGAAACGCACGTGCTTTTGGTTTGCGCCTTTCCATAAATAGAATCACTACGTCACGGACCACTCTACTACTCCAAAGTTTCCCCATATGCTTAACGCCGGCTACTTATCCGGTAACTTGATAGCTAATTTCTAGCTTGTTCCTTTATTAGCGTTGACTGGGCTAGCTCGAACGAGTAGTTCAGGAAGCGGCGCCAGGACAGGTTAGGTCATCATCATGATAGCACGGGCAGGCCGGACATTCCTCAACAATCTTCTTGATTTCTCTGATATCTGTACGCAGATTTTTGGCCGCATGGTATACAACCCATCCGGTTTCATAACCTCATAAAATTATACTCTTTCCTCTCTTTAGACGACTTCCCTCCTCGACACTCCCTTCTCATCCTCGTCGACAGCCGGAGCAGCAGCTCCCGGGTGAACGATGCGCTCGATACCCTCGTGGTCCACGTTCGCAGCCTCTTCCATATCCGCGTCGTGAGCAACATCGAAGCCCCTGCCGCGATACTCGGGGCCGACCAGGGTCAAGATGATGACGTAGGCGTAGACGCAGCCCATGAAGATGCAAATAACCTTGCCATACTCGTACCGGGCCGTCTTGCCCTTGGGGGGCAGCGGGAAGCGCTCGCCGATGGTGGCCTCGATGGTGCTGGACGCGCTGGACACCAGGTTGCCGAGCTGGTACGAGGTGCCGACGACGAAGGTGCGGAAGCTGCCGGGCGAGAGCTCCATGAGGTGGATGGGGATGACGCCCCAGGCGCCCTGGACGCAGAACTGCTCGAAGAAGGCGGCCGCGATGATGCGCGTGTCGCTGACGAACGTGTAGGGGTACAGCAGCGCGCCGCCCACGACGCAGATGAAGATGATGCTGAAGCGCCGCCCGAAGATCTGCGAGCAGTAGCCGATGACGGTGCCGCCCGTCATCGCGCCCAGGTTGGCCACCACCTGCGTGACCGTGACGGCGTCGGAGCTGAAGTCGTACTGGTTCTCCAGCATCGTGGGGTACAGGTCCTGGGATCCGTGGGACTGAAAGTGTGGTCAGCCTCCATACTCCCTTTTTCAAGCAAACTTGACTTACCATGAAGTTGAATCCCGCCATGAGCAGGACCATGTAGATCAGTAGGAGCCAGTGTTTCTTGAGAGCAACCTTGCCCTCGGCGATGAAAGTCTTGCCGACGTTGTGGCCAGCCTCGCGGACCTTTTCACGCTCCCGGTACGCCTGGGTCTCGGGCAAACACAGACGGAAGAGGATGATCAAAACGGGCGGGCATGCACCGAACCAGAAGAGCTTGTCAGAGGTCAGCCAGATTCCAGTCTGCGTTCTGTCGGGACACAAAAACTCACAGGTCTCCAGCCGTGGCTGGTAGTGTTGACGAGGCCTCTAGCAAAGACGGTGGCCAGGAGGTACCCGAACGCATAGCCCTGCTGCAGCATGCCAGACACGATACCGCGCGCCTGTTCCGGGCAGTCCTCCAGCGCGGTGGCCGCCGCGTTGCCGTACAGGCCGCCCATGGCGATGCCGAAGAGGGCCCTGACGGCCAGGAACTGTTCGTAGGTGTTGCAGAAGCCGGTGCCGAGCTCGAGGATGATGAACAGGAGGTTGTTGACGATGAAGGGCCACTTGCGGCCCCAGCGGTCGGCCGCGATGCCGAAGATGATGGAGCCGACGGACCGCAGCATCAGCACCAGCGTGATGCCCCAGGTGATGTCCTTCTTGCTCTTGCCGAATTCCTCAGCGAGATCCTCAACCCTACGTTATTTTTGTCAGCTGCGGACTCAGGGCAAGGGATGTGACAGGGTGACAGCGGGGCGGACTAACGTCAAACTAACGGTGAAGAAGTCGAACGCATCCCACGACCACGCAATGAAGGCGACGAGGAAAAACAGCCATTGCTGCGTGTTGAGCAGGCCCAGCAGCTTGAACGGATTGGGGGCACGGGCCATGGGCGGCTTCAGCGACGGGATGCGCGTCGCGATGTAGCGGCCGACGCTCATGTGCTCGTCGGGGAGGTGCGCGGTGCCGCGGTCTGCGACTGCGACATCCTCGACGCCCTCGGCGCCGTATTTTTCGGTTGACATTGCGGCGGAACGCAGGGAGGGGGATTGCCGTGAGGAAAAACACAAGACTTGGCTCTTCTCTTTGCCGAGGCGAAGCTTTGCGCGCCAGGGTCGCCAAGCAGTACCAAGCGTCGACGCCGAGGAAGAGGATACAAGAAACAAGCAACGCCCAGCGCAAACACCCGCGAGGCGCACCGCATCTTTATACCCGCGCGGCCTACGCCGCCCGAGCAAGCGCCGAGACGGCGAGCGGTAGCTAGAAGTTGATGCGACTGCGTCAGCCGTCAGCCGCGATTCGCTGGACGGTGAGCAATGCCCCCGGCCGTGGGCAAGCCATCGATGTCGGCCCAGCCGTGCCCAGGAATCCTCCGTCCCTCATCTGAGCTTCTCTTCCCCTCGCCCGGTCAGCGGCGCCGCCTCTGACTGGACAGCAGCCTGTCGGCTTCCTGTGCGCGGCTTAGCGGCGCGGGCTTATCAATGCACGGCCGTCGAAGGGGGACGACTTCAAAAGCCGATCGCGAGGCTCGCCTGATGCGCCGTGCGTCATCTCCACACCCTCTTTGGTTTATTTCCCCACGGGGCGGCACGCACGAGCCCACACACGGACTTCGCCGCCGAACGCTTCGGCCACCTTGCGCGCACGAGCACACATAAAACACTCTCATCGTTACACCATCCATAACAATTTTTTATGAATCCATCGTCATCATCATCCATAACAATTGTTCAAGGAGAAAAAACGCCCCAGCGCCGCCCTCGCGCTCTAACATAGGTATGTAGGTAGCCCTCCCCCCCCTCGTCTATCCACAGTTCTCCCCCCCCCCTCCCCCGACTATACCCGGCTCTGCCTTGCGGACTCTTTTGCTCTAGTAGGTAGTCTTTTTGTTCGGCGTTTTTCACGAGCGACCAGCCTGGCTGTCGCTGTCTCTATCTCTTTCGAGCGCCTCCGTCAAGCTCTCCAACTCCGTCATGTGTAGAGCCTGGTCGACGCTGCCAACGAAGTGCCTCGGCCCCCCAGCCACCTCGACGAGGCCGCTCTGCTCGAACAGCCTCCACACCTCGCTCCCCTCGCGCGGCACGCGGCAGAAGAAGACGCGCACGCCCCTGTCAACGTAGTTCTGGACGATCTCGAGCAGCACCTGCGCGCCCGCGCCGTCGAGCGACGTGACGCCGTGCACGTCGAAGATGACGTTGCGGTTGTGCTCCTCGCGGCGCACGCGCGGCAGCGCCGGGTGCGCCGCGTTGGTGCCGTGTTCCTCGAGGCGCTTGAGGCGGTTGCGCAGGCTGCCCGTGTTCGCGAACGTGAGCGGCTCCGGAATCTTGACGATCAGGCAGCCCTCGACGAACTCGAGCCGGCCCGGGTCCAGCTCGGCGTTCTCGAAGCGGTCCGTTGTGCCCGGCACGCGCCCGAGGATCTGGATGCGCGGACGCGTGGCGTGCTTGATGACGCGCAGCAGCGAGAGGCCGATGCCCACCGCGATGCCCTTCTTCAGGTCCCAGAAGATGGTCACCAGGAAGATGATGAGCATCAGGCTCAGCTCCGACCAGCCGCGGATCTTGAGGAAGAAATGGATGTCGTGCGGCGCCTCTTCGACTAGGGAATACGCGACCACGCCAACCATGGCGGAGAGAACACCTTTCTGTATGCGCTTGTTAGCCGCGACGTTCGCTAGATCTGCATGGACTGAGGGCTTACCGGGAGGTAGTAGAAGTAGGGCAGAAGGAAAAGTAGACAAAAGAGAGTAATCAAACTCAGGAAAATGTTGCTCATCGGGGTCCTGCCGCCCGTCGACGCGTTCACTTTGCTCCTACCATACCCGCCAAATGCGGGCAAGGCCATAAACAGACCTCCAGTCACGTTGGCAACGCCCAACGCAACCAGTTCCCTGTTTGTGCTGGTGTTGACGTTTTGAAGGCCATCTTTGGCGGGAGGCAAACTCTTTGCGGCCACAGAGGACTCGAAGAAGCCAAGCAACGCGATGGTGAAGGCTGTCTCAAAAGCACTCGAAACATACTTGAGGTGCGAGAAATCAAAGGGGAAGTGCACTTTGAACAAGTGGCCACCCGCTGTGTTGACATTACCCAGAATAGCCAGGCCTTGCTGATCCCAGCGGTAGTGCGATGTAAGAATGACGGATAGTACGACGACGACAAACCGGTCCGGAATGAATGCAGCGCCGGGATACCGGGGTTGAAGGCGTTTTTTCAATTCCCTATTCCGTGTTAGTGTCTGCTGTGCGGGGCGAGGAGTGAGTGCAACGAACCTGAAGAACATGATGGTGAAAAATGCGCTAAAGGAGACGGCACATGTAAGCTTGTGCACATTTCCAACGTTCTTGATGATGAAAATCAACTTGTCGACGGCACTGCCGTGCTCGACGCCGTTGGGTCCTTCTGCAAGACGGGCAATCCCCATCTGCGGAATAAGCTGGTCGATGAAGATGACGCAACCGATGGCACTGATGAAGCCCCGCAAAAATGGTCTGCTGAGGACATTGTCCAAAAAGCCGAGCCTGAACAGGCCACCCAGAAGGATGACGAATCCAGCGATGAAGGTCGTAATTCCAGCAATCTCAGCGTTGAGCTGTGCCTCATCGTCGCCGCTAGTTCCCTGGCGGATGTTTTCCCTGACCACTTCACCAGTGAGAAGAGAGCCTGGGGCTTCCGGGCCGACAATCATCATCGGCGCGGTTCCAAGTATGGCATAGATGAGGGGGTTGAAGAAGAAGCTGTACAGGCCGTTGACCGGGGGGATGTGGCCAAGGTTGGACGCGTAGGACAGGGACATAGGAATATAAAACGAAGCCATCGTGATAGCCGCCACGAGATCGCCGCGAAGGTAGCGCAACTTGTACTGCCGAATCCAGTTGAAAATTGGCACGTAGTAGGCCAAGTACCTGTCCAGAGAGCGTCAGCAGGGTCAGAACTACGGATAGGGTTCCATCTCATACATCATCCTCTTGTTCCTAATACCATGCCTCTCGGCCAGCCATGAAGTTGTATTGTGCTTGCCTTGGCCGCCCAGCAGGCCATCCGAAACCGAGTCGCCCAGCAACGAGGTCGAGGCATCTGGGGTGTTGGCCGTGTCGTCGCCGGGATAGCGGCCACCAAACCCATCGCGCAGTATTTCCGAGTTGAAGCTGCCATAGCTCCTCGCGGTCTCAGGCCGCGGCGACCTTGCGGGCGACATGTCGTAGGCGAAAGCAGGGCTCCTCTCGCCGTCGCGCAGGCTCAGCAGGTGCGCTCGCGCAGTCGACTCCAGGTGGTCGGCGGGGGCTGCACTAAATGCTGGAGAGCGAGCAGATGCTTGGGAGCCATGGCGAGGAGATGTGGGTGCGTTCGAGCTGTCGCGCGGCGGAGCCCCACTCTTGGCGCTGGAGATGCCAAAGTCGGTGTGTGTCGATTGTTCGGGCGAGGCGGCTGGAATGTGCGATTCGCGCAGATGGCTGGGGTTTGTCGGCGCGTGTTGGTTGACGGAGCGCGCCTCTGAGGCGCTGCGCGAGTGCGAGGGCATTGCGTGGTGGCTTGTGGGGAGCCCTGCAGTAGGCTAGCTGTTGTTCTTTGCAGACGGGTTGCTGCAGACTGGTCGCTATCTAATTTTTCCCCCGGGGTTTTTTTATTCATTTTAGTCTCGAGGCCACCTCACGCGCCAGCCGGGATGGTGCCCGTCACGCTAGGCGTCGCACGTTGGGGCGGCGGAATGCGAGGCGCATCCAGGCGCCTGCATGCGCGTCGTTGCGGGCGAGCGGTTGGTCTTTGTCCTGGTTCGGCGGAGATCTGCCGCTATGGTTACGCTGCGCTGAACAATACCCGGTCGCCGGGTGGTCCATCTGTCATCCAAACTGAAGGAGCCAAGGCCAAGAAGAACGGGAGCACGGCACGCTATTTCCATTACCTCAGACCCCTGCATACCAGAGTTGTCATACGGGACCCAAGCGGTCCAGACCGTATATCAATATGGTTGAACACGCCTTGCATGGCAACACGTTGTAACCCGTCGAAATGCATTATTCACTGCTCGGGAACCCCGCTGCTTGCTGAGCTACAGAAATGCTACCAACCCTAGTTTTGATCTACTTGACGCCCAAACGCCTCGTTTTGCCCTGCTGACCCAGTAGCATCTTACGTAGTAAGAACTATGCTTCGGCTTTAGCTGCCTTCTTCTGCTTCCGCAGCGTCTCTTTGCGCAGAGCAATTTCCTTGCTCAGGTCGTCACCCTGCGCCTTGTCCTTCTTGGTCTTCTTGGCTGGCTTGTCGCTGCTTTCCTCCTTCGTGTCCTCAAGTGGCTTCCTCTTCTTGCTCTTCTCCTCCTCCTTAATCTTCAACCTCTCCGACTTGTCGACAGGCTTGTGCTTCTCATCCAACACGTCCTGCTCATCCACCCACAGCTCATCGGCCATCCAGATGGGCAGAGCAGTAGTGTTAGGTCCCTTAATGTGGAGCGAGCGGATGTTCTTCCAGCCCTTGGGAATCAGCTTCTCCTGCGAGGTAAGCGCCTGGACGACGACCTCCAAGTTCTCCGTAATCTGCTTCGGCTCAAAGTTTGCGTTTGCGACACGGATGGCAGTGCTTGCGGATGGGCTCAAGTGCACGAGCGCCGAGTCCAGGGCCTTCTGGATATCCTTCGCGACGGCGGCGGCCGAGCCGACGATGGTAGAGCTCTTGTCCTCGCTGGCCTTCTTCGGCTTCTTGCCATTAGCGTCCTTCTGCACCTTTTCGTTGCCCATCAAGTGAACGGGGATAGGGCGCTTCGCCGTGTTCTTGTAGAAAACCTTGCCGAGAGCCGTCGGCAGGTAAGTGATGATGCGATCGTCGGCCAGGAAAATGTCGTACTCGGCGTAGAGCTGGCGCTTGGTTTCATAAGTCTTGTATTTCGCCTTGAGCTTAGAGTAGCCAATGACGCGGCCAATGCGCTCGCGCAATTCTTGAGGGAAGGCGGATTCTTCAATCAGGTCCTTGTATGAGCGCTGGGGGTCCGCGGTGCTGCATGACGGGTTAATTCGAGCTGCTGAGAAGTGAAGGAGCGTTCTTACATCAAACATATCCTCTGACCAGGCGCGGGCAGAGGGTGCGGCAGCGCGATCTTGGCCGGCTTCAGGCGCTTCTTGTCAACGATGTGCTTTTTGGTGGTCACAAGCAGCCACACGGGGACCGGGCCGTCGGTAGCGGCATCGCCGTCATCGGAAGCGTCGTCTTCGAGGAGGTTCTTCTTGGTGGATTCGGCAGCCTTGGTGCTCTCGGAGGACTTGATGTGTGCGGTCAGGGCCTTCGCGGCGCGCAAAGCCTGCTTAGGGTCGAGCTGGTAGGGCGAATTCGACCCAGGCTTGGTCGCCGCAGCATCCGAGGACTTCGCCATTGTTGCTAGAGGTGTGGGGGCAGAGTGCGGCGAGTTGGTGGCTCGAGACGCTGGGGGAGGGTGTCGCAGAAATTCTGGGCCAAAAATGTCGCGGCTTTCTTTCTGCCGCGCTTCACCGCCCTCGTCACCGCCGAGACCGCGATGTTGGCGCGCCTCACTGCAGCAGTCGAGGGATCTCAACTGAGACTTGATCACGAGCCCCAATGCAATAGTGTCGGTGAGCCGAAATAAGAACAGAAGGAAGAGAACACCGCCACACAGACTCCAACAGCTGTTTGCACCGGGCGACGCGCATCTCAGACTCAGCATGTGTTGCGACACGGTGGGATATCACGACTCGACAGCGCTCGCGTTCGCGACTGGGCTACCCCGATGTAGAGCGTTGGCCGTTGGGCGAAGCAGGCGGCTTCTGCGACGTTCATTCGTGCTAGCTTGCGGCCGGGTTGGACGACTGCGACCGGCCGCAAGCGGGAACAAGCGCCGCCGCCATGTGCCGGGCGTTCTGGATTTTGCAGGCGATCTGCAGCGCGCTGCGTGCACTAGACGCGCCGCGATGTCATGGTTGAAGCTCGTGAGCATGCGCGCGTGGCCTGGCCTGGGGCGGGAGCGGGACGAACGCGCGCGGAAGCAGAGCAAGACGCGAGGAGAGCGTGTCGTGCTGGCGTTTGGCGTTGTCTGCTGCGCCATCGGCTGGCACACGGGTGATTTCTTGCCTGAAGGCCCGGGGTGGAGCAAGTCTGAGCGTCCGCGTCGAAGCATCCACCACCGAGGCGCGCACCGCGTCAGGCTCGTTCAAATTCGCTGCCGGCCGCCCCCAGCCCTCTCTTCGTCTTCTTCTTCGCGCCGCCCTGACCGTCATGGCCGCTTCTCGCTGAGCCCGCCGCCGGAAGCACACGTTTCCTCTCGCTCAGCTGCCCCTGCCTTCCTCGCAGCTGCGGCCCCGTCCGCCGCCTGCCGTGCTGCCGGCCCTGTCTTCACGTCGTCGACCAGCCACCGTCATCCTCCGCGTCGACCTCCACCATGGACTCGCCCGCGCCCCGGCGGTACATTCCCTTCGCCATTGAAGAGTCGTCGCCATCGCGCCCCGTCCCCTCGAGCCCGCCGAAGCTGCTGCCCGCCTTTGAGCCTCTGTCGTCGTCGCCCCTGCCGCGGCCCCCCAAGCGCAAGTATGACGAGAACAACGCGCTGCCCAAGGCCGAGCTGAAGTACTACCCCACGCCAATGCCCACCTCGTCCACCGGCGTGCTGCCCTCGTCGCCGACGCGCCAGGTCCGCCAGCCCCTGCAACGTACGCTGTCTGCTCTCTCCGAACGGAACCCTCTCTGCGCCGTGCCCTCGATCGAGGTCCCCGCGAGTGGAGAGCCGCTGCTCATGGGCCGCTCCAGCAACTCTTCTCACCACCAGCTCTCTGCCAATCGCCTAATTTCACGCGTCCATGTCCGTGCCGTCTACCACGCTCCGACCGACGAGCACGCGTCCGGTCGCGTCTTTATCGAATGTCTTGGCTGGAATGGCGTCAAGGTGCACTGCCGCGGACAGATATACGATCTGGCCAAGGGTGATACCTTCTCCTCCGACCAACCCTCCGCCGACATCATGCTCGACGTCCAGGATACCCGTGTCCTGCTCGCCTGGCCTTACGTGTGCGATAGGAAACGGAGTATGTCAGCGGCTTCGGACACGACTTGGGACGAGGCCACCCCCACCAGAAGGAGGGCTGGATCCACCGCTGGCTTTAACTCTAGCCCTCCTCCCTTCGCCCCGCAATCCCCCGAGTCGCCCGTGCCCAAGGCTGCTGATGCCAATGACGAGACTTTCCTAGCTTCTGACCCTGCTGACCTCGAGCCCCCAGCCGTCCAGGTGTATGAAGACGGCGAGTCGGGCGATGACAAGGCGCGTGCTGCTCTTGCCGAGTCTCAATCGTCGAGCACTGCCTCCGGCTCTGCCCCCGAGGGTAAGGGATCTCAGACCAGTGCTTCGTCTTTTGACTCTGACGACTTCTCTGATCGCGACGAAGAAAACGATCCTGTGGTCCACTCGTTTGGTCCCTTTGGTGCAAACATTCTCCAGCGCATGCAGTCCATGTCCAACGTGCACTCGTCCCAGAGCAGGCGCCGCCGTCCTCTTAAGGACCCGAGGTCCCACCCCGAGTCCCCCGACGGTGCACAGAGCAATTCTGATGCCCCGCGCCCCAACCTCTCTGAGTCGACCACCAGGATCAATGAGTCGCCGATCAAGAACCACGTCATCAATCAGCTTGCCTTCTCCCGCCTCCACTCGATGCCCCTGTCGACGATCCTTGGCAACCTGCCAGCGGAGCTGCGTGGCGGATCCACCGATGCTGCACGCATTCGCCGCGCGAACAAGGGTTCCATGCTGGAAGAGCAGGCTGCCGAGTCAATGGCTAGATTGAGTGGCAGCGATCTTCAGCAGATGCTCGACGCCATTCCCTGCATTGGTGAGATTACTCGCGTCGGCAAGGATGCATCCGGGCATGCCTTGGAGAACGAATACTACTACGTCCCCGAGATGGACTCGAACCAGATGCGTCGTGACGCCGTCGTGGGTGGCATTGGTGGCACCGGCTTGCGCTCGGTAAGGAAAGCGCACAAGGTAAGACTCCGCCTTCACGGCGCTCCAAGGCTAGCATTACCGCCCCGACCCCGTTTTGCTGATTCTCTCACTCCAGCAATACTACTGGAAGCGCCCGCGCTACTGAATTCGAGACACCTAGTTTAAGGTGGTGTAAGCTTAGCTCGTATGCTCGATACAAGTAGTTTTTGTTATCACCCCCCAACGCATCGATGATGGTTCGATTCGACAAGCCCGCTCCCATCTAGAGCCTGCTCCAAGGCATGTCGCAATCGCTCTCGGTTCTGGCCATCTATACGGACCGACATTATCTGCGAAGCGTCTTTTCGTTGGGGTTCCCTGTCGTCTGATAGAGAAACAGCCCCATATCTTCTCGGGGCCATCGATGCTACTGTTCTTCCGCTTTCCCTAGCGAAAGATCAATTTTTCCTCGGCGTTTTCAGCTCTTCACGAATGTATGCAGTGTATTATCCTCTTTCTCGCTTCCGAAGTCCAAGCCGGTCTTGTTGTGCCCGAACTTTTTGCGCTTCCCACTTCATGTTCATGGATAACTTTTTTCGTGCTTCCTTTTTTTTTCCTGGCACCCTTCCTCTATCTACAAACGAAAAATCAAAAAAAGGCACGGTTACGTTACGGATCGTAGGAAGTTGGATGGTTGGTATTTTGGTCTTTCCATGATGAGAAGTTGGAGAAAACACCCGGTGGTAGATGCGGTGGTTCCAGCAATGGCGTTTGCTAAGTTCTCGAGGAGCATATGGTGGTTATCCTATGGCCTGAAAGAGCGCACACACATTTATTCAGATGACGACGGCTCGATTGTGGGGCCGGAAGGCCCCAAGTAATGCCCCTCCCCTTGTTTTTTTTTAACTATCTGAGCTATTCTATAGAAGCGAAAAAAGGGCAGTGGGAGCTTGATGGGTGGTAGCATTCGGTGATGATGATGGTATTGAATAGCATAGGCGCAGGCTTTTTTTGGGCGGTTTGATGATGAGCAAGCAGAGAGAAAAAGGCAGGAATAAAATTTTGGAATCATGTTTTCAGATGCCGGTTTTTTTTTTTTCCTCTTCCCTGTAACCCCCTGCATCATGCATGGATGCATGCATGATGCATGTGTTGCATTTTGCCGACGATGGGAGTTTGTACATACGAGTGACTAGCCACCACCACTACCATTACTATTTCCACATGCTTAGGAGGGGGCGTGACAACGTCCCCCTTCGAAACAAAGAGTACAGTATGCTCCTCCCCATTCGTCCAGTTCATATGTGTCCTCGAGGCATATCGCTGCCCATTCCGCTAAAGACCCCTGCTTACGACTGTTTCCCTGCTCGTGCGAGCTGATCTGTCACGTTTAAGCAAGGGGAGAGGAGTGCATAGAAAGAATTTAATGTCGTAAACACACAGAGTATGTCAACTTTAGAAGACACGGTACGCGTCAAGACAAATCGCCATCCTTGGCAAGAATTCCTACGCGAAGAACGCTACTCGGCTTGGAAGCTACCGTCTGGGCGGGCTCATGTATAAATTTTCAACTCTACACTTACAATTGAAATAAGTACTTTGTTTGACTACCTATATCAAAAGCTTAGACGCTTGTAGGGAACGGGCCAGGATGGCTCAGATCTGCCTGCGCGCAGTGGACGAACGGCGGAGGGGGATGGCGAGTACCTAGCTCGCGGTAAAATATTTAAGCTTATCCATCCTAACGGATGTGGAAAGAAGCTAGAGGCTCTTCTTAGTTTATGGCGTAGTCCGCAATCGGCGGGGAGGGCAACTGGTGGAACGGTGGGGATGGATGACGAAACGTCAGTTTATTTACGCAGGGCTTGATAACTTCGATTGTTGTACGACTCTGTTAGTGTCCCTGTTTGTTTTTTTGGTTCTGTGTGTAAAATAAAAATTATGTGTATCTCCGGTGGCTCTTTCAGATGGTGTAAGTCTAGTATTGTTTTTCTTTAGCCTGTTTTTGCAGAACTCATTATCAGCAATCATGTCAGTTAGCATGAACGCTTTCAACGTTACCTTTATAAAAGAAGTCATTCGAGGTAGCACGGCAGGCGAGAACAAATCCGAATGGCCAAAAAGTTTCGCTCAAAAACATTTATTCCGTTTCTTAACGTTTTTATTATCGTACCTCTCTCCCCTACTACTCCAACGACTAAAAACATTTGCCCCCCCCCAAGACCCCCGCAAAAACCATATCCAGCTCATAGTGCCGCAATCACCCCCTTCAACACCTTCTCCAACGCAACCTGCATATCGCAAAACGTATTAATCGCATAAACCAACTTCCCCTCCTCCCTCCCCTTCCCCGCCCGCGTCACCGCCATCCTCCACCCAGCCTCATCATTTACGTAACTCAGCTTCGGCGGCACGGGGGCGTGCGCGGCTGACGCGTCGTCGAACAGCGAGTGCGCCTTCGCGGCGGGCGTGTCGTCCCCAGGCTTCGTGGCGGCCAATTCGCGCAGCAGCGCCGGCGCGACGGTGATGTGGTGCACGCCGGCCAGCTGCATGCACTCGGCGGCGCTGGTCAGGCTGGCGGGGAGGACTTGCGTGGGGAGGGAGTGCGCGGTGTAGTAGCGCTGGATGGTGGCGCAGAGGGGGAGGTTGGGGGATGGGTCGGTGTAGCTGTTGTTGGTGAGTGTTGGTTAGCAGCTCGGGGAGACTGGTGCTGGGGGCGGGACAGGGCAGGACAGGATAGGACAGGGGCAAGGGCAAGGGCAAGGGCAGGATGACGTACGACTTGTCGAAGTGCACGCGCAGCTCGTTGACGTAGGGCGCGATGTAGCGGCAGCCGACCTCTGCGGCGAGGGCGGCCTGCTCGAGGGTGAAGAGGGTGGTAGCGAGGGTGCGGATGTTGTGTTCGGCTTCGAGCTGGCGGCAGGCCTGCAGCCCCTCCCAGGTGCTGGCGATCTTGATGCAAATGCGGGCCGTGTCGAAGGCCGGGTCGACGACGTCTTTGAAGAGCGAGACGATGCGGCGGGCGCCGGCGACGGTTGCCGCCGTGTTGTAGGCGTCGAAGGGGTTGGCTTGGATGTGCACGAAGCCGGTGAGGTGCGGGTAGACTTGGAGGGCGAGCAGGATCATCTGAGGAGAGCCAATGTCAGTCTGGGCGCTGCGGGTGTGCATTGAGGTGGTGGTTTTGTTGTCCCAGCTTCATCTTCGTGGTGTAACTCACGGCAATCTCGACTGCCAGCGTCTCAAGCTTCACACCGGGGTATTTGGGGCTCGCATCTTTGGCGAGGGTGGCAGCCTTCTTCAGGAGGTCTTTGTGCCGGTCTTCCTGGAGTTCAGAGCACGCAATTGCCTGGTTGGAGGTGCAGTCGACAAAGGGCCCCAGCTCTGCGGCGACAGAGGCGTCGAGGGTGTCGCAGTCAACGGCGGTGCGCGAGCGCAGGACGTCGAGGAGAGTTTGAGATGCCATGGGCCTGCCTGGTGTGCTGTTGCGAGCTCGAGAAAGGTCACGGAATGGAATGGGAGTATCGGGAGGGTTGTCAGGTTGTCAGGCAGTACGGTTTGGGTTGTGGCACGATGTTTGCTCTGGAGTGGCGGCACGACGGGGGCTGACTGAGAATTGTGCATGCTCGGGGCCCCGCTGGCCGTGCATACACGGGCGTCTGTGACCCCAGAGCGCGGGCGAAGGGGCGACAGTTGTCACGACGCCGGCAACCGGAGGAAGGTTGAGTCGTGGAAAAGTCGTGGAGCGGCGCGAGGAATTGCCGTCTTGGGGAGGAGGGGTAGGAATGTGGGGAAAGTCAGCCGAGTCGAGTCCAGAACCCGGCCCACGTCAGTACTATGCAAGCAAGCGAGAAGCATCTGCTGTACTGCACTTCACCACTTTGATATATTGGGGGGCGGATGCTGTGATCAGTCCATTTTTTTTTTTGTAGCGACGTTCCACTGCCACCACATCTGCTGCCGTGCAAACATGAGCCTCCGACTACTACCCCACAGGCGAGCCCTCTGCGCTGCCCTCCGCTCTGCCAATTCCTCCATTCGTCCATCATCCCGTCACCTTTCCACCACTCCCGTGTATTTCCAGGCCGACCGTAGCTTCCCCGAGCAACAAAGCACCAGCACCAGGAACGACGCATCATCATCATCGCTCCCCCCGTCCACCGCGCCTCCATTCCCCGAGACGATCTCCAACGGCCACCAGCCTCGCCTCCAAGGCAAAGTTGCCGTGATCACGGGTTCGTCGTCGGGCCTGGGCCGCGCCATTGCCTTGGCCTACGCCTCGCACGGCGCCAAGCTCGTAGTGTGCGCAGACCTGCGGCCCGCGCCCGCGCTGGGCGTCGAGGAAGGCGAGGATGCGGTGATGCCGACGCATGAGCTCATTGAGAAGAAGTTCGGTGCCGGCAGGGCCGTCTTTTCGGAGTGCGATGTCGGGACCCCGGCTGACGTCAAGCGAGCCGTTGACCTGGCTGTCAGCAAGGGCGACGGACGTATGGACATGTGAGTTGCATATTCCAGAAGAAACTAAAAGGAGAAGCAGAAGAGCGATGAAGAAGAGAGCGTCGAGTAGTTGAGCGTGTGCACGGGTGACTAACCAACACTTTGATGGCGTCAACTCTAGCATTGTGAATAACGCAGGTCTTGGAACTAAGAATAGATTCATCCGTGTGCACGAGGAGGAAGACGACGAGTTTGACAGGGTGATGTGAGTGAATCTGCACACGCCGATATTATAAGGATGCTGAGATCTGCATCAGGAAAGTGAACGTTCGCGGAGTCTATCTCGGTTGCAAGTACGCCTGCGCCCAATTTCTCAAGCAGGGCCCGGATGCCACTGGTAGGCGGGGCTGGATCGTGAATGTCGCCAGCATGCTGGGCTACGTGGGAATCACAGGCGGCGCTGGTGCGTCAAGTCCCAGGCCTTTACTTTCCACTCGACAAACCAGCTGACTCCATGGCAGCCGCTTATTGTGCGAGCAAAGGCGCCGTCCTAAACATGACCAAACAGATTGCCGTTGACTATGCAGCTGACAGAATCCACTGCAATGCTTTGTGCCCTGGTTGTAAGTCACCCGTCCCATCATCGCCCGACTTCTCTCACATGCTCAAGTCACAAAAACTTCAATGACGCGTGGAAACTTCACCAACGCCGAGGTCAACGCATCCATGATCAGCACCACACCTTGGGGCGAATGGGGAAATGTGACGGATGTGGCTAAAGGTGCTGTTTTCCTGGCCTCGGATGACGCCGCGTGGGTGACTGGAATCGGACTGCCCGTCGACGGCGGCTATTTGGCGCAGTAGACTACCGTGGAAGCAAAACGTGTTCGATCCTAGACGTTAGAATTTGAGAAATCGGGGCGCCCGTTTGGTAGTCTTCAGCGGTCAAGGCTCAATTGTCTTCCCCAGAATCGATACCGCCTGCTAGCGAAGCTATTCACCATAGTAGTAATTTTCTCCTTCGCCACAACGCTCACGGTGCCTTCATTCCGAGTCTTGGGTGGATTGTCGTTGGGTATGCTTTTTTGCTTCGTTAAGAAAGTTCCGGAGTGTATGTAACAGCTCTCCTAAAGTAGCCCCGCACCCAGACCCATTGAGCGCCGTAAAAACCCACTCCACAACCTTGCCATCGCCGCAACGAGACGAGTCGCTTATTTGAGCTTCTTCTTGGGGCGGAGCTGGTTGGTGTGACCGCACTTCTTCTTGCGGCAGTTGGTGGCACGCGGGGGCAGACGAGCCTATGGTACTTGTCAGCTGATTTGGTCCCGGAAGTTGCGGCATAGACACTGAGCGCTCGCAGCGCAAACTCGATCCGTGGGTTGAACGTACGTAGCACTTGCGGCAGATCATCTTGTCGCAGTTGTACTTGGAGGCAAGAGCCTTGAGCGAGGGCTCAATGATACCACCACGGAGACGGAGGACCAGGTGCAGGGTGGACTCCTATAGGGCGATGCGCGTTAGCATTCGATCGGCACGACAAATTTACGGCTCGGCGTCGCGCGTGCGGCCTTCGGACTCTCCAGCGACCGGGACACCGTACCTTCTGGATGTTGTAGTCGGACAGGGTGCGGCCATCCTCGAGCTGCTTGCCGGCGAAGATCAGGCGCTGCTGGTCCGGGGGAATGCCCTCCTTGTCCTGGATCTTGCTCTTGACATTGTCGATGGTGTCCGAGGACTCGACCTCAAGGGTGATGGTCTTGCCCGTGAGGGTCTTGACGAAGCTGCGCGACAGATGCGTTAGTTCTCGTTCGGTGCGGCAAAAGCTGCGTGGTCGGTCGCGGGCATGGTGGAGGCTCACATCTGCACTGGATCGCGAAACAGAGTCAGCGAAACGCTCAGCGGCTCGGGATAGACACGGCTAGGGCAACTCACTCTTTGCTGTTTCGTTAGTGACCTGGTGATGCGGACAAAGTGTCGTCGGGCAAGAGGTCAAAAACTGCGTGGGGGAGTTTCGGCTGCCCAGGCTTAGTGCGCATTAAGCGAGCCGACGCGGCTCCACCCAGCCTCATCAACGCCTCACCTCGTACGGGAACATTCCAAGTTTTCACAATGTCATTATCGCTGCATGCAATATCTTGCTTGCAGAATCAACGCTTTTCTTCGAGCCGCGTGTGCCATCAGCCAGCAAAGTGTTCTGATGATGGCGCCTGTCCTTAGCTCACGTGCGCTTTGGCTCATTTTCTCTCCTTGGCATGCTACAACGGAGTACGAGACAGTTTGCCCTTTCTGATCCTACTCTGCACGATTGAAATGATATAGTTTTCCCTTGAAATGGAGATATAGATTCCGAACCCTCAGCGCGCTATGTATGCCCACGACTGTAGAAATCGATGGCCCTTCCTCCGCTTCCCTCTTCTCTAAAATCTCGCCCGATCTCCTTCCAATAGACTAGAGCGAAAACTTTTCGGATACCTGCGAGTGATGTGTTTCAATCAATTTCGCTACCGCGCCGTAGCCTTCATCCCTTGCGAACCTCACAGCATTCTCATACTGCCGACGTCCAAAAGCAGTCCTCTTCACATCACATCCCGCATTAAGCAGGAGTCGGACCATGTCGATGCGTCCCCATTCCGCAGCGCCCTCAAGTGCTGTTCTTCCTTCTTTTTTAGCACCCGGAGCGTTGACGTCAGCTCCATTTTCGAGGAGTTTGATGGCGATTGGTAAAGAGCCTGAAATTGCTGCAGCCTGCAAAGCGGTCACTCCTCGGAGAGGAGCTGGTGGCTCATTGGGATTCACACCGTGATCTAGTATAAGTTCGACCCAGGCTCGATTTCCTTTTTTAGCCGCAAGCTGGAGGAGCGTGGCTTTGCCACCGTCGTGCCCAAAGAAGAATTCTGGGATCTCCAGGCCTCTTTCCAGTAATATTTTGATGGCCTCGGTGTTTTCCCGCTTTACGGCACAGTATAGATTCTCAAATAGTGGCTGAGCACCGGAATCTATCAGGAGCACCAATGTCTTCTCTTCACCGACTTCAAGGTTGTCAAACCATCTAAGAATATCTGGCTCGGGTGCAGGGATTACTCGTAGCAACAGTTGCACGACTTTCGCACGATGTGCTGGCGTCCGATAACATGATGACTGTAATACATCGATGATGAGGCTGTGCTCTGCGTGAGTATTATATTTTGAGAAACAGTAAGACACCGCTAACATACCCTTGTTGAATAGCAATTTCAAGTGAGCAACAAAGATGATCCTTGATCCGGTTCCCTGGTGGTGGGTAGGCGTGAGGATCGATGGATTCGATTTTCTCAATCAAGTACTCCAGTAATGGCTCATAGCCGCGTTCTGATGCTATTAAGATCATTTTAGTCAAGCTTCTTTGGAAAGCTAGTTGTCCCTGACTTTGAAGCTGTGGCGTCATTTCGTTGGAGTCTTCGTTGAACTGAAGGTCTGGTGAGCAGGCGATAGCTTCAAAGAGTATCCTGCAAGCTAGGAAATCGCTTCTGTTCAGGGCAGTGGAAAGAAACTCTTGGCCAATGGTAAAGATGCATTGCGAATCATGTAATACTGCCTTGAAGAGGTCGGTCAAAAGGCCGTAGTCTTTCTTACTGGCTGACATTGCTTCGTGCAAGGCTCGAGGATCGTTCAATGATGCACCCCGTTGACGTAATGGTTGAATCAAATGAGGTCTCGAACATATGGCAGCCGCCAGTGGGGTCCAGTATCCCAGATGACCCGGATATGGGCCAATAAAGCTGGCTGTGCCTCCTTTCCCGATCAGAAATAGGACGACCTTTTCGCACAGCTCATCCTGTAATTCCTCGGACATGATGGCACTCACGATAAGAAAATTCACATCTTCTGGAAAAATCAGTGTCCTTTCCAGGATTTCGAAATCTCCCACTTCTGCTGCAGCATGGAGAAGAGAAGTGCGTGCCTTGATCTCCGCTGAATCATCGAAAAGAGCATCATGTGCCACAGAATCCAGAAGTATCTTGACGACATCATGATTGCGGCAACGGACTGCAACCCCCACGGCTGTATCCGCACCTAGCTTTGGCCGATTCGAAATTTCACCGACGTGAGCACCAGCCTGAACGAGTAGACGTACACATTCAAAAGACGCCTCATCATTGCCAATAGCTTCCAGCAGCGGGCTATAGTAAGTTGTCTTGCAGTGCCAGAAATCCTGACAAGGCGCGTAGTAGTCATTGGGATCGGCATTTTTTTCCAAAAGCGTTGTGATCATTGCGGTATCTCTCCTTGCTACAGCAATCTGGAGAGGAGATGGCGTTCGGGCCCCGAGTGGTTTGGTGCATGCCCCGTTCTCCAGTAGAAACGTCGCAAGTTCCAACTGGCCATTTTCAGCAGCAATCCCAAGGGCGGTGCGTTCATTATGGACAGAATTGATGTTTCCAACATTTTTAAGAAGCTGCCGTGCCAACGTGATGTTACCATGAATCACCACAGTCTGAAACACGTTCAAGTGGAAAGAGTCTGAGGGGCGATTGGGATCTGCATCATATTGGAGAAGAACCTTGACCGCACCTGAATTCTCGGTGCCGATGGCAATATCGAGAGGCGTGTCAGGCCGTGACCTTGATGTGTTTGGATTGACTCCGTGTCTAAGCAGAATTTCCAGAATAGAGACAGTCGTTCGTCTTGAGGCATAGCAGAGTGCATCTTCGAGATCCTCTTGTCTCAGATGAAAGTTACTCTTGAGGATTAGAGTGACGATATCTTCGTATCCAGACTCGATTGCTGCCCTCAAAGCATCACCGGCATATTTGAGACCCTCTTGTCTCAGGTGAACGTTGCTAAGGATCAGAGTGGCGATATCTTTGTTTCCAGACCTGACTGCCGTCTCCAAAGCATAATCGAGGATGCTTCCCTTATGCTCGATCTCAAGGAGGAGCTTAATGATGTCGGAATGCCCGGCTCTCGTAGCTTGAACGAGAGCTGGTTGTCCAATTTTTTCGAGAGCGTTGACATCCGCCTTGGTCCCTAGCAGTATCTTGACTACGTCAAAGTAGCCGCCTCCTGCAGCAACACTCAGCGCTGTGTCACTCAGCAATCCGTTCCGGCCTCTCGCGTCGATGTCTGAAATGTGAGGCAAGAGAGCCTCCACGATCGCTTTGTGCCCACGGCTGCTGGCCGCAATCAGGGGTGTAATGTGGCAATAAGAAGCGTTTGCATCGGCATTCAGCTTGAGCAGAAGCTGTACTGATTCCAGACACCCGGCCATCGAAGCATTAACAAGCGTGGATGGATGGTGTTTTAATTTCGAACCTTGGGTTGCCAGGCGCTTCGCGAGTTTTGTAGCAGGTTGGATCTTCCGAAGGCTGAGATAGTACGAGATTGCAGAAAATTCGTTCTTGACGCCAGACTGGAGTAGCGTAGAGACAATGTCCTCGGTGGTATCAATGTGATCGGTGGTGTGATAGGTGAAGAAGTTGAGGAAAATGCGGACTGCAATATCGAGCATGGGCTCTCCCTTGGAGCCTAGGGCGTCTACATTTGCCCCCTTCTTCAGAAGAAACCGTACCAAGGAGATTTCATCCCGCAAAATGGCCGCCTCAAGAGGAAGTACAGCAAAGTCGTGATCATGGGAGATGTCGAAGTACCATGGCCCGGGTAACTTGTGATTGACGTTAACCGTCCGATGTGCAAGTATGGTGTCTGCCAAATCCGTGTCGGATGACTCGATGGCGTACTTGAAGAGGATCTCGGAAAGAGCGATTGCTGTTGAACCCCCGAAGCTGAGTATGTATCTCAACAGATGTGAAGCGGGACCGGAGGCCAGAAAGTCCACAAAACTACCAAAGTATTTGTCCAAGTCCCAATCGAGCCCATTGGAATCACGGCTTTGGGACATGTGATTTGAAATGAACAATACACCCATCATGATGGTGTTGAACGCTGGGGTTTTTGGGTCGGTGAGGTTGAATTGCTTGTTGTCGGCAAGTAAGGTCGAATCTGAGAGCATTGTTCCAATGTCGGGTAGCATCGAGGGGGAAGTGATTGCTTTCGCATCGATCGAGAAGTTGTTCTTGAAAATCGCTTTGGTGGATTAGTTTCTCGTAATTTGTGGGATAGTAGATTAAGGTACCTTCTGTTGCAATTACTTCACGAAATTCGCACCAAGGTAGATTCTCCACACGGAGTGGTGGAGGAAGTATCTCAACCTCAGGTGGTAGCTCACATGGATCTTACAGAAGTCTGAGTGAGCGTGATCACAAATCAACGGCTCTGACCACATACCTACACCAGCCCGCCATCTCGATAGCTGGGGAGTGCCGGGGAGGTATCTCTTCAAAGACCTCTCGACTTGCTTGTGGGCTTGCTCACGTCCACAAATAACCAGAACGACGTCTTGGATCCTCAGGTTTCTTGACCAAATATAGAAAGCAATTTTCCCCCACTCATCTTTGCGGAGGTTCTTCCGAGGCGATATGGTCAATTTAGACCTTTTCGGCTGGTAGGGAGATCGAGAGTCCACGAGACTAGCCGTATGTTAAAACCTAAACTGCAAATGCTCAACTAGACGAAAGGCCTACTTCTCAGATGGGCGTTTGCGATTTGAGCCGTTCCCGCGGATAATCGAGGATGAAGGTTCTGAATACTCCATGGCTTGGTGTCCAAAAGTAGGCGTTCAAAGAGTCCTTGTTTGTAGCCTAGGAATGACTGACAGTCAAGATCAAGCAGAAGGGAGGGTCGGGGATATTTATGTGCTCCTCGGATGGAATCATTGTAGCACAGGACTGAAGTCTGGTAAACTGTGATTGGTTGGTGACCAAAGTTGTGAGCTGAACAGCGCACCGCCGAGTTCCGGGCGGCGCATGATCGTCCCTTAGTCATCCCCGTTCCGCTAAGCGAACGATCATGATTGGCCACATACCAAAGTTCATGCTCCCTGGTCCCCGTCAGCTCGAAGGGCATGCTGACGATGGCGCAGGCCTACTCCACTGAGAATTCATGTCTTATTGGCTGCACACCAAAGTGGTCTGCTGCAATCCCCAGGCTGACTCTTTACCTATTATTTCGACACCGGCATGGAGTTATTCCATTGGCTGCACACCAAACGTGTTAATGCCTTGAGCCTCGCGGAATGCGATGCCACATGAGTTGGAAGAATCAAGGCTCAGCCCTGCCCCAAGCCAAACGACTGACCGTTCGTTGTATAAAAGCATTGCAACAAAGTCGCGACTAGCATCAATAGAGCAAGGCACAAAATCACGCACTTCCCTTTCCTTTGGACCATGGCTGTGTCTACAGAATCAATCGTTGCCATTGTTGCGCTTGTCGTATCCCTGCCACCATCCACTTTGGCCCTGATGAAATACTTCAAACGGCCCCGATCGCTTTCCACCCCACGCTTTTATTCTGAGAATGGTAAATTTCTGTAGCTCGGAAAACTCGTTGTAACTACTGACACACGATCTTTGCGTCTGAAGGTTGTATCAATGAACGAGTCTCCCTTTGCGACATTCAAACCGCTCATCGTGATGGACGCCGAGTCTCCTGGGCCATAACAACACTCGTGACGTGCTCGACAGAATATGCGTGGAGTAATGAGGTAGGCTCTTCCAGCTTAGAACTAAGACGCCGAGATACCAACTAAGAAAATCCCAGGTCTGACTTGACGAGTTCTCCGTTGGAAGATGGTGTATGAACTTGATAGATTCTCTCTCTGAGGGTTAGAGATGCGAGACTATTTGTAAAAAACCGTTATATGCATTGAACCCCTCTGCACAATATTCCGTTCTAGTTTATGCACTACACGCTTTCGACTTACAATGGCTTCATGGTGTATCTGTAGACTCCACCTTGTGTCCACGGCAAAGTCGTCTGATGACTTTCCTAATCAGCATCGGTAAAATGTCGTCACTCTGTCCCAACGGTCAATTGCGGGGGTTGTTTCCTCCACATTCCGGAGATCAAATCGAAAGATAGTGCATACATCACTCGAGCGAAGAACAAAGACGTCTATTTTCCGTGACATCGTTATGATTTTTGGAGCCGGTATGTTTTCATATCGCAGCGCTGCCCCAGCTAATGTAATTCGCGAAAAAAAAGACCAAATCCACTCCTACCGGTCTCAAGTGACCGTTCAAGGATCAAAACTGTAACTGCCGCTGCTTCGGTGCTACGACACAACCCACTCATGTCCCGTTTTCAAAGAACATGAGTTGTCGTGCAAAGCGCCCGAGTAGAGGAGCTTGCTCCAATTCTGGTCCGTTCTGCTTAACTTTCCAAGGAGAAAAATGTTTAAGCACCCTTGGGGGCCTCCTTGGCGTCAATGCAGGCCTCCTCACCCATAGCGGTCAGAACAATGACGTCTGCAAGAAAGCGTTAACTATCATGTCGCCTGATCTGTGCATTTTCAGAGCAACTTACTGGTGTCCTTGCCCTCCTCAGAGAACAGCTTGTTGATCTTATCACCAACCTCGCCGTCGGGAAGCTTGACATCGTCCTTGGTGGAGCCGTCGTCGGACATGAGGGAAAGGAAACCATCGTCGGTGACGTCGAGCTGCGGATTATGTCAGAGTGGGGCACAAGCGAATCTTGGCTGGCGGCAACTTACGAGCTGGTACTCAGTGCGCCTGACGTTGGGGACCTCCATGTTGTGGGTGGACGGGGAGAGATCCTCAAGCTTCTTGCCGGTGAAGATGTCGATAGCGACAAGGTGGACCTTGGCGTGACCGTGCTTGCCGGTCTTGGAGGTGGACATTTCGACGATCTTGCAGGGACGCTGCTTGATGACGACGTGGCCGTTCTTCCTCAGGGCAGAGCACTGCATGGGGAAGGTGAGAGAGGCACCGGCATCGGCGCTCTCGAAGGTGTGCTCATGCTGCAGGCGCGAGTTAGCAGGCGTTGTCGTGGCGAGTCGAATGTCGAGTGCGCAGCGTCGGGCGCAACAATAATCGATAAAAGGTGGGGCAGGCGAGGAAAAAAATCCTGGGTGATGGCACGTACCTGGGCGTCGTCGGCCATTGTGTCGGTGGGGAAGCTGGTGGTGCGACGAGGCTTGCGGAAGAGGAAGAAACGGGCGGAGAGGAGTGGCAGGTGATGAGGGGTCGAGGAGAAGGATGGAGAGTTGTTGTGCGATTTCTGTTTGGACAGAGGAGGGGAAAAGACTGCCGGGCGCTAGCCTGCCGGAACAACCAAATCGCCGTCGACCCATTGGGCCAGCGCCCGCACCCGTGCCAGGTTGCCCCAAGCCGCAGCCGTGTGCAGGCACGCTCCAGCCCCAGCTCCCCCGGCCACCAACGCGACGCCCTCTCCCGCGGCCCGCGAACACCATGCCCCACGCCCGAACGCTGCCGTGATGTGGTTCGCCTCGCACTCGGCGCAGCCTTCGCCCGCGCCCTCTCCCTCGCCCGCCCGCTCCTACTCGCCTGCCCCTAATCGCCGCCCGTACCTGACTCCGCTGCCCCAGCGCTCCGGAATCAACCCGCGCTCCTCGTCGCTGTCGCTGCTGTCGCCCACCTCGTCCACCTCGAGCCTCCCTAACCAGGGCCGCCTCCCCAATGGCTCCGGCCTGCGCGTGCAGATTAACAGCTCGCCGCCCGCCGACGTTCCCGATCCGCAAAAGGTGCTCGAGGACATCCTAGGAGGGCCGCCGAAACGGCAGCTCCCCGAGCAGAATGACGAGTCGGCTGGAGCTGCGGTGGAACGTCCATCGGAAATCGCAGAGAACATTGATTTTGGTGGTTTGAGCCTAGTTGCATTTGCAGATGCAGAATGCGAACCGCCACGGCAACCCACTGGTGTGCAAGCCCGCAGCGCCGAATCCGTCGAGGAATGTACGTTTGCCCTAGCTCGCCCTTGCCGGATTATGCTCATGCAAACATGTGACCAGACACGCAGGCCAGTGACAAGTTTGAGGACCTGCATCGCTCTGTGACGGTATGTCTACCTCCTGCGGGAGAATACTATTCTGTGTAGCCGCAACGTGTTCGCTGTGCCGTCAAGCTGATTGCGTCCAGGCCTGTGATGAAGTGCTCAAGTCGGTCGAAACTTACCTCACAGGGTTCCAGGCTGACCTGGGTGCCGTGTCCGCGGAAATCGAAACGTTGCAAAACCGCTCGCTCAGCCTCACCACGAAACTAGAAAACCGGAAAGTGGTGGAGAAGCTATTGGGCCCTGCGGTCGAGGAGAACAGCATATCCCCCGCCGTCGTCCGACGCATAGCGGAAGGACCGGTGGATGAAAGCTTCTCAAAGGCTCTGCAGGAGCTCGAGAAGCGATCGAAGGCTGTCAATGCTAAGTCGAATGACGATAGTAACGTCAAGGCACTCAATGATCTAAAACCCCTTCTTGTAGACTTGACAAACAAGGTAATTTGCTGCCAATTATTCTTCCCCACACAGGCTGATTTAGCTTTCTATAAATAAAGGCTGTCGAGCGCGTCCGTGACTACATAGTTGCGCAGATCAAAGCGCTCAGATCGCCGAGCATCAACGCGCAGATCATCCAGCAGCAAGGCTTCCTGAAATACAAGGACCTCTATGCCTTTCTGGCTCGCCATCAGAAGAAGCTTGCCGACGAGCTCTGCCAGGCGTATGTCAATACGATGCGTTGGTATTATCTCAACCACTTTACGCGCTACCACGAAGCTCTTCAGAAAGTCAAGCTACATGTAATTGATCAGCATGATGCCATGGGCTCAGAGAACCAAAGGCGCGGTGCCATGTTGAGCAGCGCGAAGGTCCCCACAACCCCACACGACGCTTTCTCCATTGGCAGGCGGCTCGACCTGCTCAGAGGGTCACACCACAACGCTCTGACGTTACACGTCCTCGAAGAAGACAAAGCAACGCATTATATGGAACTGCCATTCCATACCTTCAACATCGCACTTATTGACAACGCAGCGTTTGAGTACACGTTCCTAACATCCTACTTCTCTCCGTCCCGATCCTATCATGAAATTGGTCGTACGTTTGCTCAAATATTTGAGCCGACCTTCGCTCTTGGCCGGCAACTCACAAAGTCACTGATCGACACGTCGATGGATGCCCTGGGCATTCTACTGAGCGTGCGTCTGAATCAACATTTTGCTTTTGAGATGCAACGCCGCAAGGTGCCTGCCGCTGAGGGCTACATCAACGGCACCAACATGCTACTATGGCCACGCTTCCAGCAAGTCATGGATACTCATTGCAAGTCCATACAGGCACTGACAGCATCATTGCCTGGTCGCCCAGCAGCGTCCACTAGCATACTGGCGTCTTCATCTACATCCGCCTCAGATGCTCAGAGCACCGCACCGGTCGCTTTGACACAACGCTTCGCCAACTTCCTTCATGGCGTTTTGGCACTGAGTTCTGAGGCGGCAGATGACGAGCCTGTTTCGAACAGTTTGTGGCGCCTGCGTATTGAATATGAGGCGTACCTGCAAAAGCGGAGCAAGGGAATTGCAGAACAGCGAAAGAAAGACCGCTTCCTGTTCAACAATTACAGTCTGGTCGGCACAATTTTGGAAGGGACGGGTGGAAGATTAGCAGAGGAGATGCGGACTTATTTTGCCGAGCTCCGGGATCAGCATAAAGAAGGCGCCTGAGAGAGCGCTTCGAATCATTTATTGAAACCTTTAATCAACAGACGCATCTTTGCTTCTTAGGTGCTTCCCGCATTTTGCAGACCAAGTCAGTGTCCGGCTGCTGGTCTGTGCTCGTGTGCTACTACTCTGGAGGTGGGGGAAGCTGGTAGCGTGCCAGTCTATCCAGCGTTAGAAAGGCGGGAGCGACGCCAACTAAATGCGGGGCCGAGAGTTTATTTAGTAGTCTTGAACTCTATAACTGTTGAGCTAACGTGAACATCTCATCCAGTGCATCGATAGCATTGACTTGACTACAAGGCTGGGTTTCCCTGTAGTGGAGAAAGATCGGGGAGTTGATTAAAGAATGTACAGATTGGTATCAGAGCCGGAGGCCAACGGGAAGTAGAGCAGGATGTTAGGACAAGGGTGACAATGCATGGCTCCCCAGAAGAGGCAACCTTTCGCAATCTTTGAGAAGCAACATTCGACTGACCTATATAGGCAGTTGAAGCTATCGAAAGTATAATTGTTAATTCCACATCTAAGTCAGAATGATTGCTTCGATCACCCACCACGAGCTTGGACAGGCGTCTGATAGGAGACAAATTCACGCTGGCCTTCGGTTGCAATAGCCCTTTGTAAAATCACGATCGAGATTGAGAGCTTGTTGGGACAGCTGCTTCTCGGGTCAATGTGCAAGCATGCTTCGCCCGTTCCAATGCTCCAAGAGGATATGCAGATGCAGCGTCGGCATCGTCGGCATCATCGGCATGTCGAAAGTTAATCGCGTCTGCCTAGGATTGTAATGTCTGCCTTCTGTGAGCAACGCATGCTCACTCTACCCCTGGCAAATTCTACAACATGATTTGCTGTGGAACTGCCTGCGGATGGGAGGATTCTTCGAAGGATCATCACAAGCCACAACGCCCGCGCCGCGCTAATCTTCGAACGGCTAAGAGCTGCTGCGTCATCACCAGCTAGCCCATTTCGGGAACCTAGACGGAGCAATAATCATGCCGACCGACCGCATCGTTCCCCCGATTTAACCGTCACGACGCCCCGTCTCCTGCGAGGCTCAACTCGCCGTCAAGGTTATGGAGCAATTACAGAGGAGGATGGAGCAACTTCACAGCAACATGGCTTACCAGCCCATGCGAGGCGCAGCATGGACAATCATGCCCACCATGATTATAAAAGAGCTGGGTTGAGACGGAGAAGTGAAAGGCCACCACCACAGTCAACACCACCATCAGTCTCCAACACCACCGAGCAAACAGCAATTTCTCGATTTGCAGCAAAACAGCCTTTTTCAGCCATCAATCTCAACAACACAAACATTCCAACCAACACCACAAAAATGTCCACCACCACCGCTCCCACCACCACCCAAACCATCGCCTTCCTCGGCGCCACCGGCGGCTGCACGCTCCCGGTCCTCGCCCGCGCCCTGACGGCCGGCCACCACTGCACCGCGCTGGCCCGCACCCCGGCCAAACTGCGCACGGCGCTGATCTCGACCGCCGGCGTCGCCGCCGACGTCGTCGACCGCAACCTGACCATCGTCGCCGGCAGCGCGTCCGACGCCGGTGCCATGCGGTCCCTGCTGTCCGTTCCTGGCACTGAGAAGACGCTCGTCGATTTTATCATCAGCGGCATCGGCGGCGCGCCGAAGCTGCAGTGGAACCTGCGCACGCCGGCGACGATCGACAACCCGCACATCTGCGAGAGCGCGGCGCGGGGCGTCGAGGAGGCGCTGCGGGGGTTGTTGGATGAGGGGTACCGGGTGCGTTCTTCTTCTGGAGCGGAGAAGCCGGTCATGATTACGATTAGCACGACGGGCATCAGCCGGCTGCAGCGCGACGTGCCGCTGCTGTTCCTGCCGCTGTACCACTGGCTCGGCAAGATCCCGCACGACGACAAGCGCGCCATGGAGGACCGCGTCGTCGCGGCGACGCGCGAGGGGACGCTGCGGGATTTCGTTATTGTGCGCCCGTCGCTGCTGGTCGATGGCGAGGCCAAGGGCCGGCAGGCGCTGCGCGTCGGGTGGGAGCCCGCGACTGAGAAGTCGGAGCGTGCGCCTGGTCCGGCGGTTGGGTATACTACGACTAGGGACGATGTCGCCGCTTGGATCTGGGAGGAGGCGGTTTTGAACACGGAGAAGTGGAGGGGCAAGTGTGTCTCTTTGACGTATTAGGCGAGATGTGGAGGCGGGTTGTGAGTAGGAAGATGGGCTTGTACAGGCTTGGGATCTCTTCAGTTTTCGTCTTCTTGTTTGTTTAGATCGTCAGCATGATTTCTGCATGTCAAGTTTGGTTTTGGATTGTTCTTATATCAATTTGCTAGACTTTGTCCTTGCTCTCTGGCGCGTTAGTAATCGATACCAGTCAATCTAGAAGTCCGCATATCATTTGATCTTCATGCTTGTAGATGATTTCCAGAAGAACTCAATTCTAGCCATTTCTCTTGTGGTCTCTACGCTGTGGAAAGCAACTATGCTTTATGTGGAGCATTTGGCCGATACCCTGCTAGAATCCGACTATCCGCAAGGCCAAGTGCCCACAACGCTACTAGCGCGAGTGCCTCGACAGCGCGAATCTGAGACATTTATCGTGGACAACGTCTCATGACACGCGGATCTTCATCGTTGACTCAACAGGGCTAAACCATGGCACCATTTCAGCCCATGGCGCTTCGCCCCGCGTCAAGTGAGGGCCAAGCGTTTCCCACGCGCCTGGGACGAGCGTGTCGATCTCCCGTCAGACATTTCCGTTATACGTAGCAAAAGAAAATAACGCATGAGTTGTGCCCAACCTTGCAGATCCTCGGAGGAGTTCATGAGCGATTTGGGGCAGGCTCCTTGCGAGCCTGACGTGATTGCCATATTTAGCCGCTTCCAGCGAGTCAGCATGCATGGCGTGACTCTCCCATAGTCTACGAGATAGTCCTGAGGAAAATGGTTACCGAAAATGTCGGCATCAGCATCAATGACGATGTTGCGAAAATCTGCCGTGGGACGGGAAGAAGCGGGGGGGATCGGGGCGCGCCACACCGCGGCCACACTTCGGGAGAACTTTCCTCAGCCCTGCATGGGTGCTCGAGCTTGCACCTAGAGCTCTGTCCCTCACACAACCACCATCATTCAATCCTCACCTCGCGGCCCCGCCATCACAGTTCCCCCAATCCCATCGAAACCCCAGCTAGACGACGCCTTGCTGCATCGAATTGACCCACCGGTCCAAACTCCCAACGCTCCCACAACACACCACCCACCATGCCGCCAAAGAAACGCGCCAAACAGACCGCCGCGACGCCGCACGCGTCGACACCCAGCAAGACGCCAACCAAGGACCTCCCTCCCGCCGGCGGTGGAGCCACGAGCGCCAACGCAGCCGCCATCTCCGCCGAGACGATCCTCAACGACCCGTGGACGGACGACCAGGAGACGTCGCTGTTCAAGAACCTGATCCGGTGGAAGCCGACGGGCTTGCATAAGCACATGCACATGATCCAGATCGCGTCGTCGATGACGCGCGAGGGCTTCAGCTACCAGATGCTGCCGCAAGGAGGTGGTGCTACAAGTGGTGGTGGTTATCACCACTCGACGCACAACTACAACAACAACGCCCTTCACACGCGCATCCCCGGCATCTGGAAGAAGCTGGCCGAGCTCTACGACCTCGAGGCCCTGGATGAACGCGAGAACGCGCACGCGCTCGCCGGGTGGCCCGACGTCGCGGACCGCGGGTACGCCGTTGCCGTGCCTAGGAAAAGCCGGAAGAGGGGGAGGAGGGGGGACGCCGACGTCGAGATGCGAGATGCTGCTACCGCATCTGCGGACGAAGAGGGGGAAGAGGAGGCCGACAAAGAGGAAGAGGATGACAGCTCTGAGGAGGAGGACGACGACGAGGTCGAGGTCGACGAGGGCCCGTGGTTCCAGCTGCCAGACGACGACTACGCGCAGCTGATGTGGGATCGCCGAGTCGCCACCACCAATCACCCAGGCGCTTCTTCTTCCTCTTCTGCTGCTCCCGCCTCCGCTCCTCCCGCAGCAGCCAGCGGCAGCAGCGGCGTTACCAGCGCGCCAGACACCACCACCAGTGATCCAACGGAGAGCGGCGGCGGCGACGGCAGGCGCGGCAGACGCAAGCCATCCCCGCGCGTTGTCGTCAACAACGCCGCGACGGCCAGCAAACAGCGCAGCGAGAGCCCGCCCGCCTGCCCGGAACTCCTCCCCAAAGTCGGCGACCCGGCACCCACGCTAACAACAGCAAGCGCCATCGAACAGCCACAGGATCCCGCCGCCGACGCCGTCGACACGGACGATGGTGGCGGCGGTGGCCGCTCGCACGCCGGGTCGCCCGCGGCTGCCGGGGGCAGGGGCGGCGCGAAGGGAGGAGCGGGTGGTGCAAAGGGCGGCATGAGAGCTGCTGCCGCGGCGCGTAGCCGGAGCGGCAGGGCGGCGACGGGGCGCGGAAACAATAACACCAACAAGGCGCAGTCGGCCGAGGCGGAAGAAGAGGACGACGACGACGACGAGGAAGAGGAGAGCAGTAGCGAGGAGGACGAGGACGAGACACCGCCGGCCAAGGACAGCGGCAGCAGAGCGGCTCGTGGCGGCGGTGGCAGGAAAACGGCGGCGAAAGGTGGAGCTGGGAATAAGAGGACTAGTGGTCGGAAGAAGTGAAAAAAGGACGGGGCCCTAGTTTTGCTGCTGCTGTAGTACCGTTGCCCTGCCCTGTCCCTCCCTCTTGACGTTTCTTCTGACTACTGCCATAGCCGTTGTTTTTCTTTTAAACTTTTCCTGAAAAGATACCCGCTGCTTCTTCAATCTCAAGGCAGCATAAATCAATTACTACTACTACCACACATGCTGAGCTAGCTCTCGGATCTTGATGAGCTATGTCCACTCTAGTGAATTGCTGATCGACACCCAGAAATATGGGGTTGGCTCGATCTCGATGCTACCTACGCTCGGACGATGGATGGGGACTGGCATGTGTCTGCCTGCGCCCACTGCACACGACATCTCATCAGCAGCGCAAGAGAGAGCGCCAACGTCTCTGGCAATAATATCGTGTATATTCCCAATGCAGCAGTGGAGCTTTCTCTCTATCCACTACGTAGCACTAACGCAGCATATGCTTCCAAGTATCATCATGATATAATTGTGGTCACACTGATTCGATATTTCATACAACATATAACGATCATGTCGGTGCCAAACACTCCTCTCTCACAACCGAGAGGGAATAAGAAAAAGAACATTTGCGCTTTCTTGCATTTCGCTTTCGCTTTCCACACATTTCGATTTCGCTATGTTTACCACTTCGCCTCCTTCTGCTCCTGGAAGGCCTTGATGATGGCGACGATGCGCTCGAGGGCGGACAGCCACTGCTCGAGCTGCTGCTGGACCTTGGCCTCGTCGTCGCCCAGCTTGGCGTAGAAGTCCTTGCGGTAGGGGGTGGCGCTCATGGCGGCGCTGAAGATGGGCTTGATGACGAACGAGTGGTGCGGCTTGAGCGTGTTGCCGTAGGCCGCGCGGAACGAGTCCGACAGCTCCTGGCTCGGGTTCTTGATGTTCTCGCGCAGCGCCTGCGCGGTGAAGTCGAGGCCGCTGGAGAGGGGAGGTTAGCGTGGGGGGTTGTTGTTGTTGTTGCTGTGTGGTGTGGTGGCGTGAAGAGGGGTAGGCGGGGGGGGTTTGGTGGTGGGGCGGCTCGAGAAAGGGCGAGGGGAGAAGGAGGAGGAGGAGGAGGAGGCAATAGAGCTTGGAATGCTGTTTTTTGCAAGGACTTACCGGGTCAGCCACAGGAGACCCTCGGCGGCAGTGTGCTTCTTCTCCTTGATCTCGTTGACGACGAGCTCCTGCAGCGTCTGGCTCTCGCCGGGCTTCTCGACCTGGCGGTTGCGGAGTTTCTATCCACCCAAGCCGTGGCGTCAGTTATGGGATGTTCGGAAATATGGCTCGGAGGGGGAGGTGGTGCGGGGTGGCGTACGGTGATGTTGCCGGTCATGTCCGACTTGACGGGCTTGAAGGCGGCAGAGCCCAGGACATCTGTTTGGCGGGGTAGTTGGGTTAGCCGGTGCATTGGAAGACGATATGGGAACGGGAGGGCGGTTACCGAAGAGGGTGGTGAGCGACTCGGAGGCATCGAGGAACTCGCTGGTGTGGATGGCGTTGTCATGGGCAGCGTCGACAGGGACGTCGACGAAGGACTTCTGGATGGTGTCGAAGAAGGTCATGGTGGCGGTGTGGTTGCTTGGATTTGCAATTGGAGCTGGTGTGAATGGAGTCGAGGACGGGAAGCGGCAGGAGAGAAGTAGTAGTAGTTAGGGCAGTCAGGGAGGGGCGATGTGTCTACAGGCGTCGCGGGCCTAGCTTTAGCTACGGCTGGGCCAGCGGTGAATGGAGACCCTGGTGGGGCGGCATGACGCGGGGCGCGACCATCGCCGTGCCGCGAAACAAGCGCATCGTGCCGATCGCCCCATCCACTCGTTCGAGCTGACGACCATTGCCTTCCAGCAAGAGCAGCAGCAGCAATGGACCATGTGTGCAAACGGCAATTGAGGAAGCAGGCCCCGCCTGGTGTTGCCGCGGCACATCTTTGAGCCGCATCGCCCCGCCGTCGGTTCAAAGTTACTCGACGACGAGCTCCCTCTCCGCATGTCATAAATAGAGCTGCTTCGCTGCTGCTCCATCGCAATCTCACATTGTGTTTTGCCCACATCCCTTAATATACGCCATGTCGCCGAGCCACATCGCCCAGACCGAGCGTCTGTACCGCATCGCCTCCATCCCCGGTACGTACATACTCCGCCATGTGCCCCATGCGCCCAACTGATGATGACGCTTCTTCAGGTGACGGAATCGGCACGGAGATCACCGAGGCCGCCGTGCAGGTGCTGAAGAAGCTCTCCGACGTCCACCGATCCTTTCAATTTGACTTCACCGAGTTCGATTGGAGCAGCAACAATTACCTCAAGCGCGGCTGGTACATGCCCGAAGATGGCCTGGAGCAGCTGAAGAAGTACGACGCCATCTACTTCGGCGCCGTCGGCTCTCCCGGTCAGTGAGCCCCATCTGCATGCCCAACGAATACTAACCTTCCTACTCCAGACGTGCCTGACCACATCTCGCTCTGGAATCTTATCCTTCCCATCCGCAAGGCCTTGAACCAGTATGTCAACCTGAGGCCCAACCACATCCTCCCCGGCACCACCTCGCCCCTCGCCAATTGCAAGCGCGAGGACCTGGACTGGGTCTTCGTCCGTGAGAACAGCGAGGGCGAGTACTCGGGCCAAGGCGGCACGTCTCACGAGCATTCCGGCCACGCCATCGCCACCGAGGTCTCCATCTTCACCCAGGTGGGCGTGGAGCGCATCATGCGCTTCGCCTTCGAGACGGCCCGCAGCCGGCCCCGCAAGAAGCTCACCATGGTCACCAAGAGCAACGCCCAGCGCCACGGCATGGTGCTCTGGGACAAGATCTTCTTCGACATCAAGAAGGAGTATCCCGACGTCGAGACGGACAAGATGCTGGTCGATGCCATGACCGTCCGCATGGTCCTGAACCCGACGTCGCTGGATACCATTGTGGCTACGAACCTGCACGCCGACATCTTGACCGACCTGGCCGCCGCCCTGTCAGGCAGCATCGGCATTGCGCCTTCCAGCAACCTCGACCCTACCAGGAAGAATCCCAGCATGTTCGAGCCCATCCACGGCAGTGCGCCTGACATTGCTGGCAAGGGCATCGCCAACCCAGTCGGAGCATTCTGGAGTGCTGCCGAGATGGTACGATGGCTAGGCCAAGAAGCTGCTGCCGATAGTCTGATGAAGGCTATTGAAAACGTGACTGGAGCTGGTATTAGGACGAAAGACCTAGGAGGTTCTAGCAACACTAAGGAAGTCACTGAGGCTGTATGTGCCGAGATTGAAAAGATCGGAAAGGCATAATTTTTTCTGAGTCGGATCAAGCCACATGATGATGTGGTGACCTGCAACAACAGGTCTAAGCAATCCGTATGTGGATCAAATCTGCATCTGAAACCAACATTAGCCCTTTCAGTGGACCAGTAAGTTGCAATCGCTAAAAGACAAAGATCAAGAGCAATTTCAGAAGAGGGAGCCGTTGTTTTCCGCACCGTTTCAGTGAACTCAGCGGACACGGGTTCTATTCGTACGTTTGCTTCATCACGCTGCATGTAGATATTTAAGGGCATTTTGTACCAATGCAAATGAGAGCACTGATACGTACCTTTCAATCAGCAATTCGAGTTGAAACGAATTGTCCGCTCGTTAGCTAATTTCAAAACGTCCAGATGCTCTGGCGTCACGGTTGACTATAATGCAAGGGTCAAGGTGAGCTTTGACACGGAGACGAGTGCTCCGGCGCAACATCTCCCGTAGACATGAGGACTATCACCCATGCAGACTTGGCGGTGCCAAGAAGGATGGAGCGCAGTCAGCCTCTCTACCATGGTCGATGCCAAAGCGCCTTGGATGAACGCAGGTAGCATTAGTCTCGTAATTGAGACAAACCTTGTATAAACTCATGGTTACAAGCCCAATTGAGCCGGTGTCGGATCCTTAGTCAGCATACTCATCTGGCAGTCGTGCAGGGAACTTTGCCGGAATGACCCTCGAGTACGTTTTGAAGTTGACGTTGAGATCCGATACCTTTCCCATCCGGCTCAGAGGCAGAACGACATACTCGGCACGGCCATTGATCAGGCCCATTGGGAGCTGAAGCAAAAAAGCAACAATCAGCAGGCAGCTCCATGCCGATTTTCACAGCAATTGGCATATATCAGCCGCGCCTGACTCACCGGCCCAAAGTCGTTGCTGTCGACGGTGCGTCTCCAATTGTCGCCCTCGACCCAGACGTGGTTGTACGGCACGGTGACCTTCCTGAACGGGTACCGGCCGCGCGTGATGACCGTATCGCCAGGCAGCGCGACGAGGCGCTTGACGCTGACCTGCTCGGGGCGGTTGGGCGCGCGGAAGCTGATGATGTCGCCGCGGCGCAGCAGCTGCGGCGGGACGAGGCGGTTGAAGAAGACCTGGTCCAGCTCGCCGGCGTCGTGGTACCGCGGCGACAGCGTCGGCGCCATCGACTCGCCCTCGACGCCCGTCACCTCGTAGACGTGGTCGTGCAGGAACGCGATGGCCGCCACGCCCGCCGCCGTGTAGTAGGTGTACCTGCGCACGAAGGGGACCCACGGTCGGAAGCGCGAGAGGCGCGAGAAAAAGGGCGCCGCCATTGGCGCGTCGAGGGGGTGTTGACGGGAGGTGTACGACCCTGTGGTGAAGGTGGGGTTTTGTTGACGGTTGAGGTGGAGAGAGGCACTCTGGCGGAAGCCAACGGCTTTCTACACCGCATCGCTGTCGAAAGTCGTTGCCGGTGATGACGTGATACAGCAACCCTCCGCAACACCATCGATGTTTCGCACACTTAGCAAAGCTTTTCACAGTGGTGGTCTTTTCGAAAGTGATTTAATCAAGAGCAAAGGCTTATTTTGACGGCATGAGTCTTGCGGCTCCAATTGATTTTGCTAAGCCGCCGCATACGAAAACACCAGTCTATCTCACCGCAATCCGCATTTATATGAAGCAGTACGCATCGAATCGACCAACTTGTTGTGTGAAAGCACACAGATCCGTCCGGGTTGCGACGAGCTTGCCGGAGGACCAATTGTTGGCCGATTGCGTAGCCGTTTCAAGTTGAGCGCTTGTCCTGACGGCGTCTTTTCACCTGTCGATCCAAATTCGAAGACTGCTGTTGTCTTTTCCACTCAAGCCTGTGTGATGCGCGTGTCTGCGTCTCGGAGGATCGTCAGTGTCCAAAGAGAGATCTGCAAAGGCCTCGCAATCTCTCTCGCTCCCCGGCAGAAAAAACACCACAAACCTGCGCCGCCACTGTTACAGCCTCAGTCACAGAAAGCACGTCCACCCCCCTGAAGAGTGGACATTGCAGAAAAACTTTACAATACACGGTTGTAACGCCCGAGCCCGGGCGCCGCACGTATTCGGAATTCCAACAACCCAGCCTCCCCAGCAAGGCTCCTCCCAGAAGTCCCCACCGCGGCGGCGATCAAAACCCGCCACCCAAAAAAGGCTCCGTGAACAAAGGGAGGGGTGGGGATAGGAACGCCCGCCTGAGGCTCCACCTTCCCATCTGGCTCCATGTCACCTAGATCGTATGTAAGCCAAAGCCCTCTTCTCCGCACCGCTCTCCCTTGCCCCAAGCATGACAACGAGGCAAGCGATGGCAATACCCGGCTCAAGTTGTTCCACAGTGAGGGGAACCAACCACGCGTCAAAGAGCCAGAGCCTCTCCCCTCCGGCGGTGGTGCTACTGATACACCAGAACTTCATTGCCCTTCCTTCTCCTCTCCATCCCCCCCTTTCCCCTCCAATCCGCGAGCGGCTACTTGCCAACCACGCCTACCACCCAACAGCCGCCAGCGTCTGACCGGCGGCCGCCGAACGAACTGTGCGTGTCGTACAGCACGCTGAGGGCTGTCAGAAGTGCGACAGTGTCTCGCCTCGGCCGGACGCGGGCAGCAGCTCTCAGCCCATACCTTCGGTAGTAAGTAGACAGAAGCAGCAACAGTAGCAGCAAGTGGGTAACCGCCGCCGCCCTCCCCTCCCTTTCTTCCCCATCCATCCATGCTGCCGCCTCTTCCGTTCCCCTCCTGGCCCGGCGTGCCGTGTGCGAGAGTCGTGTGTGGGTGTGTTTGTACCCCCTCTGCCGGCTCCGAACGATGCAAGACTTTGAGTCCAATGTCTCAAAACGCCACATGCCTTGCGAGACAGCATGAACGGATGGATACACACGCACAGCATTCAGGCAGCAAGTGGGCAGGTAGGCAGGCAGGAAGGAACGAAGGAAGGGAGTTGCATCAGACAAGACTGCTGAAAGCGAGCGAGCAAGCAGAAAGAAAAATGCAAAGCAACAATGGACAATGCTTCTTCTCCCCACCACACCATCTCCTTCTGCTTTTTCGTCCGTGTCACATCATACATGCGGAGCTAGATCCTTTACCCCACCCTGAAACGGATGGAAATGTAAGAAGAATGTACGTCTCGGATAGCAGCGATCAGTTAGTGTCAGGCTGACAATTTCTCTCTCTTCCTCTAGTACGACCCGATGTCACATAAACATCCTTACCCCGTCTAGAATACCCATCTAATGAAAAAGAGGTTAATATGAAAGACTACAAGTAAAGATGATACAAAAAAGGAAGGAGATAGACGAAACCAATCCTGTAAACTATGACTCCAATTGACTCCCTTAGGGAAAAGATGAAAGTGAAAGAAAAGCTCAACGAATGGACGAGAAAAAGCCGCCATACCCCAGCCACACGCCTGTAAATTCGTGCAAAGATCCAGCAGAAAAGCAATACGAAGCAATGGCTTAAAGACAGATTTAAAATACGCCAGTTTCCAATGCGCTTCAACAAGAGCAATTCAGGAGCTGAGCCGCCTGTCCCAATGAATGTAACTACATCTATCTAAGCATTGTGCGAGTTCCGCTCCTCCATTTCTTTCCGCTTGACGGCACGTTCGTGGCTCATGGTCCAGAAGATCAGACAGACGCCTATTATGCTCGACACGAACGTGATGCCGTACGCCGACCTATAGCAGGTCAGGCCCTCGGTGCACTCGCGGTCGCCGCCGTCCATGGGGGTGCTGTGGGCGTCGAAGATGCTGCCGTAGCAGAGGTTGAAGACGTTGCCGCTGATGACGGGCGACAGCGTCATGAAGCCCCAGTTCTGCGTCATGACGTGCACGCCAAAGGCATCGGCGACGATGGACGGGAACACGCCGAACAGCGCGCCGTAGCCCAGTCCCGTGAGGCCCGACACGATCCACAGGTGCGTCGGGTTCTCGACCTTCATGGCCGCGAACTGGGCCAGGGTGAAGATGAGCGCAGACACGACGAGGCACCAGAAACGCGACATGTTCAGCTTCTTAACGAGCCCGTCAGAGCCGATTCCAGACGCAAGGCGGCCGAGGAACGATCCGATGGAAATTATGGAAACCTGGGCGAGCTGTTGTGCTCCAATGAAGCCCTTAGAGACGCTGTCATCGTAATGAGACCACAGTGCTTGCGCCTTGGCAAATAATTAGTATCAGTGAGGCACTTTTCGCGTGTAGGGAAAGCTTACATCGTGACCAATGTTGCTATAAAATAATCAGCATTCATGAACTCACTAACGGGCTTCTTAGGCAACTTACTTGATAGTCATCAAACCAATTCCTGTTAGCAGACCGAGAACGGTAAAGAGCTGCCAGCACTCCAAGGTGCGGATCAAACGAACGCCTGAAATATCTGGTCGATGTGAGTGGTGTCCATCATCATGACTGGTGGTTTTCGGTGGTGGTATGTCGCCCGGTTCAGAAATGAGGGAGGAGGATTCGGATGCCTCGTTGTTTGGCGCATCGGGCACCTCGTTCTCTGTGCAGCGTTGGGTCGGCAGCTGCCCTCGAGCAAATCTCGTGGACGAACAAATGAATGATTCTGCTTACCTGCATCCTCATAATAGCTCTTGTTGCTAGAAACGCTGCTCCTTGACTTGGTGCGGTGGAGATGGTGCTGTTCCGGGCGAGCCTCGCTGACCGGGAGAGCCGAATACGATGCTGATCCAGAGACAATGCGCAGGAAAAAAGCACCGACGAAAACCATGCCAAAGGTAGCAAATGAGAGGAGAAGAAGGAAGCTGGAAGTATCTCCGGGGAAGGCGATCCGAGAGATTCCGGTAAAAAAGAAGGCGCTGAGCCCGAAGGCGGACAGCGGAAACGCGGTGGCCGTGCCGCGGTGGTGAGGCCAGCTGAGAGCGGCTGCACGTTGTCAGCACCAATTGACGCCTGCAGCATCCGAGAAGGCATACCTGTCTTCAGGCCAGCTCCCGACGCGGAGGAGCTACCAACGCCGGTCAAAAAAGAACAAAACGACATTGTCGTGACGCTCATGTAGCCGGGACCATGGTCGTAAGCTGCTGCAATATCAGCCACCGCTCATGCAGATGCGGACATGGCGACAGACCTTTCTGAAGCGGATAATATCCCAGAATCAAGAGCACAGCACCCAGGAAGGCGGCTGGGCGCGGGCCTTTGCTATCAACCAGCATCCCCACGGGAATGCCGGTGGCATACATGCCAATGTTTCCCGCCGCACCCTGTCTTACTTAGGAACTGTTCGCAGAGTGGGAGAGCTGAGGCGCTTACGATCAGGTTGCTTTGGGTGGTGGTAAGCCGCAGCCTATCCGCGAATTGCGGCGCCCACGCTGAGTAGGCATACTGGCAATCTGTCAGAAAGGCAAGAGTGGGCTCGGGATGGGCGGACTCACGTTGGTTCCGGCAGCGAGGGCAATAACGACGGCGGCGACGGTGGAGAGGATGCGCGTCTTGCGGTGCAAGCGCTCGTCGGCAGGATCGTGAATCATTTTGGGTCGTCCGGGTCCGGAAGACTCTGGGCGGCCTGTGGGAGTTTATCTCAACGGAGCATTGAAGCGAGCGACGTGGTCGGTGGAGGCAGGAGGATAAGCCGGCGGGGGGGTGATAAGGAAGCGTGGCGGAAGATAGCTCTGCGGGGAGTTTCAGGCGCGGGTCGCGGGCGGCATGGCGGAATGGGAGGTAGAATACTCCTTAGGAGCGGGAGAGGGATTGACACGTACACGTCCCCAGCCAGTGCCCATCGCGACGTTATTTGCGACAGCGGAGATAACTGGAGCTCGGAAGCTGGTGCCGCCCGCAGCCCTGCGCCGCCGCCAAGCCACAGCCCGCGTGGCTACTCGGGTCTCCGCTGCATGGTTGCGTAACAACATCTCTCTCATCACCGCCCTCTAGCCATCGCCATCACCACCAACCTCGCCCACCATGGGAGCTGCGCTCTCCATCCCCTTCCTGGCCCTGCCCAGTGTGGGCACCGTACGTGCGCCCTTCCACCGCGCGTCGCGCGCGCTTCGCTGACGTTTCCCAGCTTGCCACCTTCGCGGCCTCGTGCTGCGGCGCCGCAACATGCTCGGCCGTTTGCAGCGCCTGCGGCAAGTGCCAGAACAGGTATGCGCCTACTGCCGTCTAGACCCTCATGCGCCTGTCCCGCCGCTGACTGCCGCCCAGCATGGCCACCCGCATCGCCTACGCGCTCATCTTGCTGGTCAACTCGATCGTGTCGTGGATCATGCTCACCGACTGGGCCATCAAAAAGCTGCAGCACCTCACCCTAGACTACATGGACTTCAAGTGCGGCGGCACCGAGTGCTACGGATACGTTGCTGTGCATCGCATCAACTTCGCGTTGGGCTTCTTCCACGCTATCTTGGCCATCATTTTGCTTGGCGTTAGGTCATCCAAGGACGGCCGTGCGCCTATCCAAAACGGCTACTGGGGCCCCAAGATCATCGCCTGGCTGGGGCTCATTGTCATCAGCTTCCTCATTCCGGAGGGCTTTTTTGTCTCTTGGGGCAGCTACCTCTCCCTCATCGGCGCCATTTTGTTCCTGTTGCTCGGTCTTGTTCTGCTGGTTGACTTGGCCCACAACTGGGCCGAGTACTGCCAGGACAAGATCGAGACCACCGGCTCCAGGGTGTGGACCTGGATGCTGATTGGCTCGACCGCCTGCATGTATGTCGCTTCGCTTGCCATGACGGTTGTCATGTACGTCTTCTTTGCTCGCGGAAACTGCTCCATGAACCAGGCTGCTATCACTGTAAGTCCACGCTGCGCCGTCTCGCGCACGAACTGCTGCTAATCAGCGCAGATCAACTTGATTCTGCTCCTAGCAGCGTCGATCATCTCCGTCCATCCGATCGTACAGGATGTCAACCCTCGCGCAGGCCTGGCGCAGTCAGCCATGGTCGCCATCTACTGCACCTACTTGACCATGTCGGCCGTCGGCATGGAGCCGGACGACCACCAATGCAACCCGCTTATCCGCGCACGGGGCACCAGACGAGCCAGCGTTGTTATTGGAGCTATTGTCACTTTCGTGACGGTTGCCTACACGACCACCCGTGCCGCAACCTACGGTCTGGCGCTTGGCGCCCAGGGCAATCCCTATTCCAGTGTTCCCACCGAGGACTACGAGCACGGCCTTGTCGACCAGCAGCCCGAGAGCCGGCGGGAAATGCGCCAGGCGGCTCTGCGCGCCGCCGTCGAAAGCGGCAGCCTGCCCGCCAGCGCCCTGGACGACGATTCCGACGACGAGTCGGACGACGGCAACCATGCCCGCGATGACGAGCGCAACTCAACGCAGTACAACTACTCGCTCTTCCACATCATCTTCCTTCTGGCCACGGCCTGGGTCGCTACGCTCCTGACGATGAATTTCGACCCTACTGCTGAGAATGATGGGTTCGTTGCGGTTGGCCGCACGTACTGGGCAAGTTGGGCAAAGATCCTGAGTGCTTGGGCGTGCTATGGAATCTACATTTGGAGCTTGGTGGCCCCGGTCGTTCTGCCGGAGAGGTTTGATTATTAAGGAAGACTAGGGGAAGAATGCGTAGATTGATACCAAGGTGGCAATACCGATGAGTTATGAATTTCTCGGGCTCGGATTTGTACTATATTATAAATGGGTTTTCGTTTTCCTCCTTCTGACCATTGTCTTATTGAACCGCCGACAGGGTGCGAACAATCGTCTAACCAGACAGCCAGGGAAAAGAGCTTCAGTTGCCCACACTGCCAAGCGAACGTCACACACACGCCCTCTAGGTACCGTGCCCCTTTCAAGGCGAATTCCGATGGTGATAGTCATGATGGTGTCGAGGTAATAAAGAAGAAAAAGCCGCTCACGAAACCCTATGCCGACTCGAGCCGAGAGCCAGAGTGTCTGCGCCTCGCCATTCGTCAATTCCTCTCGCCCTCATCACCGTCGTACGCGCACAAGAAACCATTCACAATCGGACGATTGCCGCTCACACTGTTGCTACCCCTCTTCTCTCCCACAACACCAACACTTACTTACCCCCACGCACGGTTCCAGGCCCTAAGTCTTTTTTTGCTTTCCGGACCCCTCTTCCCCCCACTACGCCACAATCACCTGACCGTCTCCCTCATGCGCGTCATCTCCGCCGGATCACTATCACGGTGGGACATTTCCCCAATGCGGCGACGACTTCCCGTCGCTTGTCTCACTTTTGTTCTAACGGCGTGCCTCGTGTGTGCTGTGCGTGTCGTGCGTACGTGCGTGCGTGGCGGTTGACGACGCACGTACGCATCGCGCGCGCGCCAGGCGAGACGAGAACGAAAATGACGGACGGGTGATGGGATTGGGGGGTATGGAGGTAGGTTGGGTTTGATTGGCTCCGTGCGCGCAATCGTAATCGCGGGGAGGGGACGGAGAGAGAGACAGAGACAGAGAGAGGAGGGGTGTGTTGTGTGTGTGTGTGTGAAGGAAGTGTATCCCACACATCCTCCCGGGGCGAACACATGTTCGCGCAACGGTTGTTGACTGCTTTCTGTCGCGCCACGCCAATCAGCAACAGAGAGAGAGGATCGGATCGTACGCAACGGCTTCTTGGAAGAAGGAAGGCACGGAAGCAAAGCCTCAAGGAATCCTTCCCCCTCTTCCGCATGCTTCGTTTTTCCCTGTCGCTTTTTTTTTTTTTTCGCGCGCATCACCCGCGGCCATACTTTCTCTCTCTCTCCATAAACGTTCGCGATGAAAACCTAATCGCTCATTAGTCGAACCATATGCTTTCCCCCCCTGATCCTAGAACCCTCTCTCCCCTTCCCCCTTCCCCGAACAATTTGAATGTTGGGCGAGGGGGACGTGTGTGAATGCACAGACGCCCGCATCATCCGTAGGAAGCGCGCGGGCTATTCAGCCACCCCCCTCTCTCACTCTCTCGGCCTTAACGTATGCACTGTATATCCGTTTAACCTCGGCGATAATTGGGGAGGCAAACATAAGCGAAGGGGTCAATCAGTTAGAGAAGCGAACCAAAAAAAAAAGTAAAGCGATGGCGAATTTATCTGCAAGTCAAAAGTTTTTGACGTAAGTTGCCGACTTGGAAAAGCAAGGCAGATTTGCAGCAAGCAAGCAAGCAGGTGGTCCGTGGGCCCCCGTAAGCAATATACATACATAGGCCGAGAGGGCGGGAGAGAAAGTAGTAGGATTTGTTCCTTCGGTTGGCTGGCTGGTTGGTTGGGGGGGGACACACACACATGAACAAGATCGAAGGTAAAATAGATGAAGCGGATGAGGCCGCGAGGGGAAAAGGGAAAGAGCTTCTTCCCTACGCACGAAAGAAGAACGAGAGCGGATAGAGCAGCAATCGAACCTCGTCAACCATGCACGTGGGGAAGCGGGAACTGCAGATTGCACGAGGCGTTTTCCTCCTCCTCCTCCTGTCAAAGTGGAGATTGATGGCACACGCCCGCGGGCTGCTGTAAGCTTCTTGGCAAGAAACGGCTGGCTGGATGCCCTACATATCTGCTTTGCTGCGGTGGTGCCGTTGCTTAACGCCGAGGCAGAGCCTTGTTGCTGCGTGCTGCGGGGGGCGGCGGCGGCGGCGGCGGCGTTGTTGGCTGCTGCTGCAACGCCGCGCGCTGTTGCTTCCCCTTTCTTTTTTTTGGTAGTTTTCTCAAGGATCGCTGTGTTGTGTGCCATCAGCCAATCTCGGGCGTGCATGCTTCCCCCCCGCTCCACTCTCCCTCCTCCCGTCCTCCGTGCAGGGCGTCAGTGACCGGAGGCATGGATGTGATGTGTTTGTGTGCGCGCGCGCAGCCCGTCGGCCCGCTCATCAGCTCTCTTCTTGCTGCGTGTTGCAGGTGCTGTGTGTGCTGTCTGAGTGGAGATGGGAAGGCGACGAATGGCTCGAAACAAAAAAGCAGTAGGTAGCACGGAGCGGCGTCCGGGGGGTTGGGGGCGCGCGCGGCGCTCTAGAAGCCCGCAAGTTGCAAGTCGTCGATCGCGGCGGGCCAAGAAAAAACTCTGCTCGACGTAACGTTTCCTGTGGGGACCGTTTGACAGCAAAGAGGAAGGGATTCTGGGCCCGCTGCCGCCCGTTTCTTTCCTGCGCCTTTCGTGCAGGGATGGTGTGGCCGGAGTCTGCACCCGAACGTCTCTTCTATGTATCAGATTGAAACTGCCGTACATCTGCGTGTACTCACTTTTTAAAGTAATTGCCCCAACGCAAGGAGAGAGAGGAGAGAGCAGAAAGCGCCGCCTTTTGCGCTGGAAAGGGGCACGTGGAAAGAAAAAAAAGGGTAAAAGAATCTGGGTAACTTGCAGCAGGCCCCGGCTGTGTGTACTCCCCCGTACTCTGATCCCGGTTTGTTGTCCCCCAGCGGCGGCGGCGGCTCCGCCTGTCCATGTTGCAGACCTGTCAGATTTGCCCCGTGCACTGTGCGCCCTTCCCGCTGGTAACTGTAGTGCAAGGGTGGGAAGAAGCGACTCGACCTGATCAGAGAGGGAGGGAGCCTCTCCTGGACGTGAATCTGTCATAGACAGTCACCTGTGGAAAATTTGACCGCATGGCATTGGCCGCTCTGTGATTATCGCCCATCGCAGGCAGACACGCGCACAGAGTCATGAGAGCAGCTGCCTGCGCTTGACTTGGAAAACCTGCCGCTGGTTTTCCGGTCAAGCACCAGAAGCAGCCTTGGATGGTACCTACGGACGAGGCTGAGTGAAGAGGGAACATCGGAACGCCGGCGCGAAAGACCCTCTTTTGAGAGGGGGGAATGCTGAGTTGTCTTTCAGACAAACACGGCCCGATGCTGACTGATGTCACCGGCTAGTCTGCGTAAAAAAAAAAACAAGGGAGAAAAAAGCAACTCGAGCTCCGATGTTCCGTCAGCCTGGAGAGCGCGCGCGCGCAAAATACCCAGCCTCGCCCTCTAAGCCCCACACCCGGCCCACCGGTGGTGAGGCTGGTGGTGCTGGTTGTTGGTGCCTAACCCTTTTTTCGAAGTGTGTGCAGTCGTTGCCCCATATCATCGACTCCATCAGCAGGGAGAGGGAAACACGACCGGAATCGACGTTATGCGAACGGCGGCGGCAGGCGAGGACTAAAAAAAGTAATGTTGCAGTCTTTGTGTGTTAGTATCCTGGACCGGGAATACGAACCAGCCTGGCCTATGAGAGCCCGCGAAAGCATTTCCCGCGAGAGAAAGAAGCGCCCTAGAGGGGGCAACCCCGCCTAAATCCTTGTCTGGGGGGAAGGGCCACCATGCGATTTCATGCCTTGAGATTTTTTTTTTTTTTTTGGTTGCTCATGTGCTCATAGCATCGTTAAGTCTATCTTCGTATCCTGCCATCGCATATCCTCTTATGCTAACTAATGAGATATGCATATCTCCAAGTCGAAAGGGAAAAATATACCTATCTAATGTCTGAGTGAGAAGCGCTGCCCCAGGGGGAACATTCCGAGCCCAAGTAGGAGAGACTGCGTAAACGAGCAAGCGCTCCTTGCGACTAAAACCGCCGGGCTCAATGCGAATGGGAAAGAGAAACAGAAGAGGATGTTGCACAGAAAGAGACAGAGAGAAACGCTAAGTCTAGGTATGCTATTGATTGGCCAGGCCCTTACTGGCGGTCAAGAAAAGTGGTCAGGTACCACGCGGAAAGACCGAGAAATAGTAGATAGTTGATGAACATATTCTTGATGCCAGTATCCGCAAAAATAAGAGGTAAATGTCCGCAGGGGCGGAGATACAGGGAGAGAAGAGAAACACGACTGGCCAAGAGGGCAACAAGATAGAAAAAGTGGAATGACAATGACGCCGCCGTAATGTCCTGTATGCCTCGCCTGGAACCAAAAATCCCGCCAGCCACCTTTCTGCCCGCCATGTGCACCGGTCCTGAATCTAGTTTACGCGACGCCGTGGGTCTTTCCCTATAACAAATGCTGGTATATGTATGCATACAAAATATGGGTATGGTGTGAGCGCAAGGAAAGTAACTCAAAATGGAGCCTGCCCGGTTTACAAACAAGACAAGGCACGAGCAAACGAGCCGGAGTCCTGCGCGCGGCACACGATCGCACGCCTGAATTGAAAGAAAGCGTAACCGTTACGGATCATGCAGATATTACGCAGAGCGAGTGATAATAGAAAGAGAGAGGCGGGACGGGCGTCGGGAAAAGTCGCGCAAAGCCACCGCCAAGAAGCGAGATCTCGAAGGAGCTAGATGAAGGAAGCGGAAGCCGGGAGATGTGCACGCAGCAGGCTGAGTGGGCCGTATCACGCTGCGGCGGCTGCAGGGCTCCGGGGCCTGAGTGTGCCGGGGCTGCAGCACGGCGGACCAGTGGCAGCAGCGGGAAAGAGGCCGACGGGCCAGGGCTGAGGCGGGAGAGAGCAGTGTTGATGTCTGTCGTCGACGGTGTTGTTGGCGCTAAATCCCGCAAGCGGCTAGACCACCCGCCGGCCCCATCGGGCAGCACGGCGCATGATCAACGTCGTGCTGATCAGCCGGACGCGCACCACACCCTCTCTTTCACGACCGCGAGGTCCGCTGACCGTACTGCTGATACGCCTCGGGCCCCGCCACCGAGCCTTGCACCCCCTCGGCCCCCATGTCCGTCCGCTGCAGCTGCAGCGCCTGCCCGCCAGGCAGACTCGTCGACCCGGCCGGCGACGCTTCGATGTATGCCGCAAAGTCCCACGAGTTTCGCCCTGCGCCCGCCGGGAGCCCTGCTGAGTATTGCGGGGGCGCGTGCTGTGTCGCTCCCCACTGCCCCAATGACGATCCGCCCGTGCCCAGCTGCGGTACCGACACGCGCAAGTCGGGTGGGCCTGCTGATTGCCCGAGGCCAGCTGATGTCTTGACGCTAGGCGACAGTGCCGTCGAGGTCATGCCCGAGGGGTACGTTGACGATGCTGCTGAGCTCGACGCTGACCGCGGCGACGCCGTGTGCCTCAGCTCTGTGCCCGAGTCTGAGTGTCCGCCGCCTCCGTATCCGCTAGCCACGGGCGTGGGTAGCGCGCCCGCCGTCGACGAGTAGCTTGCAGACTGTCGACCGTCAGCGTGTGCCAGTGATGCTTCAAGTGCCTATACTCACGTATTTGCCGATGATCTTCTTCAGCGCGTGCGCCAGGATTTTCCACGGAAACACTTTGACGTCCTTCTCGATGTTCCTCGGCTTGGGGTTCGGGAAGCCCATGATGACCTTGAAGAACTCCTCGCTCTCCGGCTTTGCCTTTGACACCGTCAGCGGTCGGAAGCCTTCCAAGTTCCTGCGGATGCGGTTCTTCTCCTCGACCGTGAACCGCACCGCCACGAGCGACTCGAGCAGGTAGATCGTGTCGACACTCGTGACAAAGCACTCTTGCTTCTCCTCCCACCAGATGCAGCTGATGCAGATGCTATGCGGCGTCCGATCCTCGGGGGCAACCGATTTGAAGTTGGTAGTGATGGTGCTGCCCGTCTGGCTCCGGCGAAACTGGACGAGTCGCCGCTTGGCCTCCCACTCTTCCCGGCTCCAGTCCTCAGCCATGGTATCCAGCTCCCCTTCGATCTTCAGTGTGGCCTTCGAGTTTGGATACATTGCGTACGGATTGAACGCTTGAGAGGCTCCTGGCACACCGCCCGAAGGCTGCAGCGTCGAAGTGCGAATAAGTGGCGGGTTCGACAACGACGAGGGCGAGGGCATGGTCTGCGACCGGCCCAGCATCTGGTTTGAGTAAATCGTCGACGGGCTGCGGAGTGACTGGCCTGGCGATCCGTACGAAGCGTAGCTCGAGCTCTTCACTGGCCCCTGGACGACGCTGAGTCCGGGCGAATACTGGTGGTAGGAAAGCTTCTGTGCCTGCGGCTGCTGGTACTGTGAGCCGTACGACCGCGATTGCGGCTGGGTGCGGTCGTAGCTGCTGGGATAGGCGTAGGAAGTCGCCGAGTTGGCTTGGAGGTACGGTGCATCGGAGTTTGGAGTGTTCGAGTAGACGCTCGGGGCTCTGCTCGTTCGGTGACTGACGAACTGCTGGCTGCTGCTACGCTTCGGGGGCGAGCGCATGTAGTCTGCAGATTCGGCAGAGATTTTTCTCTTGCGCGAGACGTCGGTTGGGGACGAGGCGCTGTACGACTGGTAGTTGGCGGCATCTTCGTAGGTAAAGTCGCCGACCTCGACGACGCCGAGGCTCTGGCCGTACTCGTCGTCGACGTTGAGCAGGATGGGGACCTGGCCGTCGATGTAGCCGGTGGTGGGGTCAAAGGGCGGGATCTCGGTGGTGATGGCATACTGAAAGTATGGCGGGTTGTTTCTTTCGAGCTTCTGCCAGTTGGCGTCGCTCCGCTTGGATCCAAACATTACGGAGCAGTAGACGTTGGGCTGGGTGGCGAGGTCGTAGGTGGTGCGGATATAGATGAGGAGCTTCGTTCCATGCGGGGCTTTGGGGGGTGAGTAAGACGTTACTTCGGCAAAAGGGCGCGACCTTGTGTCGATATAAGAAGCCGGGTACGAGGCTTGATAGGTTACATCACGCGCCTCGAGCTGGGAAGCAGAGATGAAAGGCATCTGTTCGGAGGTCGAGGGACCATGCGACGGGCGCGCCTGCGCGCTGGGGTACTGCGAGGGGAAAGATGGCTGTGCGTAGCCGGGGTAGCTCTGCTCTTGATTAGGTCGTGTGGCGGCGTATTCTGTGATGGAGGGTGGTCAGTACCCATCCTCACGTGTCCCCGTCCCGGGTCGATCCGGGCCAGGATGTTCTGGCGAGCGACAAGTCAGATGGGCCAGGCGCACTTACCAAAACCGTACGGTTCCTGCGTCTTTTCGTAGCCAGACATGGACAGAAGCTCGGCACCTAGTGCGGCGCCAGCCAGGGCACCTCGCTCGCCGAACTGCTGCAGCGACGACGGCTCGGAGGGGTCGCAGTCTTCGTCGACGATGAGGGGCGTCTCGAACGGCGGGATGGGTCTGTGGCGCGGATCAGGCAGTGCGTCCAGGCAGCAGACCGGGGCCTGGGCGGGGCTTTGGCGGGGGCTCGCGCACTCACCTGGACGTGTGTATCATCAACGCGGGCTGGTCAAGTCAGACGGGTTGAGGGCCGATTATCAAGCGTTCGGGGTGAGATTCTGGAGAGTCGAGACATGCAAGGGATCAACCCCAATACATGTAGCATGGGGGAGGGAGAGCCGCGAGCAACAGCTGAAGAGGACGAGATTGCAGGGGTCTTTGAATAATGTGCGGCGGCGGGCTAGCGTAGCCACTGCGACAGCTGTTTCGGGCAGCGCAGGCCGTGACAATAGCTTTGCCGGCGCGGGGAGGTGATGAAGGCAGCGGCTCGTCTCGCGAACGTGCAGCCGGACAAAGAGTTGGGAGAGTCGGCGGCGAGGTGGATGGTGCCGAAAGCGAGCGGGTGAGACTAGCCTCGATGTCTGGATAGAGGAGAGGTCAAACCGGGCAGCCGGGAACGGGGCGGATTGGCTGGGTCTACGGGGAGAGCTTGACGGGTGTCTGAACATGCAAGGAGGGCGAGCGGATGCGGAGGGTGAGTCGCCAGCTGCCGTGCCTGGGCGTGTAGCTGCGGGAGGACATAACACTTACACAGTCAGCGGTAAGCTTTCACTGAGTCAGCCTGGGCTGGGGAGGGGGTGCAGAACGCGCGTAGGCGGTGCCGGGGCGTGCGGCTCTGCGTCCTCAGCTGTCAGGACGCGGCCGGGGCGCCACGCGGCGGGCTGGAGGTGGAGCGCGGGCTGGGCTGAAGGCAGAGGATGGGGGAATGCTCCGAGCGCTGAGTCACAAGGCGGCAAACGAGTGACGTCGAGGAGATTGGAGACGGCCCGCCGGCGGGCAGCGCAACGGGCGCGGGCGGGCATATATCACCATCACCACGGCGTGCGTGAAGAAGGGCGAGCCGGGGCCAGTGGGCGGGCAGCGCGGGCGCGGCAGGCATTGAGGCTGGTATGGCGCAGTGCGCAGCCAATGCGCGTGCGCTGAGGCGCTGCTGATGGTCAGCGCAGCGAGCATGGAGCAGGTCACGGGCGTCCCGGGGCGAAGGGATGTGCTGGGGGAGCACTGGGAGTTGGGATGGTGGTGGTCAGTCCGACCAGAGCGTCAACTGCAGGCACCCCTGCGCGCTCCACCGCCGCAACTCTATCCTCCACCGAACGCCGTTGTAGATATATTGCGCAGCGCGCGCCGTTGCTTTTGCGCCCAGCACCCGCCGCGTTTGCCCGGCGGAGCGCACTCGTCATCGCGGGGCCCGGGGCCCGGCACGCCGGCGCTCCCTTGCGTTTTCTTTACTTAGATCATGGTTGCCCGAGGCGGTAAGCCAGCTGAACGAGGCGGCTGTGTCGATCTCCGCGACGGGGGCCGCGCTGCTGCTACGCCACGATCGCACTCGCCCGGCGTATGCGCCCCCTTCACGCCTAACAGCACCGGCTTATGCAGGCACCGTCACCACACGACCACCGCCCCCGGCCCGCCCGCCTGCCGCCGCCCAAGCCAGCCTACCCGCCGCCCGCAGCTGCGACTTCTGCTCATCTCGCGGCCTGCGCGTTGCGCCATCCCCACCGCGGGCCAGACCTCCAAGTCCCCCCTGATCTCCGCCCGCGCCGACCGCCAGCCCGGCGCCGCGCGCCCTCACCGCACTCGCCCGCCCAAGCCTGCCGTGCCCGCTCCATTGGGCAAGGCCACGGCGCGAGGCGGCTGCACAGGATCGGTGGCGGCGCGCTGGCGACGGGCAGACGCGAGATGCACCGCACCACCGCGCCCGCCCATGGCCCCGGGTCGCTCGCCTACCGACAAGAGGTGAGACCTGCATCCGCTGGGACTTCCTCCTCCTCGACCGCTCTTCTTTGTCAGCCCAGCCCGCAAACTTGCAGATCAAACGAGCCTGCTCTGCTCCTTGCCGTCCTGACTTGCGGCGCCGCCCGCCTTCCCAGAACGGACACGTGCAGCAGAGCCCGCCAGCTCCTCGCATGCTGCATTTTCGCGCTGCCGGGCTCCGGCGTCATGGCGACCTCGAGTTCCTGGCCCGCTGCTGCCGTGCCCGGCTCTCCGTCCAAGCCGCCTTCGACCTCGCGCTCGCCAGGCCGATACGCGCGCAAGCTGGCCGCCGCCCGCGAGAGCCGCCAGAGCGCGCCCAAGGACTCTCGCGCGCGCCCGCATGGGAAATTACCAGATACCCGGTTTGGCCGTCTGCATACTGACATTCCAGCAGATCCACCAGCCGGGGCGACGACGAAGGTCTGCTCGCGGCCGCCCACGGCTGGAATGCGAGCGCCCCGGTTACCTCCGGGGGCACGGCGCCCTTCACGACAGCAGCAGCGCGCTTGCTCTGTGCAACCGCCCCTTTGGACCTGGTTGTCGGTTCGTGGTCATGCTGTCCTCCATCTGAAGTGACGCAAGGGTGCTTTTCCAACGGCCAGGTTCCGAGTGCCGATGAGTAAGCCGCTCAGCGAGCACGTTCGTGCGAGATCTCAGGAAACGAGAGGATCGTGCAGTAAGGATGCGTGTACCACCACGTTTGCAAGTTGAAAACAACACGCTCCCCGGCGCCGTGCGTGCGTCATCGACACCTCCCCGGCGCGTGCGCGAGCCGAAGACGCCCCGGCTTGAAGATGGTGCTGTGGCGCAGCAGTGCCAAACGCGTCCTCGCGTCGTGGCCTCTCCACGGCCTCGACGGCCAGCGCTTGGAGCCCCCCGGCCCGCAAGAGTCTGTCGTCGGGACGCGCGTCCGAAAGCAGCCGGGCGCTCCGGCGCAACACGAAGAAGCCGCCGGACTCCTAACGGTTAAGGTGGACGATTTAGGGCTTTCGGGGAAGTCAACCGAGCGAGCCCAAGCGCAGGGCCGTTGTAGGGAAAAAGATGGAGCGCGCGCTCAGACCAGGTCGGCCCTGCGCGTCGTCGTCGTAGTCGTCGTCGTCGTCTCGGTGGCCGTTGCACGCCAGAACCGTTGAGCGGCTGACCGGTAAGTCGGAAGCGGTTAGTGTGGCCGTTTTACGAAGGCGGGCCTGGCTGCCCAGGCCGGATGTCGACAGGAAATGGGTTTGCCGGAAATGCATCCTACACGCTGCCGCTGACGCAGGAAAAAGGAGCGGCGGGCCGGGGCTGGCTGCTGGCTTCAACACGTTTGCGGGAGATGCGCGGCCCGACATGAATCGCGATCTTCCTGAGCATCCACTAATCGCCCGGCTGGCCAGACCAGCCATTACCCAACCAGCGGCCTTGTTTGCCAGAGCACTGTCGCACCGCCAATTTCCACTGCTCCCGCGCATTGATCTGAGCGAGCCACGATCCTCCAGGAGTCCTGGTAGGCTGCGCGCATACGGGCACCGTAATATCTACTACTCATTGAGCTGCAGCGGATGCCGTATTCGCTCGCCATGCACTCTGCACAGCTACCGGTCAGGAGAGATGGATGCCCAAATAAAGGGGAAGCCTATCCGACCATTGACAGGCTGCCAGCCCTCCAGCCGCCGTAAACTCCAATGCGGCCTCAGCTGAGCACCCTGTCCTGTTGCACCACCACTCATTAATTGCCTCGTAAGACGACGTGTGCTGGTTATGCGCATGTGAAGATGCGCCAATGCCTTTCTTTCGCCTTGCCAAAGGTCGACAGTCAATCAAGCAAAAACAACGGCCGTTGCGTGGCGCAATCCCTGCCTACGTCAATTGGCTGATCAGAGAGAGCTGACCGTTCATGCATGACTATCCAGGCGAATACGATCCAAGGCTCATACTTGAGACGAGAGATCGCACTCTTTCTAACCGACCTGTTCTGCTCTTCGTTTTGTGTCTTTCACTTTCCTTACTCTCGCAATATCTCCAAAACGTACCTCTCAACATTGTGCACGACCCTTCAAGCTACTAGCGCCCGCTTCAGGCCATCAACATGTGGACGCCTTCTTCGGCCGAATCACTTCTCCCCAGCCTAGAGGTGCTGTTTTAGCCCGACTCTTCCAGCGCGCTATCGCCACTGCTGCCCGACGGCTTGCCGGAGCCGTGATCAGCCCGCCCCACACTAATGCCAGCCTTTAAGAAAGAACTCTTATCCGTAGTGAGACAGCGATGCTGGGGGAAAAAACTTGATGACGGCTTCCGCTGATGCGCGACAGCCCCAGCTTTCCGTCTCATTCCGTCCAGCGCGCGCCGGACCGTGCGGCCGGCGGATGCCGGTCCGACGGGTTGCGGCTGGCCCAGGGCTGAGGCTGTTTGTGAAAGAGAGCTGGGCTAGATGTGATGATGAGGAGTTGCGCGAGATGCTGATCTGCGATGATCGCCATGCCGTTTGCTCCTTTCTGCCCTGCTTTTTTTTTTTGTTTCCTCAAGCCCTTGACGTGTTTTTTTTTTCCCGGTCTTTGTTTTCGCAAGGAAAATGCCGGTTTTTCTTGTTGTCCGTTCCAAGACCATCACCCCAAACCTACAATCTGGGACTTCCGGATTTCCAGTATGACAAATTTTTACCACCCGGCGTTTCCGGCTCGGCTTTTGTCTCTCAGGTCACACCCGCTTCCTGAGACAGGGTGCGGGCTTTGGCCTCGTGGCGTATGGGTCATCTTCTAGGTATCACTTTAGAGAACGCCTCAGGTGTTCATGAAGCGGTCAGTTGACGTCGCTACACGTTTGACCCCACGCAGTCTGGAACCTTCCCAATTCATTGCTGCCATTGTCTCCTCCGCACTAGAGTAGGGACCCAGAAATCCGAACCCCTTCCCGTGAATGATCAGGTGGGGGCGTCAAGCCATCATGTTGCTAGCCGACCCCAAAGAAACATCAAGCCACGCGCTCTTTTGAAATAACAAGAAAATACGAATCATTGGCCTGCAGACTTAGCTACACGCCAACCTATAGGGTCCGGGTCGTTCCGCTTTTAATATCGTTCTCGCCAAGACAATGTGCTAAATTTCCAATTTGCGGGGGGAGGGTGATCCGATCCCAAGTCAAAGCACCTCGCTACGGGATTGACTTAATTTTCCGCGACAAACGAGGACACGTCTGGAGCTAAAATTATCTCCAGGTAGTAGCAGTAGGTGGTTTTGCAGAAAAAACGCCTCGCGGAGTGCTGGGATTGCCTTTTTTTTCCCCCATGGATGCGAAATGACAGACTCAACTGTGCTGACTCTTCAAAGAAATTTTTTTTTCCCTCACTGCTTCAGCCAGCCCAATCTTAGCTGCGAGTGCTATACATCGGCCGTCCAGGTTGACATGGCGCATTGGCATGTGGCAGCGGAGCAATTGGAAAGTGTTAGCCTGGATGGATTCCAAGAGGAACGAACGCCCCAAGGCTCTCGCAACAAATGTCAGAACCTAATTCTTCTATCAGCCCTACATGATGCAGCCACATCAGAAATGCACGGGAGTAGTAGCGTTGCTATCGTTCACCGATGCTGACATGCCTTAACCCAGCCCAAGCTGCCCCGCTGCGCCATGTAAGCCCTTAAGCGCAGCCGCGCAAATGCACCGTTTGCCTGGACCATTCCTTCTCCTTCAAGCGCTAACTTGTGCACCGCCCAGCCCTACACGTGAAAAAGGCGGTATACTTTGCAGATTGGGGGTGGCGAGCGGGGGCGGGAGGATTCGTGCGGCGCGCATTAGGTCCCGTAGAGTTTCCAACCCCAACTTTGCGATGCTGACATCAGACCGAAGCAACGTTAGATACGACGACTCCTCGGGCCTATGTCGGAGCTCCCGTACCACCACCACGATCACACTCAAGAAATTCTTGGCCCCAAGGAAGAGAGCTAAGAGGGGTTGTCAATCAAGCTCCGCCACGTTACTCGTGAGCGTAGTGCTTATTTTCTAATCTGCCTGACTTTGCATTGGAAAGAAGATCTGCGCTGCAGAAGTGCATCCTACATCTCATCACACGCATGTTGATGGAATGGAGGCGAGTTGCAGTAGTTCCAGGTCCAGAACTACAGGACCGGTGAGCTCCGAATGCTGTCCACAGGTACACCAACTGCGGCCCAAAAGAAGGCCCTACCCCACCTTCTGTGGGATTCGATCCATCGTGAGTTTTTGCGGTTGGGGGCGATTTGAAGGAGAACGATATCCGTTGAAGCCGGTTCAAACGCCTCTTTTGACGGTGAGCTTGGCGGTCAGCAGCCGTGAGCTCAGGCGTGCGGTCGAACATACATGAGCAGCTCCTCTACTAGTTGCTATGCAACGATAATCCTTTGCCACTTTTGTTCAACCACTGGTAGAGCGACTGGACAGGCCGAGCTGAAATGCTTCTTCCCGTCTTTTGTGCGCCAAAGTAGCCCACTGTCTCTGACCTTTGTTGCTACCTAGGACTCCTTCGCGGGGTTCACCATTTCCCTCTTTCTGTCTAGTAGGGCTCCCCGACTTCGCTTTGACCATCATCCCCAATTCACAAACGATCTCATGGGGCCTCTTGTTTCTGAACTTGACGGAGAATCTGGTGGAATCACGATATCGCCTCTCTTCGTTTGATGTTTGCCAGTTAGCCACTACAGCGTATTATTTTACGTTGCTTGCAGATATGCTATGGATCATCTTGCGCATCTCCCCTAGAACTCAATAGATTGTTGTCGCTGAGGAAATATTGCAAGTGCTACTAGATATGAAAGAATGAGCCACATTGAACCACTTCCAAATTTTCCAATTGGGCAAACCACCTGGTCGGTTTAGAGCCTTACATTGTACTAGATACTTGAACCACGCCAAACTCTGCAAAGACCTTCACAAACAACGACCACGTCCCTCCACCAAACAGCCGAATGTCGTCGCATTTCATGGATATCTCTGGATAAGTAGTTAAGGAAGGCCTCACAACGAGCGCGCCTTATGATGGAAAGTACGTTTGTGATGAATGTTTTCCTCCATTGCAGCCCTGGCTTTCGCAACCATAGCATTCAGGCACCTGCTAACGCGGCGATGAGGGCGGTATACGTTTCTAACGAGGTTTTAGAGGCCATTTCAGTCTCAAAGCGCAGAATTAGAAGGAGTGAGAGTGGGAAGTGACACCAATACGCAGCCTTTTGCTTCACCCTTGATGAATATTGAGAGACAGGGGAGATCTCCCATCTCAAGTTGGCGCACCACTTTAGCACTTTCATGCTATTTTCAGACGTCTATAGCATCCCGTACCATGCCAGAAAGCTCACGATCTCCCCCATGCCCTCGCCACCAGGCCCCTGAAAAATGATGAGTGAGACGATAAGACATCTCCATAGCTCTTAGACCCTTAGCTATCAAAAAACATACTGATCAAAAGACTTGCGTACTTCCTGCTCACGTCTATCTATCCGCTGCGGCTTCCTTATGTTCCCCGATGTGGTAATATCCTGCGTCGTCCTGCGCTGCGCCATGAATCTGACAACATGGCTCTCATAATCAGTCCAAGGGGTAGAAGACGTACAGGGTCGTCAAACCATTCACATGAAGACGAACACACATCAAGAAAACAGCACAGTCATCTCCAAAACATTTGACCCCGCTGCGGCCAACGAATGCCGCCCTCTGCTTGCCGGTGGTGGCAGCCGAAACATACATCCGGTCGCACTTGTAGATACATATTCACAAAGCACACATATACGCCAGCACACTCAATTTAACCCTCCGCTCCAGACAAGCACACCATCGCGCTCCTGATATAGCGCACAGCGCATAGAAAGAAATGGATCCCACAAGCCACCGCGATAGCACCCAAGGGACAAGGCATTAGCCCCTGCAACTGCGCAGCGCAGTCATATCATATCCACCAACAACCAGAAGAACAAACTATCCAGACAACACAGTTTGCTCAAGGGGGGCATACGCCGCGTAATTCAACAGCGTGAGAAAGAAAAAATGCGAACAGCCGAAGAACCGCAACCTCCGTTCGACCGACGGTGTGCGGTGCAGCTCACGTCAGAAGAACAAGTATCACCACACACAGCATGACACGACCATCATTAGACAACGAAGCCGATATGAGAAAAGAAATAAGTTATTATTAGACGTTGTGTGTGTAAGGAGAAGTGAATAAGGTGGGGAGGGGGTTAAGGCTAAAGCTAAAATGTGAGGCTACTATCTACTTTGTACATGGGAATCAATCCTGGGAGTATCATCAACACCAGCCAGACTTCCAAAAAGTTCCAATCCCTGAATTTCAGAGACTGGATTTTTTCCTTTTAAAGTTTCCGCCTGCCCTATGGGCCTCTATCCGAACCAGGCCATTTTGACGAGAGGGCCGAAAAAAATTTGTGTGAAAGTACTTTGAGAAAAGAAAAATCGGAAAACCAGTCATCCAACCATCAAAACCATAAGCCTTCGTTTGCACCATCGCCATACGCTGGATATAAAACTAAACTCCCGTGGGAGGCCCCGTTCCTAGAGGACGATTTTCTCTTTCGCATGAACCCATGAAAACCAGAAAAGAAACCGTGCGATGCCGAGTCGGTGAGACTAGTACTAGGACTAGCTCGGTGACGATACACATTAAGCCTGAAGAGAACCAGCCCTCTTCTTCGATGATACCATAGACTTCAAAGGATATAGTCCCCGTACCGGCGCCTAGAATGCAACGCCAACTCCGCTGTGCCTGGTCCGTCCACGTCGTGCCTCTTCATAGTCGAGATCGACATACTGGGGCGGCCTCGGAATCCCTTCACCACTCTCAATCTTCTTGTCATCGAGACCCTCCACGACAGCGCTCCAACTCTTGCCCTGCCTCTCACGCATCTCCAACGCAATACCGAAACTCGGCACGCTCAGGTTGCGAGTGTTTACGCGCTCTGGAACCGGCGAGGTGGCAGTGGACATAGTCGTGTCGGGTGTAGAGCTGCGAGCGTCTGAGTCGTCATCGTCATCGTCATCCTCGTCCTGATAGATAACGTCGCGGACCGTTGAGATGGTGTCAGGCAGAGAAAGCGTGGAGTTGGTAGGACAAGTGGCGGTTGTAGAAGCGAGGGATGGCGAGGCATAAGGGCGCGATGAGGTGTCGGAATGAAGAGCGGCAATAGCGGGAGCGTGGTAGAAGTCACTGGCAGAAGTAGCGGTGACAGAAGAGGCGAAAGAGTTCAGGGTATCGTCTGTGGCGGTGCGGGAGTGGGTGAGCTTCGAGGAGGTATAAGTGCGGAGCGTGTCAACCGAAGCATTGTTCCGGCGGCGCTGCATGAAGGTCGCAAGGCGCGACTTCGGGGTGTTGATGCGGCTGGCGCTGGTCGAAGCGGGTGGGGTGGGAAAGCGAATAAGGAGGTCGGTTTGAGAGTTGGTGAGTGATGGCATGGCAGGAGAGTCCTCGTTGTCAACAACGGGCGAGGGCGGGATGGAAGGAAGTGGCTTGGTGGTGAAGGGGACCGAAAGTGCAGAGCCAATGTCCGACAGAGTCTCGGAGCGGACATGCATCTTGAAGTTGGGGGCAAGAGCCGGGACGTGGTGCTGCTTCGGAGAGTTCGACGCGAGCTTCTTCGCGCGCTGTTCCTCGACAATCGAGTTGAGCTCGCTGATGGCGTCCTCGACACTATCACGTGGCGTCCTGTACGACGGCCGCTTACGGAGACTGCGGGATGAGCTAATAGGCTCCGTGTTTGACCGCATACGTGGAGAAGAGGGGCCCGAGATTGGAAGAGGTGAGTCGGTGTTGCGTTCGTAAGAGTAGAGATCGGCGTTGATCGTCTTGGGCCTTTCGGGAATGGGCATGGTGCTGGACCTCTTGACCGCGCGGAGCGGAATGTCGATGGTCCTCGTGTCGACATCGTAGTCGCCGAAGGAGCCATCAACATAGGATGGGATGGGTTTTCTGGGCACCATGAAGGCGGGTTCCGAGCACATCGAGTCTGTCCTGTTCCGGACGCGCGCTTGACTAGGGAATGCGACGGCTGACGGTTGCTTGTCCCAGCTGTTCCTCATAAAATCCGGGAGAGGGGATAGTTGCTGCTCGGGCATGTAGATGGAGAGCTGCAGCGGACGGAAGCTTGGTTTCCTGCGAAGCGTCGGTCCAGGCTGGGTGTCGGCTTGAACCGGGCGGGAAACCGGAGCGGGCATGGTCATGGGCGGATGCGGGCCGCTGCCGTCTATGTGGCGGAAGTCGGTCGGAGCGGAGATCAGTGGCCGACTGCTGTTCTTTGCCTTGGCGGAGCGCATGCTCAAGTAAGGGTAGCCTGGAGTGCGCGACTCTACTTGTCGATTGCCCACCCACTGTCTCATGGCCTGACCTGTCGACGGTCGCGGCAGCGGTCTTGCAGACTCGAGCATCAGCGGCCGCAGAGAGCGCGGCTGCTCTTCTGTGATGCTCCGTCTTCGTCCATTTCCTTTGGCGAGTCAGCGCTGGTACATTGAGATCAGCAGGCTGCGAGTAAGCTCACCGTGATTAATTTGAAAAGGGTCAACCTCTTCGTCTGCTCGCGAGCCAGATGCACAGCATCCGGCGAAGGGGGATGAGGCCAGCCATCCGGTAGTAGTACCATCAACCTCGACGGAGTGATGGGCTCCCATATTTGGATGAGAAACTAAGAATACATCGCCCGGGCAGCGATGAGAGGGGAACAAGACGCGGCAGCCGGTCGCAAAGAAGAAAGAAAAAAAGAACAATAGTTAGAGAAGTAGTAGTAGCGCCCGCACAGCGAGGCTGGCAAGGAAAGAAGACAAAAAAGAGAAGAAGCGGGGGAAGGAGAGAGCCGTAGGGTCTCTCGGGCGCAACTAGCAATGCAGCGGGCGAGAAGGTAAAAGTTAGGAAGGGAAAGGAAGGCGCGGCGGAGCAGGGGCATCGTGGGTTTTTCAAAACGGCAGCTGCGGGACCTTGTGCCTCGACCAAACGATGATGCGAAACAGCGTGCCGGGGCGCAGGAACAGGCATCGTCCATCGGCGACGGCCCAATGGGCTGCTGGCGGCTGGCGCTGGGCGAGATGAACGAGATGCAAGCAGCCCGGGGCGCTCCAATGACTGCGGACCACGACGGGCGAGGGCGTGCGTGGAGCGTCTGCGATGGTGTCGAGTTGAGCGCGACGGCGCGCATGATTGGCCCGGAGCCCCTAGCGCCGCAAGTTTGGCGCCCGGCGCCCTGCTGCAGCCCATCGCCGTCCGCCGCTGCGCCAAGCCGCATCTGTCCTGCGGCACGCTCTAAGAGAAACTCGGCCTCCTCGCCTGTCTGCCAATCATCCCCAGCGGGTCCGGCCGACGTGCTGCTTCGTCCCAGCGCCTTGGCCCGCGAGAGTCCCCGGCGCGCTCTTCCGTGGCAATCATCCGCTGGGGAAAGCTTTTGCTTTGCTTAGGGCCTGGCACAAGAGCATCAACTGGCTTTCGCGCCTTCTTTGTGCGCTCCCCGCTCCGCTTTTGATGTGCTCCCGGAGTCCCAACCCGCACTTCCCTCACGTTTCGACTTTCTGCTGATCGCAACAGCGCTCCGCTGGCGCTGCCACAAGACAAACACCGGTCATCGACACGTTGTCGGCCGCCAGCCCTGCGGCCTCGTCCCGCCGGCGAGCGGAAGAGTGAAGCCTACCATGGCCATCCAATGTACCTGCATTAGCCTCGCGGGCCTCTGCTTGCCGCAACACCATCGTTTCAGACCCTGGAATAACGTTAGCACAGGCCACCGCCGGCGACAACAACACCACCAGCGCGAGCCCTGCTAAGGGCCCGGTCGGAGAATATGTGAAGATACTCTGGCCGTCGACTGCGAATGAAGTGGTCGCAACTGGCGCAGCCCAACGCAGCGGCTACGTCAATTAGGGTGCCACTGGCTGGAAGCCTCAAGCCCGAGCCAAAACCAACGTCGTCCATGTCATGCCGCCAACTTTCTCTTGAAAAGCCAAGTCTTGAAAAGCCAAGCCTCTGGCCACCTGCCTAAGGCATAGGGACGCCGCCTACTGCGACTGCTGTGCCACAGGTGCTGAGAGCAGTAGTGTGGCAGCCATGCTATCCGCGCAATTTGCTGCCGCACCCGCAAATAGAAGCGCGCGTAGCAGTCAGTCGGAGCTCGCGCCACATCGCGCTCACACCTGCCCTTTTCCCCGTGATGCAGAAGCGCCGCTTGCCCGCATGTGATGCGCTGCACGTCCGGAGATCATCCGTGCCTTTTCTCGACTGCCGCTCGCGCAGCTATATTACGTGCAGCTCCTCTGCTATAGCTTTACATATGGTGTAAATATAGAAACGACCGGTCACGGTGATTTCATTTGCGCCCACCAAAATTTTGCCCAGGGCGCGTTTCGTCTCTCGTGAACGAGGTGCAATCATTGAACCTTGATCCCTGTGAACATGCTCTTGCCTGCGGCGGCTCGGACGAGCTAAGATCTCGTCCACAAATTCGTAACTCTGCTCTACGCGCCTCTTTCAGTCAAACTTCGTTTTAGGTTGATGGCGTGCTCCCTAGCATTCCCCAGTTTGAATTGGAAAGCCTACGACATCGCGTGACCCATCCGTTGCGTCGGGACACCCTTCGGAACTGTACTAATCACAGACGCACAAGTCGCTTGAGCAAAAACAGGTACGAGATGCTTCACAACTACGACATCTAACGCGCATAATCAACAAAGGGCTCACGACCTTGTCTTAGCTTTCAACAGTGTGATGTAGCGTCAGACACGGCGGCTTCCGAGGAACACAGTTCGAATGCTTCAAGGATATCGGCAATGTCTTCCTGTGCCAACGCCAACGCTATGCCCTGAACCCATGGCGAATCCGCTCCATCGTGGCCGAATGACGCACGTCACTCCGCCGTCCGTTAGTATTGCGCCGAATGTTACAGAAAACCCAAATTCCATAAGCCAGATTCCAAATTGCGTGCCTAATCGTCCCTCGTGCTCCAGATGCTGCGTTCCTCCCGGAAGCTGCCGTAGTGCGGGCTGGGCAGGGCCTCGCGGTCATCGTTGAGATGGCGAGTCTGCCATTGCGTTGCCTCGTCCGACTCGAGACGCACCTCATCGTTCCTGGCGCCCGATTCCTCATCCTCGTCGAGGGTGAATGGCGCATCCAAATTATGCTCTCTCTCCGGCTGGTGCGGCTGAGGTTCATCGGGATTGAAGCCTTCGCGAACCTCTTCTTCCTGCCCATCATTCGGGTATGTGCGCCTAAGTCGCGTTAGCTCTACGTGCTTGACAAGCTTAGCGAATATACTCACACAAAGTGCTTCGGCTCGGCTTCGTTCCATCCGGGACCACCTTCCTTGCGGGCTCTCACGCGCTCCACTTCTTCCGCTTCGTGGTCCTCTACAACCAGGTCCACGAGTTGGCTTCGCCCAGATCTAGATGACCCCACAGAAACTGCGGATGATGACGTGTCCTGTCGTCGCAGTTTGCCTGCGCGTGACTTGGAGCTCGACGACTGGCCTGTGGCGTTGCTAGCAGTACTACCACGGTGCTTTCCTTTAACAACTTTATCCTGAAGGTCCTGGATCTGGCTCTTGCGGCGCCGTTTGTTCTCTTTCGTTGGTTGAATAAGATTACGGTTAGTGGACGCGGTGATCATCTTCGGCGTATAGTACAATCTGTCTTCACGCGACGCGTAGTGTGCCGGTATGACCGGGTACTATGCAATGTTAGCACCAAAGAAGACCGCAGGGACTTACACCTGGGATGCCAGGTCGAGATAAGGCATCAATACGGTTGCACCGAAGTGCGCACGAGCGTATGAGCAGGCGGTGGAGAAGAAGAAAGCCACTTACGTTCCAGTCGCCGAACTCCAAAGCTCTGGCATTTGTAAAGAGCTGCTCATCCTCTGGGTTGAGCTCTGGCTCTTCCATGTCGTCTTCAGTGGCACCATACTTCTTTGCTTGCTCAAGGGCTTTGTGAGCACCAGGACTCATGGCCCTCGCTCTACTAGACGACACGAAGTTGCCCAGCAATGGTGTTCTGCTGTCGGTGCCTGGCTTTGGGATCCAGTACTTTCCTTTACCGCCTCTCTCATAGCGCATGCCCTCCATCATTCGAGCAACACGAGAAGCCGACTCTTCGTGGGCAAGCACATTATCACGGGCGTCAAAGTATCGGTATTCATAGTGCTTTCCAGCGAACGTGTCCTTGGTGTCCTGGATGAGATCCATGGGGCCAAAGGCATCCCGCAGAGCGTACTTGACAGGCATTCTCGCAGCAGAAATTGTGCGGTCGGCGTAGTCGTGGTGCGAAAAGGCGTACCAATGAGCGATGGCAAACACGGGCATCTCAAAGCAAATGAGGGCATCCTGAATGGACGCTGCTAAGTTGTCAGGCGTATAGCCTGGGACATCGTCTGGAATGGCACCGAGCCAGACGAGGATAGACAAGAAAAAGCCCTGCCAGTAAGAGGCAAAGATGATGCCCTTGATGCACAAGAATTTGGGCATCGGGCGGAAGGGTTTCAGGTCGTGTGCCATGCAAACCCAGAACATGGCCAGAGCATACAGGCTCACCGAGATGCTGACGTTGTAGATCAGGCTGCTCCAGAAGTAGCCTGACGTCAGGCCAATGTAGCCCTCCTGGTATGTGCCGGTTGCCTTCATGATAATGGTGGCAATGGAAAGTATAGGCTTCACCCATGTGTACTGCAGTATCCCACGCTTGATGGAAAGGAAGGTATGAGGATCCGAGATGTCGACCTTCGGCAGGACGTAGTTGAGCGGCCATAAGTGGGGGACCGGAGCGCGGCCGTGCATCAAGATGATGAGGGCACGCTCACCGCCGATGAAATTGATGAGGAGCTGGAAAAAAGTGTAGATGGTGAAAGCCTGCAGCACCGTCAGCGAGCGTTGGTGGGCATGGCCTGAGCTGAGACGTACCTCGTAGACATCACGGAACGGGTCTATCCAGAAGGCAGCCGTCAAAGATATGAGGCTGGCCCATGATGCTATCGAGAAGATAGGTACCCTGGCACACGTTAGCCATGGACCAACAGGGCGGACAAGGGAACGCACATCAACAATATCCGGACTACATATCTCTGCAGCAGCGGTTTCCGGTAGTTTTTCCTGGAGGCGTGTTCAGCGTGCTGACCGCCATTTGCGGGAGCTGATCGCGTGCAAGGGAACTTACGCTTGAAGCCAGACAGACCTGCGGGCAGGAGGTTAGCAGACTGCAGCAGCATGAAAGAGTCGAGTATCCTTACAAAACGGTGAGGAGACTGGCCACTAGGGCAGCCACGCCGGCCACTATGACGACCCAGTCGCCGAATCTCCCGCCCGTGCCACCTCTGGTGGACTCCTCCCCCATTGCGGACCCCCGAATTGTACTGGATGCAGGCAGCAGGCGTGGAGCGGGCGAACAAGGACGCAGAGCAGCGGGTCCCAAGGCAGCTCGCAGGCGGAGGCGGCGGCCGGGAGCTCACAGGCAGGTGGATTCGGCGGAGGGGGTTGCGGTGTGGGTGGGCGAGGTGGGCGCAGGCATCTCCAACAGCTGTGTTGATCGCGGATGCACGGGCGTCGTCATTGCTCCAAAGAGCCAGTAGGGTCACGCCCGCCAAGCCCGCAACCGTTTGTCCCGCGCCCGCTCCCACCAGCGTCTGCTGACAACCACCACCGCCGCCATCTCTTGTGTTCCCAGGCGCGCTCGCAGCTGCCGCCCCATGCCCGTCCGCCCCGCGCGCGATCACCATGACCAGCGCCGCCCCGTGCCCGCCGCCCGGACTCAGGAGTAGCTCGCACAATAATGGCGAGCGACGGGCTGACTGCGCAGCCTCTGGACGCTCACCGAGGCCTGCTGTGGCAGTTCCTCGTCGAATTGCTCGTTAGCGGTATCCTCACCGTCTTTTTCCTATTCTACTTCAACCGCCTGTTCGCCACGCTCGTCTCGTACGCCATCCGCGCCTACACCTGGCACAATTACCGCGCCTACATCGATATCCAGTCGCTGCAGATCTCGCTACTGGGCGGCCGTATCTTTTGGAAGGACATTCGCTACCACGGCCACAACCAGACCATCCTCATCCACGGTGGCTACATAACATGGCGCTTCTGGTACAGGAAGGTCAAGGGCACCGAGCTCTTCTGCGATGGCCATGCCACCGAGAAGCCCTCCCTGGCCGATGGCACGAGCATCTATAGCAGTCCGTCGCGGAGCAGGAGCCGCAGCGTAGGCAAGGAGGAGGACGGTGGGAAGCAGAAGACGAAGGAATTACCATGTCGTGTTTCCATTAAGGTCTCGGGCATGGAGGTGTTTCTGTACAATCGAAGTCCCGCATACGACTCTATCATTGAGAACTTTGCGCGTGCCATGGGTGCCAATGGCGCACAGAAGCCTGCTGCTGCCGAGTCGCCGCCCTCTGAGCAAACCATCGCTGAAACTGCCACCTCCGACAAGGCCCACTCTGCGCTCCACCGCAGGAACACTAGTGGAAGCAGCAGCCGTTCCAGGCACCGTCGGGACGGCAGCAAGGAGGAGAAACCGTCTGCCCGCCAAGAGTCGGAGGATGCCTATTCAGCACCGGAGATTCCGTCCTTTCTCCGCCTCTTCCCCGTCCGCATCGACTGCAACAAGGGTGCCGTCATTGTCGGCAACGAATGCACCCCGTCGATCCTCTCAGTGAAGTTTGACAAGGCTAGCGGAGAGCTCAGTGCCGCTCACGCCGGGCCACTCGACATCTACAAGCAGTTGTTCAACTTCGATTTCGAACATCCTGTCGTGCACATGAAACCCAACCATGACTACAAGAACCCGCAGCTGGCTACTGCGGCGCGCCTGAAGAAGGAGGGGTTGGAAAGCACAGGCTCCGAGACTGTAAGAAAAGAGCATAGGACTGTAAGACGACGGAGGCTTTGGCACCCTCTACAAAACCTTTCGTCGTTATTCGGTGGCTCCACGGACTCGCTGGCAAATTCACGAACTACAGCGAGAAACCGTGCGTCAACTGTGCAACCGGCTTTCCCAGGCCAGGAACGTTGGCTTGGTCTGACGAGATATCTCGATGATGACGACCACAACGAGCACGACGAATGGGGAGGTATCGAATACGCCAAGTTTTCCTTGATTGCGGACCTTCCACGCCTCAGCATGAGTTTCTATTGGGATGTTCCTGGCTCTGTGCCCAAGGGACCAAGTATTGCTGATCGCAGCCCAAGTGTTGCAACCCTCGACATCAACGGCACCGTTCCTCCGGACTACGGCCTTGATTTGCAGATTCACGGCGGAATGATCAACTATGGTCCTTGGGCAGACCGGCACCGCGGTATTCTGCAGAACTATTTCTTCCCGGCCTCTTGTACCGATACCGTTCCGGCCGAGCCCTTGAACCCAGGAGCTGCTCGCGTCAACACGGTCTTCAAAATCTTCATCAGCTTCGAGGAAGAGACTGTCCTGCGCATTCCCGTTCGGGAGAAATCCAAGGACTGGAAATGGAAAGGACGAGCTCAGAATGTGAGTGGAACTGGTAAGAGTGCCGAAACCGAGAATGTTCGTAGCAAGGGAAAAAGGAGGGCGGCAAGAAACAAAAAACGCGAGACGGGTGCTACTGGGCAGACAGTTCGACCATTTGGCTGGCTTGACATTCTGGTCGAGTCAAACTCGACCGTCAAGTATGTCATGGACATGGTTGCAGGTCCGCAAGGCTACCGCAACTCTTTGGATCTTGACATTCGCGAATCCAAAGTCTTTACTAGCGTCAACCACGACCTGCTATGGAAATCGGGACGCTTGGAAATGGACTGCAACCTCTCCAACCCTCTGAAGTGGAACGAACTGAGACGCTGGATTTTCAATTTCAGAATCAATGACCTCCAGCTTTTTCTGCTCAGAGATCACATGTTTCTTCTGACGGATCTCGTGAATGATTGGGGCTCCGGGCCTCCGCCTGATTTCTACACTTTCACTCCGTACAGATACATCATGAACTTGGAATTTCCTAACCTCAAAATCTTTCTGAACACGAACGATTCCAATATCATCAACAACCCGGCTGAAATCGAAGACAACCAGTTCATAATTTTACAAGGCCGTCACTTGGGCGCAACGCTGGAGATTCCATTAGACAAATTCCGGCCCATCGAGAATGAGATTTCCTTCCGTGCCTTGGGTGACCATATTGGTCTGGATCTCTCCATGCCCCCTCGAAATACCATTGCAACATTCGTCAAAGAACACCACGTCGCAGACCTGGGCACGTTAACTCTCAATGGCAGCTACAAGTACTGGTCGGAAACGTCACCGGGACTCACTGACAGGCTTTCACTCGATATCGGTGGTAACAAGCTTGAACTCGCACTGTATGGCTTCCTGATCCGGCATTTCATGAAGATCAAGGACAACTACTTTGGAGAAGACATGCATTTCAAGACTCTGGAAGAGTATCAGGAGATCCCACAGAGCAAGGCTGGAGAGACTCCCGCAGAGGCGCCAGACCAGGCGTCAAGCAAGTCCAACGATTTAGACGTCATACTCTCCGTGTCCGCGGAGAAAGCCGAAATACTCCTCCCAGCGAATCTCTATTCCGCCGAAGACCACGTCAAAGTTGAACTTCCCTACGCTAATGCGGACCTCCGTTTCACAAGCTACTACATGGATCTCATGGTTGATTTTAGCCCTCTGAGTCTTGCATTGAACATTTCGCACGCAAAGGAGGATAGCGGCTTTGACACCAATAACCGCACGCAGCTGTTCATTGACTTGGTCAAGATCTACGGTCACCGAACTTTTGGTCTGCCACCACTGGAGCCAACTTACGTCTGCAACTGGGACTTCGAGGTGGGGAAAATTACCGGCGAGTGTTCTGACAACTTCCTCGGGAAGCTTGGAGCTTTCGGCAAATGCTTTGCGTTCTCGCTGGATGACGACGAGAACGCATTGCCAATCCTCAGTCCACTCTTGATCCATGATGTGACCTTTCTCAGGCTCCGGACGAGCACGATTAAGATTTGGTTGCATATCGCTCAAGAAGCTTTGCTGTTGAGCACTGATGCAATCAGTGTGGACTTCAACGACTGGGCGAAATCGACATTTTCTCAGCGTCTGGACGTCCTCATTCCCAATCTGGTCGTAGCTTCTGTCGATGCCAAAGCGGCTCTTCGCCAGCGCAGTCGGATTAGCAAGAGCACGATTGACACACAGGCGTACTTGCAAACCGACATTCAGCTGCACATGCTAAAGAGAAAACTCCATTTCAGCGAGGACCGTCGCGAACAACAGAGTCATCTTAAGGAAAGCGACATGCGGACCAACAGGACACCATGGCTTCTGCTCGAGGATATGGAGGCATCTGAATACACAGTGCCCCCAGCCAAGATAGAGCCTCCGGCGATGACATACCCATACTTACCGCCTCCCTTGCGCGGCAAGTCTCTACTCCGGAGATGGAGTGGTACTGGATCTATGAGCTCCTCAGGGCTTTCTGCATCAAGCGCTTCCGTGGACACGGCTCCCAAAGCGCGCAGCCGACGGCGTCCGGCCAGTCTACACTCAGTAGCAGCCAGCTCCTTGAAGTATAGCATCCACGCCAATACTCCAAAGCCTGGCCACCACAAGTCAGACAGCAGGAGTACTCTTTCCGTACGCCCACCATTGTTGGAGAGACGAACGACAGCAAGTGTTTACTCCGACGCACTGGAGGGAGGTGAAGAGATTGTCGGAAAGATCGGCCAGCCAAGGTCCTCGATAGCACTCTCGAGCTCTTTGGAGACCCCGTATTTCCCCCTCGATGGAGTGGAGCTAGATGTCTCCGACGTGCCCGAGCCCCCGACAGAAGCACCTGGCTGGCACTCCGCGGCCCCTAATGCCTTAGTCTTCAACGATGTATCAGCAAGAACATTTGATGAAGACTTCGTTCATACTAGCTTCCTCTTGAGCTTTGAACCTGGAGTCAGAGCCCTTGTAACGCCGAATGCAGTCTCGACCGTGGTCAATCTCATAGACTCTCTCCAGGACAAGCACCCGGAGGACATACTTGATACCTTCCAGGTCGACATAATGGGCAAAATATTGGATTTTCAAAAGCGGATTGATGGCATAGGCACCTCTACAGAACTCAGTTTGAGGTTACCCTGTTTCCAGCTTCGGTTCATCAACAACATCACCGCCGAGAAAACCAGTGCGCCAGGCAAGGATCAGTATGACTTGATTCTGGACAATTTGTCTGTTTCTCTCCGGCAGAAGAACTTCCCCTCTGAATCGGCCGTCAAGAAAAGCACATTGGCGGTGCATACGGTTCTGAAGTCACTGACGGTTTCTGTGAGGGAGAAACAGCCGAACTCGGCTGTGAGTGATGTCGCTGTGCAAGCCATACTCACGGACATGCTCCTTTGGTTGGTGACTGGTAAATCAGTCTCCGTCAATGTGTCCTTCCGCGGCCTTGAGGTTGCAAATTCAAGCAAAAAACTGCAGTACCTCGCCTCTTTGATCCACCGCTCAACACTTCTTGTGGACGAGATCGAGGCCAAATTTGCAGCCGTCAGCCCAAAGAGTGAGAGACGACTTTGCTACTTGGCGTATGCACTTACTACCGCTGGCGGAGACATTCCCGATCCAGCATTCATCACCAGGCCATCCTATGCCTTGCGCGCAGCCAACAATCACCTCCGAAATCACGACTCCTGGAAGATCATTTCCCGCTTCCGATACATATATGATAGTCTTATGCCCAGCGTGAGAGACGAGATTACTCAAAGATGTGTCGAAGGGTTAATGTGCTGTCCGGACGATGCCGAAGCGAAGGTCATTCAGATATGGGACCAATGGCGAGAATGGGACCTGGCCCACGTGAAAAAGAGCCTGGCGATGCGCGCATTGTATGGACCCATCGCGGACACGGAGGAAGCCACTGAGGAAAAGCCGGTGCCGCTCGACATTTCGGTCAAAACCGCCGGAATCCGGATCGTCATAGATCCTGGTCCGGAACAAAGCGAGATACTGTTTCAGCTTCTGACCATCAATGCTGCACTATCACCACCCCCGGAGCCTTCAGGGTTGATGTTGCTGGACCAAGAATGTCCCACCAAGTCTACTGTCGTCGAGATCTCTACCAGGAATGTCCTTGTCAAGTTCAGCTGGGAGATATGTGAGCTGGTAGAGAACGTTCTCACTCTCTTCCAAACACAAGCGCCACATGCGAAGGCGAGCAAGCAGGAACAAGACTGTTCCATTTCAGAGGCTTGTAGCAGCAAGGCTGCCAAACCAGAGGTTCACGACTTCCAAGTCCTCTTTACAACTGAAAAGGGCAGCATAAGCTTGGACACCATCAACTTGCGTCATGTTTCCTCCTCTTATGGGATGAAGATATCGGTTACTGGGTCAAACAGGAGCGCAGCAGATGAGGGCACAAGTATCAGCGCCCTCGTCCATTCTGATGCTGCTGGATCTGAGCTTCGGTCACGCGGCAGACTTCTGATGAGATCTGAGGTTGTCCGGCCCAGCATATTCATATCCCATGATGATGATGAGTGGAGACATCCCATGCCAGAGGGGTGGATGGTTGTTGGCAAATGTGAAGAGGTATCATGGAAGGTCCAGGAAGATATTCTTGGAATCATCGAAGTGGCAAACTCGATCATTTGTGACGAGGTTGCCTACTTCGCATGGCAAGTGGAACGATTCAAGAAGCCTGGCAATGCAGAGCCCGCGGCTAGTGAGCCGAAGAAAGAACCGAGCCTTCCAAACATCACTGTCGCTCTGCTGATGGATGCCTACCGCATTGATGTTGCTCTGCTTCAATCATTGACCTATGTGGTCTCTGGTCAGATGGGAAGAGTTTCAGCAGCACCTGTTCTCGGAGGAGCCCCTACCTTGAATGTCAACTTTGATCTCGACCGGCACACCCACTACCTGAAGAGTCACGACAAGTACGGATGGCAGAACATAGCTGCTTTCACTTTCCCCCTGCACAACGGCCATCTGCAGCTGGTAGATTCTCCGGCTGGACCAAAGATCGTCTTCAACAGCATCATGGAGAACTTCGTCATTGAGGCTTCTGCTGTCCATGGTCTGCTCACTACTATTCAAGAGCCCGAGGTCGAGAATGTCATGAAGACGATCAAGGAAGATATTGAGGTGCTCCAGTCGAACATCAAAGAAGCTTTGCCAAAGGGAGACAGTGCCGCAGTCTCTCCAGTGTCGAGCGAAGAAAGCCGTCCGGTAGCATTCGACGCGAGCTTCGTCATGACCGGCATGAGCGTTATTGCTCGGGCGCCGACAAAACTGCCGGACTCGTCCGCCTCCACACTGGCTTTCGAACTCAACCGTATCCAAGGCAAAGCGAGCAACATTTCAGAAGACGGGTCTGTCCTTCCCCTACCAGAATTTTCAGCCGCGCTCCCTCACATCAGCATGTCCCTCGAACTCTCGGAAGGAGAGAATATCCGGCACTGCGGTAATCTTCTTTTCGGACTCGAACTTCGCGGCACACTCCAAAACAGCGTCTCGGACATGCCGAGGCGAGACTACAGAGTCCGTAGCACAGGCCTTGAGATCAACGTGTTTGCGGACACGGCTTCAGCTGCTGTTGAGGTCATGAACCACCTGCAGGAAAGAATCAAGGTTCTCGACCTTTCAAGAGAGAGGAGGTATCTCCGGAAGCTCCGCCAGCCCAAGCGGAGACCTTCCCACCTTGCCAACACCATCAATGGCGACGACGATGGCTCACCCAGCATTGCGTCCAGCGGATTGTTCACCTCGGCTGCCTCACTTGAGCTCACCAACGTCCAAATCAGTTGGATCGTAGGGAACTCTGTTCCCGCGTATCCGGGTCGCGAAAGTGAGGACTTGGTCTTGTCCTTCAAGAGAATCGATCTCGCAACGAGAAGCGAGGAGGCGGCCAGACTTGCCATCGAGGACATGCAGCTTCAAATGGTTCCGTCAAGCCAGCCCAAGACGCAGCGTTCGCTCAATTCGGCACTTCTTCCCGAGGTTGTTTTTAACGTCTCGTATGCCTCCTCAAAGACGGATCGTCGGTTCGCTTTCCATGCCGCAGGAAAGTCACTTGACCTTCTTCTCGAGTCACGCTTCGTTCTGCCGGCGTCTATCTTGGAGAGGTCAATTTCTCTCGCAAGTCAAAAGGTGCAGGCTGCGACTGCGTCCTGGAAGACGGTTACCACGCCGAACGAGGCGCCACGCAAAAGCTTGTTTAACAACAAGAAGCTCTCTTCGCTCATTGTTGACGCAGACTTTGCGGGCGCGGTTGTCACCCTTCAAGGAAAGCGTGAAATGTCACGCACAAATTCTCGTCTAACCAATGGTCGCTATCCGCAGTACGGACGATATGGACAGTTCGCCAGTGATGGATCAAATACGAGCACGACACTCCGTGCTCCTGGCATCTCGCTCAAGGTCGAATACAGGGATGACTCTCTCGACCCGTCGCTCAATGCTGAGGTCAAGGTCAATGCCTCGAGCAACTTGTTGCATCCCACCGTGGTCCCCCTAATCATGGACATCTCGAACAGCATCAAGGAAGTCGTCCAAGACAAAGACAAGGACCAGAAGCCGAAGAAGCCCATGGAGCTCAAGCCATCGCAGAAGTTCCTCGACGAGGAAAGTCTCATCACAGCGGATCCGAGCGCCATTCTCGGAAAGACGCGACTCAACATGGGCCTTCGCATCTGCCAACAAGAATTCAGTCTGAGCTGCCAGCCGATTGCCCGCGTGGCGGCTACGGCCCGCTTCGAAGATATCTACCTCACAGTCAACAGCATCAAGTCGACGGAACAAGGCCACTTCTTCGCTGTGTCTTCCACCTTTGACAATTTGCAGGCCTCGGTGCAACACGTCTACTCGAGAGAGTCCACGTTCAGTTTCGACGTCGATCGCATCGTGCTGTCCGTCCTGAACAGCAAGCATCTAAGCGGCACGAGCGGCATCTCAGCCATACTCAAGATCAACCCCATGAGGACCCACATCAACGCCCGACAGCTCCAGGACTTCCTGCTCTTCCGAGAGATCTGGGTACCGCCAGAGGTCCGCCAGGCGGCCTCGTCGAAAGCGGCCGCCGCCCCCAGCAACCCGCCGCCTTCGGACGAGTCGCCGCAGGAATACCTCGTCCAGCGGTACCAGCAGGTCGCCGCCGCCGCAGCGTTCCCTTGGAACGCGACCATCGCCATCGAGGAGATGGCCGTCGACCTCGACATGGGCCAGGCCATCGGCAAGCCGTCGTTCAAGATCGTCAACCTATGGGCGTCGTCGAAGAAGACGTCGGACTGGGAGCAGAACCTGTGCGTCGGCATCGACCGCGTCGGCATCGAGAGCACCGGCCGCACCAGTGGCTTCGTCGAGCTGCTGGACTTCAAGGTCCGCACGTCCATCAGCTGGCCGTCGTCGTCGAAGCAGCAGAACGGAGCGCGCAAGACGACGCCGCTCATTCAGGCGTCCATGGGCTTCGAGCGCCTGCGCGTCAAGGCGGCCTTCGACTACCAGCCCTTCGCCGTCGCTGACATTACGGCCTTTTCGTTCCTCATGTACAACGTCCGCGGCGGCGGCAGCAGCAGCAGCAGCAATACGGACGCGGATGGCAATGGCAGCGTGCAACACCAAGACCGTCTGGTGGCCACGCTCGAAGGCGACCGCGTGCAGGCGTTCATGACGCCCATCAGCCCGGCGCAGGCCATCGCGCTGATGCAGGCCGTCGAGCGGCTGGTGCAGGAGAACCAGACGGCGTACCAGCAGTCGCTCAAGGACATTGAGAAGTTCCTGCGGCGCAGCTCGACCAACAATATCAACAAGCAAAGGCGAACCAGCCTGGAGGAATTAGCGCCTTCGCAGAAACCCGACTCCAGCGAGCTCGATGGCGCCAACGGCGACGACAACGACAAGAAGAAGAAGCAGCGCGAAGCCCCCATCTCTCTCCACACAGACGTCGTCGTCACGCTCAACTCCATCAGCGTCGGCGCCTTCCCGGGCGCCTTTTCGGACCAGCAGATCCTCCTCCTCACCGCGTCAGACGTGCAAGCCCGCTTCGCCGCCGCGCTGGATGACACCACCGACTCCTCCGACACGTACCGCATCCACAGCGGCCTCGGCATGACGCTCGGCCAGCTCAGCGTCGCGCTCGCCTCCATCGGCGCGCCGCCCCGCGGGCCCGCCCGCGCCGTCAGCGAGCTGACCGTCGAGGACGTCGTGGGCGCCGCGTCGGCGGCTAAGGGCGGCACGATCTTGCGCGTGCCGAAGGTCATTGCTACCATGCAGACGTGGCAGGCGCCCGGGAGTAATGCGATTGATTACATCTTCAAGAGCTCGTTTGAGGGGAAGGTGGATGTGGGGTGGAATTACAGCCGGATTAGTTTTATCAGGAATATGTGGAATACGCATTCGCGCGCGCTGGCGAATCGGCTCGGCAAGCCGTTGCCCGAGTCGGCGGTTAAGATTACGACGGGGGCGGATGGGGAGGGTGGTGCGTCGTCGTCCGCCGCTAAGACCACGACTGAGGCGAATGGAACGGATGAAGCAGCAGCAGACCCCGCAGCAGGAGGGGGGAAGATCACAGCCGTCGTCAACGTGCCGCAGTCACGGTACGAGTACACGGCGCTGGAGCCTCCGGTCATCGAGACGCCGCAGCTGCGCGACATGGGCGAAGCCACGCCGCCGCTCGAGTGGATCGGCTTGCAGCGCGACCGCCTGCCCAACGTCACGCACCAGATCGTCATCGTCACGTTGCTTGAGATCGTCAAGGAGGTTGAGGATGCGTATGGGAGGATTTTGGGGTCGAGTTAGTTTTTCTGGGGGGAGAGGGGGGAAGGGGGTGGAGGGGGAGGGAGGGGTTGCATGTACTAATCCTGTTTCCTTTTCAGTTGCTTTGTTCTTTGGTTTGTAGAAGGCGTTTTTGGGTTCTGAGCGTTATTGGGTGAGATGGCTGTTGGCATATTTGTCGGCCTCTCGCGTGTAATTCTGTACGGGGATATAATTGTAGACTTTCATCCACAGAAGAAGACACAGTAAGCTGTGAGGATTTTATGGAAATACGGAGTAAATTCCGCATATTGATACATCTTTCGCCACCTTCTCTTATCATCAACGGCTGTGACTAGAACAGAGAGTGCGACGACACTCAAGAGCCATCATCCTACTTCTCGCCTCCTCCTCTAAAACTCTCACTTTCTACTCTAAAACTCTCGCTATCAAATTTACCGCCCTTATATCGCACGGCATTTGTATCTTCGCCGAAAAGAAAGCCTCTCTCTTTTTCTGGACGAGATCAAGCGGCGTATTTCCTTCTTTGTTCCTCCTGTCCATCGCGGCACCGCAATGTACAAGGATTTTAACCATTTCGATGCTCTCATTCTGAACGGCATAGTGAAGTGGTGTGCTCTCCGACGCATCTTGGCGATCAGAGGGCTTGCCGGCCAAGAAGCCGTTGAGATTGTCCTTGGGGAAGTTCAGAACTCCAAATATGAGGCAATTTTTCCTTTCCTCATTCCATATTCCGTGAAGGATAGCAGTGACCATCTCGAGGCAGCCACTCTTCGCAGCGCGATGCAGCGGCGTCATCTTCTTGTTGTCGACCCCTTCCGGGTCGGCCCCAAGATCTAACAAAAGTTCCCCTATGGCAGTATAGCCATTTTGTGCAGCGCGATGTAGGGGTGTCATACCGTAGTCAGCATCCGGGATGTCAAGGAACGATCTTCGGAACGTGACTTCCCATGTTATCTCCTTCACGGCAGCGACATCATTGAGCTCAGTAAAGTTGTGGAGGAGCAGCGATACAGAAGCGACTGCTCGCACCTCTTCTATTGATGAGGGGAGGAAGCCGGCGGCCTTCGAACACACATTAAAGAGACCCCTCCGTCTTTGGCGCCCTGCCGTCACGCAGTCGACGAAGTTCTGCTTGTCTAGGTTCATAGCCTCGCCGTCAGCGCCGGCTCGCAGCAGGAGCGTGACGCCGCGGGCGTCATTACGTCTCGCTGCGCAGTGCAGAGCGGTTTCGCCCCTGTCGTCCCGGACATTTACGTAGCCCGCGAGGATGCCCGCGCTGGCCGCCGCATCGATCAATAGCTCCACCCTGCTCGAGGGTTTGACGAAAATATCGAAATTAGAGTGAGGGCCGTAGTGTAGAGCCGTTCGTCCGCTATCACATTGAGCGTCCAGGCATTCGACGAGGACCCCCGCTTGCTCTGCCGCACCGAGCAGGTGTTTCATGGTTTCAGGTGATACTGGTAGTTGCGCGGCATAGTGTACTGCGGTCATTCCGCTGTTATCTTTTGCTTTGAGCAGGCCTACAGCGTCTGGCCTCTGTGCGACAGCTTGGATAACCATGAGTGCGGCATTCTGGTCATTCTGCCGCATGGCATAGTGTAGCGGTGTCCGGCCGCAGCTGTCGATGACGTCCATCGCAGAGCCATCGCGTATCATGCTTTCCACCACTCTCGAGAAGCCTCGGGAGAGAGCGTAATGAAGTGGCGCACTATTGGCTCCATCATCACCGCGCAAGAGAGTAGCTACAGTGTGAAAGTCACCTCCCGCCTGTCCGGCGCCGGATGCCGCATTCTCAATCATGTTAAGCGCGGCCTCCTGGTTCCCAAGCTTCAGGGCGCACGGCAGCTCTTGTGCTCCTCGAAACGGCTGCGCGCCGGCCTTGAGCAAGTCCGCCACTACGGTCTCATAGTTGGCCGTGTCACTAAGGCGTTTCTGAAAGCGGCACCTAAAGTTGTCTCTAATGCAGTTTGTATACTGGTCCATTTTCAGATCCCTAACTCGGTTCTCTGTGGCCCAAGATGCTGTCATGAGGGACGCATTGAGGGCGGTCTTGAAGAAGCCACCCGTGGTGTTCGGATCTGCTCCGGCATCAAGCAACTTCTGCACGACCCTGGGGGAATTTGTTGCAGCAGCGGCTTGGAGCACAGTGCCGAAAAACCCACCCGTCGCGTTGGGGTCCCGACCCTCTTCCATAAGAGCTTCGACGATCTCCTCGTGGCCCTCGAATGCGGCGGCCTGCAGTGCCGTGCTGAACAGGTGCCCCCGGCCGACGGGTTCGCCCGAGAATTCCACGAAGTGATAATGTCTGGACCATTGATCCAGTGCGGTGCTATGATCATGTGAGCTCCCGCTCGACCGGGAGAATACGTCCGGGATCCAAGCAGATAACCGACCTATAAATGATGGCGTACTGGGCGGCGAAAGCGGCGGGGATAGATTAGCGAGAGGGCGAAGGCCGCGGCAGTGGCGCAGCAGCTCTTTCACGACGGCGGTATTCCCGTAGAGGGCTGCGTCGAAGATTGCAGACTCGATAGATGGCTGTGTGCTGTGCGTGAGGAAGCCGTGGTTGAGGAAGACCCGGACCAGCTGCAACAAACCCGTCCGGACCACCTGCCGCAATGCTCCCTCGAACCACATGGTGCTAGTGGAACGCCTTTTCGCCTTTTTCAGCAGCGCTTCGACGACGCCTACATGGCCACAAGCGCAGGCAACATCGAGCGCGGTCCCCTGGGGGCCACCAACCTCATCTACTATGAGACCGGCTTCGATAAGCATCCGCAAAACGCCCTCATCGCCCACCTCAGCAGCGACGTACAGAGGGCTGATAGATCGGTGAATCCCAAAGGAGGTAGTCCAGAATCCCAAGGGAGGGCGGGATGTCTTTACCTCACAGACATGATATGATTTGCGCTCAAGGCAACTCTGTAGGTAGTATTTTAGCCCATATGATATAGCAGTGCGCAGGGCATATGATTGAAGGACACTCTCCATCGAAGCGTGGTCTAATCCTTGCCGATAAAATTCCAACCTCGTTGTACCGGTCTGGTAGCACGCCCAGATGCGGAATGCATCTCCACTCTGGAAAAAGGCTGTGACTGCACTGACAGTCTCTTCGTCCGTACCAGCTGCACTCGCATGTTCGAAGAGATAAAATCCGGTGTAGAAGGCCAGCGGAAATTTGTCGTGCGAGTCCTGGTCATATAGATCCACGTCCAGCGTAGACAGGAAGTAAATGTAACGCAGAGAGGTCTTTAGAATGGCTTTGTTAGCCTCAATCTGTCCAAAAAAGTTGATCTGCCTCTCCTCTGGCGTGCGGTTGAATAAAAGGTAGTCCCTGACGCTCGAATGCGCAAGGACAATCTCGGTCCACCTATCAACGCTGTCTCCAGAACACGACCCGCGCAGAGTGAAGCCGTCTTTGGGATCAGGTTCGCGCAGAGTGACAAGGCTTGAACAGTAGTGTGTTACTTCGCGAGGATGTTTGATCCTCATGGAGATATTGAATTCCGAGCACTTGACGGATAGAAACTCGTTCGCTTCCAGAAGCCGGATTGGCCGTTTGCAGAATAGCAGAAACTGCAGAAGCCTATAAGCAGCGTCTCTCTTTTGTTTTGGTATGCGCTCTAGTATCTGATCGTATGTGTCGGTGAGGTCCTGTGGGAGTGTTCTCAATACCTCATCAATCTCATCATCTCCAAATGACTCGGTCTGCGGGTGATCCAAGAGCTGATCGAGTTGGCACACAACCCATCTGAACCTGCTTGCCCATTAGCCCCCGGCCTGATGGGCCTCATTAGTGGATGTGGATCCCTACATGCCGTTCGCCCGTCTGAGTAGAACATCCTGAATCTTGCGTAGCGACTCTTCGGACCACCTCTGGCCTTTGTTGAGCTGGTATCCTTCAATACGTGCCAACACATACTTCTCAATGTCGCAATCCGCGCTCATTTCGAGAGACTCGCATTTTCCGTGAAGTTGTTCTTCAATGTCTCTTTCCCTGCGGCTGGTGACAAGAAAGCTAAACCGATTAGGATGAAGCTTTAGCGTTTTTATGATCCAATTGCATATTGTTTCTCTCTGCCTGGCTTCCATTTCATCTAGTGCGTCGATCACAATCTTGACGTCTGAGTGCAATGCTGTCATCTGAAAGAGAATTTCTCCCAGCTTCCTCTCACATAGTTCGCCCCGGAAGGTTCTAAGGCGTTGGTACAAGTCTTCCAACATGTAACCGTGCGTTCTCGACAGCTGAACCAGAAAGCTGCGCAACATGTAGCCCAACGGTCGTAAGTTCTCGCCCTTCTTCAATTCCTGAATGTCGAAATAGTAATGGAGAACCACCTTCGACACATTTTCCAACGCTAAATTGCTTTGTAGGTAGTTGATCACGCTTGCGCTGAGGACTGTTTTGCCACTTCCCGGCAGCCCATACACCCAAAGGAGCGAGCCGCAGCTGTCCCTCCAGCGCTGGAACTTGCTGATATCCAGGAACCATTGCCCGGCTTCGTTTATATCGAGGTTTACGCTTTGAAGGGTACTCTGGATCTCCGCGCTTTTCGAGTAGGTATTGGTCGTTTTGAGAGTGCTCTCGATTTCGTTCTTCATCGTATGGTATGCGATCATATCCACTTCAAATCATTTAGCGATATCCATAGAGAATTTCCAAAAAGCTTTAAAACAAATCTATTTAACGAGATGTGGGCTGACCTCTGTCTTTCATCCAATCCTTAGCCGTGACCGCCTCCTCTACCGTATCACGGGCCATATTGAGGAGCAGCTCCTTCGCGAATGCAGCCGCAACGAGAGCAGCATAGTTGTGCCAAATGTCATTCTTATGAGAGTCCGAATAGTCACAAATGCCTCTAATGACCAAGCAGGGGAAGTTGTTCATAACGCCAGCCGCTTCCATCTCGTAGCAAAGACACTCCGAGGCGAAAGGATGGTGCTTAAGCAGGTCTTCCCTATCCTCTGCATTCTTGACTACGACGTTGCCGGATGCAATGGTTCCGTAGTGAACCTTGGGATCAGAACTCCTCCGCGGCTCTCGCTCAACTTCATGTTGCGCAGAGCAGGTCTTGCAGTTCAGGTGCCTTTCCGGATGAGCATAGGAGGGATAGAAGAGGCGGTCTTTCTTCTGGCCGGGGTGCTTATACCCGCGCTCGTTGGCCATGTACTTGTTCGTCTCCTCCAGGTCGGCAATAATGTTCGGCACGATGGATGGGCTCTGGTCATGCTTGGCCTGCAAGGCGGACAGTCCATATAGGAGGGTAGGGGGCGGGCGGTTCAGGGAGCCTTTCACTTGTAGCCCGTCCTTAGTGGCTTTGTAGTGGTCGTACTGGATGACGCCACCGCTCCCGTTCGGCTGGCTAACCACCACGTCACCAAGCCGGACGTCGGGAATATCAGATCTCAGTCGATAGGCGTCCCCCTCGTTATTGAAACGCGGGATTGCACCACCGATTCCAACTAGAAGGCTGAAGCGGATGCCGGGGAAGGACGCCAGCATACGCGTCGCTGTCTGTGCGGCGGCGACCAGTCCGTCTGTTCCCGCCTCGAGCGAGGTGAGGACGAAATTGTGATTGCCCATCTTGCCCCACGAGTAAACAAGGTGGTCGCCTTCAGCTTTCTGGAAGTCTGTGGGAGGGCCGTGGATCTCGTCGCGGAGGGCTTCGGCAGCAGCGCGCTCACAGGAGAGCGGCGCAAACCATCCTACGGAGTACGACCGGACGCTGTATTGAATCTTGTGGGAACGTGGTGGAACTGCCATGGCCGTAAAAGGAGGAGTGGTAGGGAAAGACGACTATTGAAAAACTGAAGACTTGGGATCGCGGAATACAAGACAGCGGAGAGCCAGACTCATAGCTGACAACTTTGAATGGGGAATAAGTGAAAATAACTGCAAGTAGAGGTAGGAAGATGTTGGTTTGGGAGATTGGAGATTGGAATAAGGGGTGCTAGACGGGCATATTTATGTTTTACTGGCTGCGATAATTCTTTTCATCCCGCGGCAAAGCTGAGGCAGTGCACACCGCCGTCCAAGCCAGTAGGCAGAAAGTCAAAAGCCCGGAGCGGCGAAGGCGTGGCCGGTATGCCTGCCGAAAGCGTAGCTGCGGAATCATTAGTGCTTACGGCGAAATTTCGTGGTAGGGGTTGATTGGATGTGTCTCAATTCTCTACACTGCCTTCCTCCACAAGGCAGAAACGTCGGCACATTGCCGAGTCCTCTCTCGAACGCGGTCGCAAGGGGCATTGGCGAAATATCCTTGCAGGATAGATTCTATGCAAGCTGCAGGCGACTTTTCACCCTCTATTATCGTGCTTGGAGCACCACTTTTGCCAGATGGCAATGTCCTGCGCTTACATGTCAGAGTCGCGGGTGTTCATAAAAAAGAAACTTCGCTCTAGCTGTTAGCTGCGGAAATCCCTGTATAATGAGGCCGTTGTGGAAGACTGCGCGTCAAGTATTGGTCAGGGCTCTCACAGAGAGCGCTTATCAAGCTCAAGCGCTCCTGAAAGAGCGTATCGAAGCATCTAGGGGTCTAGGTTATTATCAAGTAAGTGGCCCGCCCGCACTTAGCTGGCTCAATCACTTAGCAATCGCTTACAAGATGGGAGCGTTGGAAGACTTGACAGGTGGCGAGCTGGGAACGCAAGGCTGAAGCAACAAAATGAGTGCGGGGTAAAGTTTGCCAGATACTTATTTAATACTTATCGTTTAAAGTTGTGTTCGTCTGCCACAGTATAAAAGGAAAAAAAAATGTTATGGGATCCTGCTGTCATTCATCTGTACCACAAAATCAAAACAACATCGATGGATGAAAGAAAAAAAAAAGGATGTTGATGAGGACGAGACTCGAACTCGCGCGGGTTGCCCCACCAGGAAACTTGTTAAGCTAACACCTTAACCTGGCGCCATAACCAACTCGGCCACCTCACCAATTGATAGGCAATCTTCAAGTGAATTTGGAGATTCACTGCGCGATGAAGGGATTTGCAAACCAGTTGTGTATATGTAGCTAGCAACCAGTTGACTACCTGTTCGCACGACGTTGACTACTAGTGCACGGACTGTCTACCTGCCTAAAGTCACTTCCCACTTACTTTTGATATGGTGGGAGGAGAAGACTTCTGCGCTTTTGCCTGGTAAGTAACATCCATTGAAAGTAAACGAGATGGCCTTGTTTCGCTCAGCTTCACACTCAATAAACAGCCAATGTGTTGAACTGTTCTCGGCCTATTCAGAAACTCTATAAGGATATATATATAGGTATATTTTTTACACCGTCCCACTCCTTCGCAATACACTTCATATCATCAAATACAAAGGCAAACAAACAAGCCCACGCCAACAAAACGTACAACAGTACAAAAGAAAAGCGAGCCAACGCCACCTACACACCGCCTCCAGTCCACATCCCAATTCCAAATATCGACTTACCATCACCAAAAAAAGAAAAAAGACAATCCCCACCAGAAAGAATTAACCCCCTCCTCACCAATCCAACCCCGCACCACTACCACAACCACCCTCTCCACCCACCGCAATCTGCCTCACCTTCACCACCTCTTTCTGCACGCCATTCTCAAGGTGGTGGCCAGCGACACCATTCTCACCACCAACCTTCCTCCCCCTTAACCCCTTCGCCGCCACCGCCGCCGCCGCCCGCATCTCCACCCGCCCGATCTTCCTATCCAACCCCTCAAACGGATCCGCCCCCGCCTCCCCCCTGCGGACCTTCCACCTCTCCGTCCCAAGCAGGGCATCCAACTCCTCCACCGGCGGCAGTCTAACATACACCCAGCCATCCTTCCTCTCCTCGACCTCAAACGTCTTAATACTAACCTCCGCATCATTCCCACATGACCCCGGCTTCTCGCCATCGAGCTCGTAATTCCGCTTATGATACGGACAACTGACCCACAGACGTTTCGACGCCGGATCATCCCCGACCAGCCCGTCCGCGAGGACGAAAGCGCGCTTGTGCGGGCACATCTGCTGGGTGCAGTAGAAGCGGCCCTTCGCCTTGAAGATGGCGAGCTGCGTGTCGCCGCGCTTGACGGCGACCGAGTCGGCCGTCGGCAGGTCGCGGAAACGAGCGGCTTCGACGAGGGGCTGCCACGCGAGCGGGCCATTCCACTGGTGGCCGCGGAAATCGACTTTCGCGCTGTCCTTGGGCCAGTAGGCGGGGCGCTCCTGCTCGCGTTCGACGACGGGCTCGACGGCCGGAGGGACGGATTCGTCTGTGTTGGCGAATTGCGAGAAGAGGGCGCGGCGGGCCGGACTGGTGACGACCTCGGTCCACTCGCAGAAGAAGGACGCGACGAGGTCGGCCATCTGGCGCTCGAGGTCGGCGGCGATGCCGAGCTTGTCTTCCAGCACGACCTGGCGCAGGTACGCGATGCCGCCGGGCAGGCCCTCGATCCAGCGGGCGGTGCGCTGCAGCTTGTCGGCGGTGCGGATGTAGAAGGCGAGGTAGCGGTCGAGGATGGGCACGACGTCGTCGGGCGGCACGTCCTTGGCCAGCAGCTCCGCGTGACGCGGCTTCGCGCCGCCGTTGCCGCCGACGAAGATGTTGAAGCCCTTCTCGGTGGCGATGAGGCCGAAGTCCTTGCTCTGCGCCTCGGCGCACTCGCGCACGCAGCCCGACACGCCGCCCTTGATCTTGTGGGGGCCGCGGATGCTCTTGTAGCGCTCTTCCAGGCGCACCGCCATGCCGACGCTGTCGCCGATGCCGAAGCGGCACCAGGTCGAGCCGACGCAGCTCTTGACGGTGCGCAGCGACTTGGCGTAGGCGTGGCCGCTCTCCATGCCGCCCGCGATCAGCTCCTCCCAGATGGGCAGCAGGTCCTGCTTCTTGGCGCCGAACAGGTCGATGCGCTGGCCGCCCGTGATCTTGCAGTACAGGTTGTATTTTTTTGCCACGGCGCCGATGACGAGCAGCTTGTCGGCCGTGATCTCGCCGCCCGACACGCGCGGCACGACCGAGAAGGTGCCGTTGCGCTGGATGTTGGCCAGGAACTTGTCGTTGGTGTCCTGCAGGCCGCGGCGCGGCGCGTCCACGATGTGCTTGTTGAAGAGCGAGGCCAGGATGGAGCCGATGGTCGGTTTGCAGGCTTCGCAGCCGACTGACGTTGCGTCCTTGCCGCACGCCTGCATGACCTGCTCGAACGACTCGAGCTTCTTGACGTAGATGATGTGGAACAGATCCGCGCGCGAGTATTCGAAGTGCGGGCAGAGGTGGTTCTTGACCTCCTGGCCCATCGACGCCATGGTCTTGTTGAAGATGGTCTGCACCAGCGGCATGCAGCCGCCGCATCCCGTGCCGGCCTTGGTGCACGACTTGACGTCGCCGATGCTCTTGCACGTGCCGTCCTTGACGTTCTTGACGACCTCGCCTTTGGTGACGTTGTGGCAGGAGCAAATCTGAGTGTCGTCGTCGCTGTTTTTCGTTAGCTTGAGTGCGGCCCAGACACTGACACTGAATCACTTACAGATCATCACCACCCTCGTCGTCGCCCTTCTTGGCCCCAACAATCAACTCGCTGGGCGGGATTTCGAGAGGTTTCTGGTTCTTAACCATCGGGACGAGCTTCACGTAGTCCTTCGTATCGCCAATCATCATGCCTCCCAGGAGATACTTGCCGTCCAGCGTAAACAAATACTTCTTGTACACCTGCTGAAACGGGTCCTTGTACGTGAGAGCCTTGACCAGCGGCGGCGCCGGACCCTCAGTAAGCGTCTTGACCCGGTCCTCCTCCTTCTTCGCACGACGAACGACGGCCGCCGGCAGCTCCTTCGGCCCGTCGCGGTCGGCGAAGAAGTCGCCAAAGCTCGCGACCTCGACGCCGAGCAGCTTGAGCTTGGTGCTCAAGTCGGGCCGCTTGAACTTGCGCACCGAGTGCGCCTTGGCCTGCGTGAGGTTGAAGGCAAGCACGTCGGCCATCTCGACGCCCGGCGCGATGAGGCCGAACGTTTGCTTCTCCCAGCTGGCGCACTCACCAATAGCATAAACATCCGGCGCCGACGTCTGCAGGTCGTCCGCCACGACAATGCCGCCGCCTCTGTCGGCGCACCTGATGCCCGCCTGCCGTGCCAGCTCGTCGCGGGCCTTGATGCCGATCTGTGTATTCCCGTGTCAGCCATTAAAATCATTCCCCTTTGCTCCGCTCTTCCTTACCGCAAAGCACAAACACGAGCACTCCATCTCCTCCCCATCCTCGAACCTAACGCCCCTGACCGCGTTGTCCTCCTCGTCGACCAGGATCCTCCCCACACGCCTGCTCAGCAGCACGTCGAGCCCGAGCGCGCGCACCTGCTCGACGACCATGGCGCCAGCGTCGGCGTCCAGCTGCCGTGACAGCACCCAGCGGTTGCGCTCGATCAGGGCGACTCTCCCAAAATCCTCGAGGTCCATCATGGCCTTGGCCGCCTCCAGCCCGAGTAAGCCACCGCCCACCACGGCGCCCGCCGTTCCCCTCTTCGTGCTCGCGTACTTGATCAGCTGCTGCAGGTCGTCGATGGTGCGGTACACGAAGACACCCTTGGCGTCGTGGCCGGGTGTGTGGTGTGGTAGTAGTGCGTCTGAGCCCGTGGCTAGTACTAGGATGTCGTAGGCGACGGTCTCGCCTGAGGCTGTGGTGACGAGCTTCGAGTCTGGGGTGATCGAGGTGACTTTCGTGTTGATGTGGTGGGTGAGCGCGCCTTCGGGCATGCTCGAGTACTGGGCAGGTGAAAAATCAGCATGTGTGTGTTGTTACGAGAGGGAGGGGAAGAAACAAAAAAAAGGGCCGTCCAACTCACCCATTCCTTTGGATTTAGGTATAAGTTCTCCACTTGCCTGTGCTGGAAGAAGCTCGTCAGGCCCACGCGGTTATACGCCAAGTGCGGCTCCTCGCCGATGACCACGATGTCGTATTCGCGGCGTTTTACATCGTACTTCAAGAGCTTTTCTCTGTTTTTTTTTCCCGTCAGTCATGCAGGGGGGGGAAAATCAACGTGGTGACAGATGCACACCGGGGATGAAAATGAACACTTACACAAACGCAATGCCAACCATACCCAATCCCACGACCACCACCCTTTTCCTCTGCGCATGGCCATTCGGAAGGCCGTTCGTCTGCTTCAGCTCTTCTACCGTCTCTGGCAGCCTGTTGGCCTCTGGATCGTTCCACTCGCTGTTGCTCATGTTTTAGGCGGGGATGGCGACCCTTTTGCAGAAAATTGGGATTGTGCCGGCTTTTAAAATCTTATCTTCTTCTTCCTAGCTCTTACTAAAAATTGATAGAAGTGCGACCAACGCCGTGGGGTCGATTTTCCGGACCGGCTTAGTAGAGGCGGCGGGGTTGACGAGTAAGCTCCGGGTTTGTCACAAAAGCTCTACCTAACGCGATATGTGTTTCGTGTTTAGGGGAAGATAGAGGAGGAAAGCGGAGTGAGATTATTGACAGCAAGTAAGGACCATTACCGCCGAGATCAGCAAAAAAATGCTGAGAGTATGAAGGGAGAGAGAAAAGAGACGCGGTGTGCTTAAGCAAGCGTTTCGAAGAGCGCCTAGCCGGGGGAACAGAGCCCTGCGAGGCGAAGATAGAGGAGCAGGCCCAAAAAACCGGGAAGATAGCAACAAGACCAAAACGCTCTCCGACGGCGAAAGGATGATAATAAAAAAGTTAACAAGCAAAGGCTAAAAGCGCGCAGCGCCACACCTACTGCTCATGTGTCCAATCCGCGCATACCGTTTTGTCAACGAAAAGTGCCGGACTGGGGCGTGCGTCACACAGGGCGGGCGGAAACCTGGGTACCCGCACCAGCGCGCCCTTTCTCCGCGCAAGTGTCTGCGGAGGAAGACGTTGCATGCGAGCTGCTGCACAGAACCCGGCTTTCCCTGCCCCATGTCCCCGTCAACCACGCCCGCGGGTCCGGCGTGACGTGACATGGCATGCCCTTCGTTGCCCGCCGATTCTAACAAGGCACACGCCAAGCATCTTGTCGCGTGGGGAGAATCGAAGCGGCGAGGGAGATAAGGAAAGTTGTCAGCAAAAAAGTTGCAGAAGGCAGAAAGACGAATTGACGTCGAGGTTCCTCGGAGATGTTATTTCTTGCGGCCCGCCGTTGGTCGCAGATAAGCACACCACGCTAAGCCGCGCGCGGTAAGGCTCCCTCGGTGCGTTCGTCTTTGCATGCCCACGATCTCCTTCTTATCGCGGAAGGAAGATTTGCGACGTGTGCGCCCCCTGGTCGAGTGCCCGAAAGCAAGCGAGAAATGCTTCGGAGAAAAACTCCGAGGAAATGCTTTCGACGAACAACGGGTGGTGGCCTTGACGTCGCGAGATACCCAACAACACAGCCTGGACGCCCTGTTGTCTCGTGAGATGTCTACCAGTACCTCCGAGGAGCTCGAAATTGCGGTCGTGTTCGCCATTTGGGAAAAGTCAGGTCTTTGCTTCGGCTTGCCCGTCGGCCTTCTCTCGCTACGGTGCCCGTGTTTTGCCAGTAGCTTCAAACGTAGTAGTCCACGTTGGAACAGCAGGGCGAATGGCCACGAGGGAAGTTGTGCTCGTACAATCTATTCTTCGGGGTTACAATGCAAGGAGGAGAAACGACTTGAAGGTTGCCATTCCGATTCCAACTGCAATCCTGTGTTCCAATGTGGAACTTAATTAGTATCATAGCGGAAGGCTAGCGTGAAGAATAGTAGGGTCTTTGATTATGACTATATAAATGGTACTCACTAAACTGGAAAACAACACTCGACTTGTGTACATACTGTGAAAGCTATTGTTCAGACTTCAAAAATAAATTTCAATTTGACATTTGAATCCAAGAAATTTGCTTCAACCGCCCATAATATGGGCATAAACATGCGCATGACATATCCACGCTAGCTCTCAGCTACAATGCTCTTCTGTATGCAAAGGAAAACAAAGGGAGAAAAGGAAAAAGATATCTTCCCCCCATCCAAACCCCATGGCCCCCGTTCCCCTAAACGCCAAACGCTCTTCCCGCTCCCCATACAAAATCCTCATTCACGAAACGAAACCAAAACCAGAAACCCCCGAAAAGGCACTTAAAAAAACAACAAATCCTCATCTCTCCACCCAATCTCATTCAACGCCCTATGCGCGCTCTCCTCCAACGCCTCAGGCCCACACAACAACACCAAACTATGCTCCCCAACCGGCGCATACTCCTCCAACAACGGCCCCGCAATCCTCCCCCTCCTCCCCTCCCACCCCTCCTCCGCCTGCGTCAACGTGTACACAAGCCTGCACTTCTCCTCGCTCCCGCTCATCGCCGCGAAGGCGTCGAGGTCCGCCTTGCACAGGATGTCCTCGACGAGCCTATTGCCGTCCAGCACGGTGCAGCGCGTGCGGTCCTCGGCATCGAGCATGACGGCGCGCAGCACCTGGAAGATGGGCGTGATGCCGCTCCCACCACAAACCATGACGAAGCGCTTGACCGACCGCTCGACGCCATTAACGCTGCACCGCCCGCGTCCCAGGTACTCGAACTTGCCGACGGGGCCCTTGGCGTCGACGGGGTGGCCGAGCGGCAGCGCGTCGAGGGCTGTCGTCATCTTGCCTCCTTTGCGCTCTTTCGTGTCGAGGTAGAGCTTGACGAGGACGTCGACGGTGCCGCGCTGCGACGTCTGCGAGATGGGCGTGTAGGCGCGGATGATGGCCTCGCGGGTGACGGGGTCGCGCAGGCGGAGCATGAGGTGCTGGCCGGTGGGCAGGCCGAGGAGCTGGTCGGGGTGCTCGAGCTGGAAGGTGAAGATGCGCGTGTCCCAGGATACCGTCTTCTTGCTGTGCAGCGTGGCCCGGGTCCAGGCGCGGGGGTCGAGGAAGACGGGGCGAGGTTCGGTGGTGGGTTCTGGCTGGGCCTCGCCGCCGTCGCTGAGGATGCGTTTGGCGGCTTCGTCTAGGGTTCCGATGTGGTAGTGTGGCATCATGGCCTTCGCCGTCTCGCTGTCTGTTTGCTTTTGTCAGAAAACTGTTTGTGTACTTCTGGAAGACGGGGGGAAAAACTCACGAATGGCCATGAACTCATCCGTAGCATCCAATGCAGCCGCCGACACGATGCTCTGCGCGCCGCCCGGATGCCCCTGAAGAAAGCCCGTTCCGTCGTACACTTCGCCGTTGACCACGAACCACGGCTCCGTCTCCGTGTCATGCTTCCGGAACTCGTCGATCGATATCAACCTCTCGACCTTGTCGTTCGTCATCTTGATCTCGGCGACCGGTTCCACAGCTGGCGCCGCCGCCGCTTCCTCGCCACCACCGATCCTCTCGCCCCAGAACCCATTCGACAGGTCGCCGCCCGCCTTCTTCACGCGCTCCATCCAACCCCCCGGCATGAGCGCCGGCTGCGTCGGATGCTCGAAGCGCAGCACGTCATCACCCTCACGATGCACGACGATGCGGTACCAAGGGTTATTCATCATACCCAGCACCGACCAGTACATGTCTCTGGGCTGCACATTCATGCTCTCATCCATGGCGCGCACGACGATGTCGGCCGCCAGCTTCAGCTCACCCACCGCGACGTCGAGGTCCCAGAAGCACCAGCAGAAGCAGCTCTCGCGCCAATCGACGTCGAGGCGCCCGCCGAACAGGTCCTGCGGGACGGCCTCGCGGTAGCGGTCTTCGGCGTAGTTGATGTTGGCCAGTCGCCACGTCCTGCCCTGGTCGAGCGAGACTTCGACGCGGGTGACGCGCCGGCCGCCTCCGCCGTAGGCGTAACCTCTGACGCTGTAATGCTTCTCCTGGCTCGCCGCAGAGATGACTGACAACTTCTCGTCGTGGGCGGGGTAGGCGACGGCCGAGTTGGTGCTGAGGTCGTAGATGGCGTAGCGCTCGTCCTTCCACCAATTCGGGTCGTTGGCGGCGTCGTCCGGCGACACCATGGTCGGCAGGACGCGGTTGTCGTAGATGTGGTACCAGTTGTCGCTGGGCGCATCCGTCACGATGAGCTTCTTCAGCCACTTGACGCTCCTTCCACCGATCTGGCCGGGGATGACGCAGCGGAGCGGCTTGCCGTGGTCGGGGGTGAGCATCTCGCCGTTCATCTTGTGGGCCAGCAGCATGCCGCGGTTGGGGTCCAGCGCCCAGTTGAGCTTGACCGACGTGCCGTAGTAGCCGTTGGGCAGCTTGTCGGCGCCCTCCATGCACACGTACTTGGCCTTCCCGCGTAGTGGCCGCGCTCGTCTCAGGACGTCGCCCATGACGACGCCCGTCCACAGCGCCGTCGACACGCCCGCCGCGCCCCAGGAGAAGCCCTTGGTCTTGCGCACCACGTTCTGCTCCTTGCGCCTGTTGCCGGCGCAGACGAGCGTGATGGGATAGGTGACGTTGTCGTAGTCGGAGAGGAGCTCCTTCAACGTGATCCGTAGCGGGTTCTCCACCAGGCCTTCGACGGTGAACTCCCAGTCCGGGATCTCTTCGTCTCTGACCTCGGGCACCGCCCCATGGTTTCTGACGTAGAAAAGCTCCGGGCTGGTCAAGAATCCCTCGTTGTACAAATCGGACAGGGGGGCTTCGACGTTGAACGGGTGCACGCCCGTCAACCGTATTAATCTTGGGTCGCGCGGGACATGCGCATCTGGCGTCTTCTTGTCCGCGTCGAGAACTTGAACAGGTTTTCTCGGCGGCGGGAGAGGGAATTCGACGAGGGCTGGTGTTGAGCTCTCACCATAGATGGTCTCCGGGGGCGAGGGTGGTAAATGTACGCTAACAAGGTTTTTTTGCGGAGGTTCCACGGCCATCATGCACGCTTTTCGCTGGTTGGAACAATCACAAAACTCGAGAGACAGACAATTGAAGCAACACCGAGAAGCAACGAGAGGTCGTGAAACACGGAGCGAGTAGAGACAATGGATTTTGTCATCAGGTTGATAGGCTGCCGGAGAATTTGCGAAGAGGCAACGAACATAGTGCCACGGGTGAGGCCCCTGCTCCAGCGGCGAGTGGCATGAGAATCACGTACGTCACACGCTTGACACCACGGCGAAGGGCAGTGTAAGTTCCGGGGAGAAAGCAGACAGAGATGGTGAGGCCCGCGGAAGTAGTGGGTGAAGAAAGGCAGAGTGCGCTAATCAGGCCTTGCTCTTGTGTGCGAGCTCTTATCTCTGCGCTCAGCGACTAATCGCCGGGCGCCTTATCACCCTTGGTCAGCCCTGCGAATCGGCTCTTTTTCTTGCGCGCACGACATGTTGTGTCTATTCCGATCTCCATCTCGCAGCTCTGACAGCTGGACTCGCTGCAGTGCATTCCGTCCTCGGTGGCCTTCGTGCGGCATGTCGTTTTCCACCCGTTAATCCCCGAGACTGTCGCGGCCAAAAGGAAAGCCGCTCGGCGAGTTGGCTAGCTCTGCGGAACAGGCGCTGGAGGACGGGGCGATGACGACGGCTCGGCGGGCTGTGCGGGTGGGCCAAGACTGCGTCGGCGGTGGTGGGCGAACTGGAGCTCAGGTCGCTGACATTGGCTTGCGCGGTGCTCACGATAGAGTTTCATGCGGCTTCGTCGTGGGGTCGCAAAGCTGTTGGTGTAGGGCGTTGAGTGGTTCGCGACCGAGGGGTTGGAAATGCTGATTGGTAAGTCACGCTGCTGACAGCTTTTCCCACGCACCCGGTCCCGGCCTTTGTCCTCCCACATCTCGAACCTGCAACAGATTCCGTCTGGGGAAAAACGTATACAAGTCGTGCAATCAGAGAGATGCATCCCCCGACAAGCCCGCTCCATCCGCCAGCAAAGCCGATGAAGTCGAAGGGTCGCCGTACGGGGCAAGCCTCACCGACAAGTCGCTGCGCACATCACGAGAGGGCGACGCGTCGTCACTCCCCAACACCAAACGCTCACCGCAAAAGAATAAGAGCTTCTCGAAGTACCCGAAAATAGACACAGAACATTGCCAATATTTGTCCCTACGTTTGACTCTCGACTTAGCGCCACGGCGGCCAGCCCGATGCGGCAAATTCCAGTATTGCCAAGCCCCACGTCCGTCCTTCATGCGGCAAGCCATCGTCAACACCATCATCGAAGCCAACTAACGCGCGCTTTGTGCGTGGCTAACGGCGGCGTAGTCGGTGCCTCAAGCGTGGCGGCCGCGTTGTGGGCCGCCATCCCTGACCCGAAGCCCCCCGGCCCTCGGGTACATGCGACCACCTAATAGTCTGCTCCCAACCGAGTCTATTGCTTTCCTTTTCTGTTGAATCTCGCCAACGCCTATAGACACGCCTCGTATAGCTGACTAAGTTCCAGAATATCTGACTGCGCTTCTACGCATGTTTGAAGTTCGAACAAACACCGGAACCTCACAAGTGCAACGTCATCGAAGTTTCGGGAAAGTCAAGATCCTTTGTCACCCGCAGTGACGCTGATTGTATTGCTCCTGGGCTTATCTACCACCGAAAGAAATCCATCCCCGTCTCAGAGCTACCCGAAGATATCTGTGAAACCCTTTTTCAAGAGACCGCTTTCTCCAACGAAGCTGGTCGAACCGTGTCGCCTTGTCCATGCCTTTCGCCGAGGCTCCAAAGAAGAAGATTGCACCGTATGCAAGTGAGAAGAGAAGCAAAACCACATGCATGTGAGAAGAGAAGCAAAGCCCCATGCTTGCAAGAAGAGAAGCAAAGGACGCCCTCCCTCACTCGGCGACATCCTCGAAGGGGTTGACGGGAGTCTGGGCCTTAGCGACCTCCATCTTCTGGAGCTGCTTCTGCAGCACGGTGATGGAGAACTTCTCCGCGCTGCCGAGCTCCTGCATGCGCTGGGCGATCTGCTCCCACTTCTCCTGCTCCTGCTTCTGCTCGACGTACGCCTTGGCCTCGATCAAGTTCTGCTGGTCCGCCTCGCTCATGGTCGTGATGTTAGCGCGCAGGCGGGCGTAGCGGTTGGGGAGCGTCGACTTGGCCGGCGCCGTGCCCGTGACGGCCGCCCACGCCTCGCCGATCTCCTTCCACGACTTGCCCTGGTCCTTCATGTTAAGGAGAAGGCGGTCTTCGGCCGAGAGCTCATCCTTGCTGGTGGCGATGGCGCGTCCGGAGTTCTGGGAGCCCCCCGTGTTAGAAGAATATCTCGTGAAATGAAGAAGATCTCGTCTTCCCCGACGTTGCGACACTTACCGGAGTCTTGACTGGAGCCTTGCGCTGACGGGCGGGCGTGTTGCCCTTGGGAGACGCTCTTCCCTTCGTCTTCTTCACCGGTGACTCGTCTCCCGCGGTCTCGGGAGCAGAGCGCTTGGGGGTCTTGGGCGTGGCAGGAACCGGCGTTTCGAAAGGACTGCTTTCGGGAGTTTTATCGACTTCTTCAAGTTTGACCTCAGCATCGAGGGAAGGTTCGTCCTTGATGACACCCGTCTGTTAAATAAGTGGCAATCGGATTGAGTCTGGCCGATATAACTTACCTTGTTGTCGGCATCCATGTCAGCGGGAACGTCGCTCAGGGGGGAGCTGCGGGCCGACATGATCTTGAAGTGGTTTGAGAAGATCTAGTGTCTGTGGGAGGAGAAGTTGTGGGTGCAGTGGAAAGGTGAAGGAGGCGTCGAAGGGGAAGGTATTTACGTGCGGATGGAGATCCGGGGTCCAGTTTCCCGCACGTGCTGCGAGATCTTCACGCGTTTCCCGGTCGATGGTGATTGAAAGAAGCAGGTGCACGGGAGCGTGGCTCACCTTCAATCCATTCTCCACTTCTTCATCACGAGCCGAACCTCTGGAAGCCCCGACACGCGGATGAAAGCATCGCCATGAAGATCCACGAGACTAGCAGAGATGTTCACCAACAGATAGAGCGGCCTGTGGTTCTACCCGGTTCCATGATCTCTTCCCGCGCAGTGATATCACCAAATTTGGCAGCGGCGCGCTCTCCAGATCACCAACCCGATCAACCACGCGCGGTCAGATCAGGTTTAGCGTCGTTGCCCCGGTAGGTGATCCGGGTGATCGAGGTGACCCAGCACCACCCCGCGACGCATAAATACAGGCCTCCTTCTATCTTCTACTCTCTTTCTCTTCAGTCCACTCTCTTTGCCTTTCGGCTTAGATCGAGTTCGTAACAAAGGCATGAATAAAGCGCCGGCCACGCTAACGGTTCTTGCTGCGAGGTTTCTCAGCGCAAACTAGAAGAGTTGGCTGAGTTTTCGTCCTCGGGTTGAGCGATGAGGAAATTTTCCGAGCTCCCCTTCGTTGAACGACTGGACTTGCTCCGATCTTCGAGGAAGGGAAAGCTGAAGAGCTGCCTTGAATCATATGTTGGATACACGAACAGACGTATTCCGGACCTGTCGAGATGTCAGAAAAGCATCAACAACGCCGAATTTCTCATCTCTAGACTGAGACAAGTCTTGAATGCTTAAAGTGAATCTCTTTTCGACACCTGTAGCGTTGGTATCCTTGTTTGTACACTCTTCATAAAGCAGCATCCAAGAAAATTGACCTACATGTATCTGATTTTATGACATGGCTGACCACAAACGAAATTGAATTGTCTGCTGAGTTTGCCGATGGAAGGGAAAAGGAGGGAGTTCTGCGCGAGACGATTGACGCAAAGTGAGAGTCACTTGGAGTATGCACACTGCAGGCGTGATCTACATCTTCCATGGCATGGTGGTATTATCCCGGACAAGCGCATGTGAAGTGGGGCCGGAATATATGCGGTTTGCCCCCAATTTGAGATGGACAGCTGCGTACGACTAGTGGAAGCCTCGCGCGAAAAACTTCGCCTTATAGGATGGGTTGGAGTCGTCTTGCTTCCGCTGCACGTTTTTGCTACAGCCCACGTCAACCCGCCTCACTTTACCCCGCACCCACTTTGTTGCTTCAGCCTTGCGTTACAACCTCACCATCTGTAAAGACTGCTATCACTCCCATCCGCCTCACTCTTACAATCTAGCATTTCTGGCCGATTTGGAACCAAACTACACACAAGACTGAGTTTCATGAGACGTAGAACGTCACTCATCGGCGTTCTTCCAAAGACTCTTCTCTATATTGTTCTGCCTAAAGCTAAACGACGATATTTTGCTTATTCAAATCGCCAGAACTTCAGCCTTCCTGCGGGAGGTTAGCGACAGTCTGACTGCCAAGAGTGGTCAGCAGCCCCCAAAGCCCTCCCACCGGTGACCCCGAAGCGGATGATCTTGCCGGTGATGGCGCCAGCGAGTACCCGGTGCTTGCGCGATCCTGCAGCTGATAGTCTGTCGGCAAGGATCCTTTCCAAAAAGCCACGGTTTTGGTTTCCGTCTCTTCTTTTCTTTTGTCTCACCTGAACCACCTTCAACAACCAGCCTTGTGTGTGATAAACACCTTCTTCAGCAGCCTTACTGCAGCAAAATGGTCGTCGTTTGAAAGGTCCGCAACTCCAATATATCTCGGGCCATACGCCTCGCCTGGAGGGCTCGTTACACGACGGCGCCTGGTCGCATTTCTCTCGTGGCACAGAGGAAGCCGCAAGCAGCGTCGGGGACAGGCTTTCAAGGTAGAATTTGAATCTGCCTGCTTGACCCCCGCCAGCAGAGCCGGCGCCCTCGTAGAATAAAGAAGGAGCCGATAAAAATCGAGCATACCTCCTCGCCCAGGAAGAAAGCATATCTTCCCTCCCCCCAAAACCCCACCCACCAAACACAAACAAACAACAAAAAATGGCCCACCGCCCCGAACTCACCCTCCACCACCCGCACCGCGACGTGACCGTCCTCTGCGGCACGCGCCGCGCCGCCGTCTCCGCCCGCCTCATCCGCGCTTATCTTCCGGCAGCCCTCCTCCCCTCATCTGCCCTCCTCAACCGCCGCCACCAGCTGGACCTGGACGACTGGATCGCCGGCAGCAGCGCGGCCGTGCGGCACGGCCTGCTGCGGCCGAGCAAGATGCAGCGCGTCTGCCAGGAGCTGGTCGACATCCTGGCCGACGCGAGCGATCATCACGACCGCCACTACCACCATCCGGCGGGAGTAGGAGCAGCAGACCCCGTCCCAGCCGCCCTGACGGACGCCCTAGCCCGAGCCCAACTCGAGGACCGGCGCAGCAGCACGGCAGGTGGAGGTGGTAGCAGCAGTGGCGGCGTGCGGCACCCGCGCACACTCGCCGCCTTCCTCGCGCTGGCCGACATCTCGCGCGCCTTCGGCTCGCGGCGCATCGGCGCGGTGCTGGCGGCCTTCTTCGCGCGGCACGGGGCGCGCATAGTCGGGTCGCCCTCCTCTCTCTTCTCCCCACCCTCTTCGTCCTCATCATCCTCTTCTACCATCTCCTTCTCCGAGGACTTCGACAACGCCTACCACACAAGCACAAGCGAACACCCCCACGCCGTCCTCCTCTGGGCCTGGAGCCTGACCATCGCGCGCATGCCCGTGGCAGCCGACGCTGTCATCGGGGCCGCCAACGACGACTTCGACTTCGGCTTCGACTTCGATGCCGATGCCGACGCTGAAGATGTCGTTGTTGTCGACCGTCGCGCCGCCTGCCTGCGCACGCTGCTGCGCGCGCGGCCCGACGTGCTGCTGAGCGGGCGGTACGACGCGTTCGCCGCCGCGGCGCTGCCGGCGGGCGATGCGGATGAGGTGTGGGAGGGGGTGGAGAGGGCTGCTGCTGCGGCGATGGCGGCGATGGAGAGGGGGAGGGGGAGGGGAGGAGGGC